>CM055127.1:442718908-443141408 GCA_029206835.1 Rana muscosa | reverse complement strand
TGCACAGAATTACAAATCTCTCAGCATCTTTGTGGATTTTCCATATCTGCATTTCAAGTGTGTATTTATATATCCATATCAACTCTTTCCAGCCGTCATTTTTTTCCCCCCATAGAGGTTAGAAAAAGAAAACTGATGGATTACGCTTGGAAACACCGCTTTCCCTCTGCTCCAGATTTCTTCAAAAGAATCCCAGTATTCTTCTGAAAAAGTCTGTGTGATGAATGCAGTAAATCCACAGATAAACTCAGGAATTCAATTCAGATTTGCAATTCTAAGTCATAATTTGCTATTCTGAGACATTTGCAAGTCAAGCAACCTCCATAATTGCCTGTATAGGAATAAATGAATTTGGAAAACGTTCACACTAAAAAAATTGGTACTGCCAAGCTTATTCCGCACAAAAATATTGAAAAAAGTTTAAGAAAGTCTTTTGTAAATCTCAATAATGCATAGAGAAACTGATCCTATTATATACGGATAACAAGAAACGCATCTGACGCCGAGATTGTAGCATCTATACAGTATTAGGGGTCACTTAGGACAGCATTAAAGTAACATTAAACTCTGGTTTAAAAAGAAAAATACTATTTAGGTATGTATTCTTAAAGTGATTGTAAATGATCACCTTGTAAAACAACCCATTCAGTTTAAAATAGAAATGAAAGGCAAAATATTTTTGTACAGATATAAAAAAAAACACATAAATACCTTTTTCCCCTTTTTTTTATAAGTGATCACATTCCCTCTGTTCTCGGCTGCATAAGAACAGAGGGGAGGAGAAGCAACAGCACACTGAGCTTCCCAGTAATTGGCTGTGCTGAAGGGGCATGTCAGGACAAGTCTGATCAGTGGCGGTCGCACCATATATGGGCCGCCCCCCTAATCCATGTGCACGGCCCCTAATCTACATGCAGGGCGCCGGTCACATGGATTCCAATGTTTTTTTGTTTTGTTTTTTAAGCACATGATTACAGCCTGAGGCTCTAGTTGGCTTCAAAAAAGGGTGGGCTCGGGGAGCAGAGCACTGTGCCCCGAACCCACCCAGTTGTGTGACAATAACAAATTAATATTCGTTAATGTCTTCCTGTTTTTCCTCCCGGTCAATCAGGAAGCAGGAGGAGCGTGATTGGCCGAGAGGAGATGCGACCGTATTGGTCAGTACCGGGGGGGGGGGGCGGGGATGATGTACGGGGAGATCCTGAAAATAGCCACCGTCATCACTCTGCTCTGCGGCACTCAGTCTGATCATTGGAGTGTGCTCTCATGCTTAGTGTGGTCAGATTTTAATAGGAAAGCAGAGGGACTGGTAGGAACACCAGAGATTTCACATAAAGGAAACAAGGAGACTTTCTCATACAAGTACATAATACAACAGGCACATATCAGAAATATGAAGCATCGGGGTAACAAACGCTTTAAAGTGTTACTAAACCCAGGACTCTGCATTCACTATATCTGGTCTCCCACAGTGCACAGAACATGGAAATGCAACAATTTTTGTAAATATATACTGCTAAATACCTTTTCTCATCAGCAGTATATAGCAGTCTTGTGACTACTATCAGTGTCCAGCCAAGCACTGGTTAGAGCTTGTAGGAGAAGTTTTCTGACTGTGCTATGAGACTGTATGACCCCTGACCCTCTATCTGGACAGTGCTGATTGGCCCTGTGCTGATCAGATGCATCCTCCCAAGAAAAAACAAATCTTTCTAGCAGCACACACCAAGGGGAGGAGAGGAGAGGAGAGGGGAGGGGAGGAGAGGGGATGGGAGGGGAGGAGAGGAGAGGGGAGGGGAGGAGAGGGGATGGGAGGGGAGGAGAGGAGAGGGGAGGGGAGGGGAGGGGAGGGGAGGAGAGGAGAGGAGAGGAGAGGAGAGGAGAGGAGAGGAGAGGAGAGGGAGGCGTTCTGTCTTCCTATCCTAGGGGTACATATATACAGTA
Organism: Rana muscosa; assembly: GCA_029206835.1. NCBI lineage: Eukaryota > Metazoa > Chordata > Amphibia > Anura > Ranidae > Rana > Rana muscosa. The sequence goes on along the minus strand of CM055127.1, from coordinate 443,139,464 downwards.
CAGCATACCTTAGGATAGAATTGTGTCATTGGAAGTATCACTAGATAAAATAAATACATAAATAAATAAATAAATAAAAAGAACCTGGTAAAGGAAAGCTAATGCACACATCAAATGAAAAGACTGCTATGCTGAAATATGTGTGTTCTTGGGTTTAGATAGGCTTTACGTTTATAAATTGTTAAACCGATGCAAATCACAGTCTATCATGCATTGATGCATTGTCTGTATAGAGATATTGACAGGGTGCAATCCATAAAGACGAGATGTAGAATTCCAAGAAGAAAGCAGGTGCACTCCAGGGGACTTGCAACATAATAAACACCTTATTGAACCTCCTCCCTATTGTAGGTCCCATGGGGTGCACCTGCTTTCTTCTTTGGAATTCTACATACCGTCTTTATGGATTGCATTCTGCCACTATGTATAAACGTTTGAGGTGGCATGGCTTACCGCTATACTATATATATATATATATATATATATATATATATATATATATACAGTATATGTACAGTATCTCACAAAAGTGAATACACCCCTCACATTTTTGTAAATATTTTATTATATCTTTTCATGTGACAACACTGAAGAAATGACACTTTGCTACAATGTAAAGTAGTGAGTGTACAGCTTGTATAACAATGCAAATTTGCTCTCTTCTCAAAATAACTCAACACACAGCCATTAATGTCTAAACCGCTGGCAACAAAAGTTGTGTGGCCACCATTATTTTCCAGCACTGTCTTAACCCTCTTGGGCATGGAGTTTACCAGAGCTTCACAGGTTGCCACTGGAGTCGTATTCCACTCCTCCATGATGACATCACAGAGCTGGTGGATGTTGGAGAACTTGTGCTCCTCCACCTTCCGTTTGAGAATGCCCCACAGGTGATCAATAGGGTTAAGGTCTGGAGACATGCTTGGCCAGTCCATCACCTTTATCCCAACTTCTTTAGAAAGGCAGTGGTCATCTTGGAGGTGTGTTTGGGGTCGTTATGTTGGAATACTGCCCTGTGGCCCAGTCTCCGAAGGGAGGGGATCATGTCCTGCTTCAGAATGCCACAGTACATGTTGCCATTCATGATTCCTTCAATGAACTGTAGCTCCCCATTGCTGGCAGCACTCATGCAGCCCCAGACCATGACACTCCCACCACCATGCTTGACTGTAGGCAAGACACACTTGTCTTTTTTACTCCCCACCTTGTTGCGGCCACACACGCCTAAAACCATCTGAACCAAATACGTTTATCTTGGTCTCATCAGACCACACAACATGGTTCCAGTAATCCATGTCCTTAGTCTGGTTGTCTTCAGCAAACTGTTTGCAGGCTTTCTCGTGCATCATCTTTAGAAGAGGCTTCCTTCTGGGATGATGGCTATGCAGACCAATTTGATGCGGCGTATGGTCTGAGCACTCACGGGCTGACCCCCCACCCCTTCAACCTCTGCACCAATGCTGGCAGCACTCATACGTATATTTCCCAAAGACAACTGCTGGATATGATGCTGAGCACGTGCACTCAACTTCTTTGGTCGACCATGGTGAGACATGCTCTGAGTGGAACATGTCCTATTAAACCACTGTATGGTCTTGGCCACCGTGCTGCAGCTCAGTTTCAGGGTCTTTTCAATCTTCTTATAGCCTATGCCATCTTTATATAGAGCAACAATTCTTTTTTTCAGATCCTCAGAGAGTTCTTTGTCATCATGAGGTGCCATGTTGAACTTCCAGTGACCAGTATGAGAGAGTGAGAGTGATAACACCAAATTTAACACACCTGCTCCCCATTCACACCTGAGACCTTGTAACTCTAACAAGTCACATGACACCGGGGAGGGAAAATTGGGCCCAGTTTGGACATTTTCACTAAGGGGTGTACTCACTTTTGTTGCCAGCGGTTTAGACATTAATGGCTGTGTGTTGAGTTATTTTGAGGGGACAGCAAATTTAGACTGTTATACAAGCTGTACACTCACTACTTTACATTTCAGCAAAGTGTCATTTCTTCAGTGTTGTCACATGAAAAGATATAATAAAATATTTACAAAAATGTGAGGGGTGTACTCACTTTTTGTGAGATACTGTATATATTCTTACATCATGTTTAAAGCAGAACTAAACTCAAACAAACATCATCTTATTTTATCCCTTCCCCTCCCTCTTACACAAAAGCTAATAAATGTTATTCTATTTTTTACTGTTTTTACCCTTTTCTTCTGCAAGGCAGCACTTCCGGGTTTCCGGGATAGGCCGGGCCCTGCTGCATCCTGGGATTGCTGTTTCACAGCTATTTCAGGAGGTAGCGAGTTACTAAGTGGCGCATCTGAGCACAAGTGTTGGATTTCCGTGCTTGCGCACAAATGCCACTAGGCACTATAAGCCTATCCAACAGCTGGTAATATTTGTGTACATGCTTGAAAATCCGCAGATGCACAGCCAGTCTCTTCCCTAAGAATTTCTCTCTTCTCCTGCTGACAGGATGGGCTAGGCGGGTTCTGGTTGGTTAGTATTTAGAATTAGAATGCCTCCTATACGTACCTTTACGAAGTACATTTAGGAGATTAAGTCACAGGGATTTCAAATCCCCGGACCAGTGAAGCGTTGACCCGATGTCTCCTGGCGGGTGATTTCCGGCCTCAGGTACAGCAGGACCAGGGGGGGTGGGGAGGGGATCCAGTGTATGTTCACCTTTTTTTTTTTATTAACTGGCTGTATTAAATTTGTAGATCAAAGTTGATCCCTTTGATCTGTAGATGAAGAAAAACAGTAAGATACAAAAAGAAACAATGTTTCTTATTATCTTTCGGCTGAGCTGCTGAGCAATGTTGTGGATAAACATTGCCCGGCTGCTTTTTTTCTTTGACAGCTTCAATTCCCGGGACTTGTGTCATCGGTCATCTGTTTTTGGGGATGCGGTGGCCCCGCTCCTTAACAACCGATAATTGCTGGCTTTTCTTTTACAATTTAGCTATCAGTGGGGGAATCTCACTGTCAGCTGAAAGAACCAAGCCTGAAAGTATATTGGTTTCAGGTATTGGAGCATTTGCACGATCGGCACTGATACCGATATCGGTGCAACCCTAGTCCAGATACAATTTTATTCTAATAAAAGTCAGGGCAGCCCAAAGAGTAGAATTAAGATTGTCCCCCTGACTTGTATTGGAAAAAAAAGTTGTATCTGGACCTCTTAGCAGTAATGTAGAGCTTCAATTTTTCTTTTTGTTATATTACACTACAAGCCAAAAAGACCAAGGTGATCCTCTGAGGTTTTAAAGCTGCCTGCTTGAGAACCAAATCACTGACATAATACAGCGTCAATACTTTACAATACCGATAAGATAACCTTACGGGTCCAGCACTATTTTTCCACTTTCCTGAACAATAGGGGGTGAGTCATTCTGTGATTATAAGAGCTTTGCATGCACACCGGAGGTGAATTCCTGACATTATGCCTTGTTTTTCTACTACAGTCTACCATCTTTTACCAAACTCTTTATATGTGCTTCTATGATAATGGCAGGGAGGTCAGACTGACTTCCTTGGTCAGTAAGGACTGTTGTGAATGATCTGTAGAACTCTGCAAAATGTGTCAGGACTAATGAACTTATTAAATAAATGAATAAAAAATGTCATGAATAAATCACTGAATATGATCCTGTAGAGAACCTACAGAAATAACTCAAACTCCGCACAGCACATCCGCCATACACAGAGGCTTGGATCTTGCAGCAAGATACTTATTTCCCTGAATGCATATGATCATTTGAATAGATTATTAAAACAGTGACTGGAGCCACAATGTATCTTTCCTGCGGAGAATAAAATACACTGCACAATAAAAGTCAATGATCCAGCCTGGCACATCCAGCTTTATCTCTCTGGGCTGCACATGATTGACTGAAGCAGGCACAGAGTCTGATGGAAATTTCATTCATACAGTCCACACAGAATACGACTTCTTCATTTCAAATTTTGACAGACAAGGTTCTCACCCTGTCACCTGACTGACGCTGCTACGGGCGAGCACAAAGGATCTCATTGTGCAGATTCTTATTCTAGGATGATGAAAGCTCTTTTTTTTAATTATGGCAGCTATAATGCCTGACAAAAAAATTCTGACACTAGGATTATGTCGTTCTGACATGTATGGTGCCGAAGCAAACAACGAGAAGTCATGTTTACAAAACCAAAGTGGGTAGATGACCCAACCTTGTCAGATATCAATTAGACAGGCAGTTGAGAACCAGGCTAGGGTGGGGGGGGGGTGGGGCTTTGCCCCTGGACCAATACTAATAAAATATGCTGAGCTGATTTCCATGAGTAGAGATCTTCTGAATAACCCCCTCGTCCAATCAGAGAATGAGTTTCATTCACTGAGAACATGCAAAGCATTCTCTGAATGGCCCCAGTGCTGAGTGACCATCTCCTGTGTTCATAATGCATCAGAGCAGCCTCTCAGCATGGGACCTGGAAGCTAGTGGGGATCACTGGAGTAGTGGTGTCTGCTGTAGTGATTTCCAGCTTCTTTCTCAACCTTTTCAACATGGTGGAACCTCAGGGAACACCTGCTAAAAATTACTATATCTACAGCTCATGATACATTAATGTGATGGTCAGTAGGAAGAATGCTCCTTACACTTGTGGTCTTTGGGAATAATTACCGCCTTACAGATAGATAAAAAGATCAATGGTGTCAGTGGGAACTTATCTGAGAGGCGGAAATTGCTCATTGTCCAAAGAATCCCTAGCAACCTCAGGAGGAACCCTGGTTGAGAAAAACTGTTCTAGAGGAATCCTACAGGTAAGGTATATTAATAGTTACATTGGTTCAAGCTGGACCAACTTGCTATTTTTTTTCCCCACAAAAGTGGAGTTAGCCTTTTAAAGAGAAGTATGGTCAAAGTTTTTTTGGGGCTTTTTCTTGTAGGTCACAGGACTGCACTTACTTTTGTTCTTCAGTGACCCAGAGTCTTCTTATAGTGGACTTATTACCCACTATCAGCTTACAGAGTAGAGTTGCTCCAGGCTCTGGAAGGATTCCAACAATATTGTCAGGTTCCACCAGGCTGCCTGATTGGAAGAGATTGGTGAGGCTGGAACCCGGAGCCAACTGTGCCCATCTCCTCCTTAGACCGAAGCTCCAGTGAGTTTTGGAGGAGCAGAGTGGAGAGCGGTGACTGACAGTCATTGCTCTTCGCTCTGTGTAGACCAAGAGCTGAGAGATCAGCGGGTCCATAAAGCAAGGTCCATAAAGCAAGCTCCATAACGACATGTATAAGCAAATTTGGGGTGGAGGAACTTGACTGGCCTGCACAGAGTCCTGACCTCAATCCGATAGAACACCTTTGGAATGAATTAAAGCGGAGACTGCGAGCCAGGCCTTCTCATCGAACATCAGTGCCTGACCTCACAAATGCGCTTCTGGAAGAATGGTCAAACATTCCCATAGACACTCCAAAACCTTGTGGACAGCCTTCTCAGAAGGGTTGAAGCTGTTATAGCTGAAAAGGGTGGGCCAACTTAATAGTGAACCCTACAGACTAAGACTGGGATGATATTAAAGTTCATGTGCATGTAAAGGCAGGTGTCCCAATACTTTTGACAATATAGTGTATACTGTATGAATAACCATAGAGCATCATCTGTACATTTTAAGCTGGCCTTGCAGCCAAGATTAATTCCGTTCTGCATGAATTAAATGCTTATGTCTAAACATAATGCATTTTGAACATAGATTGGAGGATTTATCAATCAAGTTGCTGCCAGAATCGTTATCTGATGCCGTGGTTCTCTACCACTGGGCTATGCCTGAGATGTGGCCTTCCTCCTCCTGGGCCTTCAGTCAACAGCAGATCCTTAACCTACCACAGTGCCACCCAGCTCCCACAGGGCTTCCAACCTCCAATTATCGCCCACGGTGCCCCTCAGCCCTTCAGAGTTTCCTGATTATTTTTCAGTCAGCCATATTGGGTGGCCTTGTTGCTCTTTTTTATCATAGCCTTCTTGTTTGGCACAGATGACTATTTCCACCAAAATGTTCAAGCTTCAAATAAAACTATTTAACAAACAAAACAAGCAAACAATGTGGAGCTTTTAACGCCTCTCTGTTCAAATAATAGTGTTAATGTTCAAAGTTATTTTAAGTTTGTACTTAATCAGTTTGGTGCTAATTTGCCATTGCAACATTGTTATAACATTGCATCTCATACATTTACATTTAAAGCTGACTTTAGCAAAGACAAAAACAACTTGCATTCAATCTATTTTCATTATGACTACGAGTACTACAAAAAAACTATGGTGAAATAAACAAATTCGACTTCAGTACCGTGTTTGGTGACAGACAATAATGAGGTAAAACTATGGAAAATGTGCTTTTAATAGAAGAAGATCAAGGAAAGAAAAGGAAAGCTTCAGTGCTTCATATAACGAGAGACGGTCAGGGAGAACAGCCCGCCAAATATGATGAACAATATAACAGCGGTAACTCAGCAGGGTGCGAAAGGCATATACATTAATTCCACGGGCATCCTCTCACGAGGTGAGGACTCAGCATACCACGTGTGCGTGTCGAAAAAAGCAGCATTTCTTTTCAATTATCTTTTAAAAAATAGATGTACAATTTGCTTAGTTGGGCAATAATGGCTTTGCTGTCCTTAGCTGAACTGAATAAAAGAAAAGTTTTACGTTTCCCTTCACTTTTGTTATCCACAATGCTGAATGTTCAACCAAGAAAGATACTTTGAGGGGTATCCATAGCCCAACAGCCATAACTTTTTCCTTTTCTTTTTGGATAAGCGTTTAGCACCCCCGTCAAAAAAATATTTATTTGGTGTCCCGTTGTCATTGTTGGAGGAGGTGAGGGGACATCTCCAATAGGGACACAGGCAACAATAACAAGCTGTCACAAATGTCACGTCTACCCCAACCCAGGTGGTCAGACACTATAGCTGGCTACTGCGCGCTTCAACTATAGCAGCCCCCTTTCACTTAAGACAAACAGACCTGTCGGTACTTGGTTGCCCCCAGGACTTAAACACAATGCTAGAGAGTCTGGCTACCATGCCAGTGCAGATGCGAACTGAGCAAAGCAAACAGGTACTTGCAGTTTAGCAGATAGCGTGGTTCAAAGACAGTTCTGGTAAAGGCAGGTTGAGTTCAGGGGATAATCCAGTATCCATTCCAGGTAAAAGGCAAGCTGAGTTCAGGGGATAAACCAGTCCAATCCGGGTCATACACAGGGGGTCCAACAGCAAGCAAGGCAGACTAATGGGAGGCTTGGTCTAGAACAATGCAGGTAAGTCTGTCTCTATCACAAGCAAGGGATAGAGTGTTCAGTTTGCTTATATCAACTGACTGAGCAGATCAAACACCTAAGGCCTCTTTCACACGGGGCGGATCCGTGAAGATCCGCCCCGTGAAGCTCCGCTTGCTCAGCGGGGATCGCTCCGTTGATCCCCGCTGAGCCGACGGATGACTGGGCGGTCCCCGCACACTGTGCAGGGACTGCCCTGTCAGAGTGCCGCTCTCCCCTATGGGGGATCGGATGATGACGGACCGTTGAGTCCGTTGTCATCCGATCCGCTCCGCAGACGGAAGGAAAAATAGGATTTTCCTCCGTCACACTTTTTCGGAGCGGAGCGTATGTCAGCGGACATGTCTCCGCTGACATCCGTGCTTCCATAGGGGTGCATGGAGGATCCGTTTCAGGTCCGCCTAAAAAACTGACAGGCGGACCTGAATGGACCTCCGTGTGAAAGAGCCCTAACAGGTAAACACAGACAGGGAGGAAAAGCAACAGCCAACACCCGGATGCTGGAATGAGGAACATGGGCACTAAGTGATCATGACACAAGCTAACAAAGTCCTACTCTTTTCCCACACTGCTGAGGATTCAACCAAGAAAGGAACATCAAATTGTATATGTAGCCAATTTTTGGAGGTCATTAGACTATGAGAACTGAAAGATAATAATAACTTTTGAAGATTTTTTTATTTGTCAATTTTCTAAACCATGCTTTAGTCTATTTTTATCTATAGAGTAGGGATGACAACAATACAAACGATGTAGACTTCCATTAGTACTCTATAGAGTCAAAGTACACTATAATTCTTTTTTTAATTACTGTTGTCTTGTCTTAAAAACATATACTGACCCATGCTATTCCTAAGAACAGTTGATATACTTTTGAATCATCAGGCTCCCATATCACTCCGTATAGCTCACTCTTTCCTTTGAATGATCATGGTTATAATTTTATTATTTCAACGTTGATTTTGGAATCTACGTCAGGGGTCTCCAAACTATGGCCCTCCAGTTGTTCATGAGCTACATTTCCCATCATGTCTAGTCATGTCTGTGAATGGCAGAGTTTTACAATGCCTCATGGGACGTGTAGTTCCGCAAAAGCTAGAGGACTGTAGTTTGGAGATCCCTGCTCTACGTGTTTCTTAGACCAATAATTTCTTCATCAGGAAGATTGAAGGAGGAAAGTATTAGGCTGGGTTCACACTAGTGCGAATTGGATGCAGGTTTCCCCACATCCAATTCGCATGACAGGAGTTTTTGACCGTCTCTCAGTGGAGCCAGTTCACACATCTCCGGGGCAGCTGTGAAGCAAATTGCACAGGGGTCCTGTGTTTCTTTGGCTGCTGTGAGCCACATTGGTATTAGGTGTAAACCCAGCCTTAGAAAAGCATAGTACAATTGCACTGAAATTAAAATCTCTGGAAACATGCAGCTGTCCACATAACCCAGACAGAGAGGCTGCGGAGAACCATTCAAGTGTCTGGCTCTGATTAACCACTTGTTGTCCACACCATAGCAGATTTACTGCTACAGGGTGGCTCTCCTGTGCAGGATCACGTATATATATATACATGATTCTGCACTTCCGCCTGAAGGGGGCACGTGCGTGCCTTCGGTGGGCTGCTTCTGCTGTGATTATTTACAGCAGAAGACCATCTGTGGGTGCTGGGCACTGGATGTCCGCCGACACCTGCCGATCGTCAGTAAAACACACAAAACTCAGATCTGCCTATGTAAATAAGGCAGATCCCTGTTCTGACAGGAAGGAAAGGATGGGTTTTGTGTTCCTCCAAAGAAAGGAATAAAATCCATCTCTTCCCCTAGCAAAAACACCTAACGCAGTACACAAAAACACTAGCTAGGCACACAGTTAACCCTTTGGGCACCCTAGATGTTTAACCCCTTCCCAGCCAGTGTCATTAGTACAGTGACAGTGCATATTTTTAGTACTAATCACTGTATTAGTGTCACTGGTTACTGAAAAGTGTCAAAAGTGTCAGATAGTGTCCAACTGTCTGCTGCAATATCACAGTCCCATTTTAAGTCGCTGATCACTGCCATTACTAGTATAAAAGGACATTTTAAAAATTCCATAAATATATACCATATTTTGTAGAAGCTATGACGTTTGCGCAAACCAATCAATATACGCTTATTGAGATTTTTTTTACCACATGTAGCATAATGCCTAAATTGATGAAGAAATTTGATTTTCAAAAAAAAATTATGCATATGTCTTATAGCAGAAAGTAAAAAATATTGAATTTTTTTTTTTTTTTAAATTGTCGGTCTTTTTTTTTTATAGCACAAAAAATAAAAAAAAAGCAGAGGTGATCAAATACCCCCAAAAGAAAGCTCTAATTGTTTTAAAAAAAAAAGACATACATTTTATTTGGGTACAGCGTCGCATGACAAAGTGTCATATCGCAAAAAATGGCCTGGTCATGAATGGGGGGTAAATCGAAGGTCAAGTTGTTAAACCTGTCACCCCACTTTTTCCCCGTGGTAGAGAAGAACAGGAAATGTGGATGCCCAAAGGCTTGAGCATCTGACCGAGATATCAGTGGTTGGTGACAGGATTACACCCAATCCATAATTTTTTAACTCTTTCCCTTTGCTTTCATACTCCAGCTATGGATGTCCTACACAGCAGGGAGAGGAGGGGCAGGCAAAGTGGCTTAAAGTAATGCTAAAACTGCAGAGAAGGATACGTGTTGCTGGGGTTTTGGATTGCTGAAATTATAGTTATAGCAATACTATTGGGGCTCAGTGAAACAACAAATTGAAAAAGGAAAGAGATACAGTAGGTGGAATATACCTTGTTACCCTTAAAGCAATTGCGAAGGAAATAATAAAAAAAAAATAATAACGAATGTAGCGGGGTCTCCTTTAAGGCCCCGGGACTACATTACCCAGAACCCCGTTCGGCACCCAGAGTGCAGTTAGCCACCGCAGAGACTCATGGGAGGGGTTATTTAAGGAGGAGGCGAGGCGGAGCTCGGCCTCTTTGGACACCGCGCTGCAAGCAAGACTTTCTTCCTGTGCGGATCTGCTGCAGTGCAAGGCCTGAAGCCTGGGCCTTGCGCAACTTCCAAAGAGCCTCTCACCCCACTGCGGAGCCTGGGTGGCATCTGACTTGTCGAGTGAGGACATCAGTTGGATCGGGGACCCGATCGTTGCAGACGCTGTGTGCGGATACACAGCAGGGTGGACGTTCCGGACTGGGATCGCGTCCGGAGTGGTGAGCGGGCACCTGCCCAGACCAATAGACTGTGCCTTGTTCAGGCCTGTAGACTTCATAGGCCCACAGTTTTGTTTCTTTGCTCTTCCCCGGGGGACCGGTGGCAGGACAGAGTTGAAGTATAGTGTTCCAAGTATTGCCTGATTGTGGATTACAAATCGCTATTCATCAAGTGCACCACCGAAAGCTGGCATGTGAAGAAATCTGTAAAGGAGGTGACTGAGATTTACTCCATGTCAGGCCTGACCGGGGTGGGAAGTTAGGATTTTGTTTAGTGCGCCATAGGGCGTGCATACCATAATAGCTACACGTGGTGAAGTACCGCGCAGCACCATTATTGTATGCTGTATTGAATTCTGCAGGGCTCTACTAACCAATTGCATATGTTGTGTTCTGTCTATGCTACCTTCAATATAAGAGTAAACTGTTATATTTCATCTCTGCCTCAGTGTGTTGCCTTACTGTTAGGAGATTATTCCTTGCAATAATATTTGAATGCGATACAAATATAACCCCTAGACTAACTGTGCCAGAGTGGGTCGAGCAGATTGCTGGGGGTTGGTGGTGCTGTACACAGGGCCCGAAAACAAATCCAGCGGCTCTCTTAACTGGGGGTAGCGCTACACGAACATCTCTATACTTACCTGCTCTGTGCAATGGAATTGCACAGAGCGGCCCCGAACCTCCTCTCCTCAGGTTCCCCGTCGGCACTCCCGTCTCCTCCTATCTGTCCAGTGACCCTACAGGATGCCACTTCGCCAGGGGACACTTGCACGCATTGAATGTATTTAGAATAAAACCTTGAGGCTGGGTTCACATATATGCTAATGTGACCGGCTCTTAATGGAGCCAGTTTACACATGTCCAGGGCAGGCCGCAATGCATTTTTAAAAAGGATCCTGTGCATTTTTGGGTCCGTATCGGGTGCGAATTCAGGTAAAAATTTGCACATGAATCGCACCTGAACCAGAGAACAGAAATGCACCGGATGCCGGTCTGCAAACTGCAGCAGCACATACACTATATTACCAAAAGTATTGGGACACCTGCCGTTACACGCACATGAACTTTAATGGCATCCCAATCTTAGTCCGTAGGGTTCAATATTAAGTTGGCTCACCCTTTACATCTATAACAGCTTCAACTCTTCTGGGAAGGCTGTCAACAATGTTTAGGAGTGTGTCTATGGGAATGTTTGACCATTCTTCCAAAAGCACATTTGTGAGGTCAGGCACTGATCTGGACAAGAAGGTCTGAATCACAGTCTCTGCTCTAAGTCATCCCAAAGATGTTCTATCGGGTTGAGGTCAGGACTATGTGCAGGTCCTCTGTGGGGTTCCTCCTCCCCAAACTCGCTCCTCCAAGTTTTTATGGACTTTGCTTTGTGCACTGGTCCAAATCATTTGGTAAAGGGGGGATTATGGTGTGGTTTGTTTTTCAGGGGTTGGGCTCCAGTGAAGGGAACTTTTAAGGCGTCAGCATACCAAGACATTTTGGAAAATGTCATACTCCCAACTTTGTGGCAACATGTCTTTGCACCAATGCACAAAGCAAGGTCCATAAAGACATGGATGAGCAAGTTTGGGGTAGAAGAACTTGACTGGCCTGCATAGAGCCCTGACCTCAACTCGATAGAACACCATTGGGATGAGTTAGAGTGGAGACTGCGAGCCAGACCCTTTCATCCAACATCAGTGCCTGACCTCACAAATGCACTTCTGGAAGAACGGTCAAACATTCCCATAGACACACTCCTAAACCTTGTGGACAGCCTTCCCAGAAGAGTTGAAGCTGTTATAGCTGCAAACGGTGGGCCAACCCAATGTTGAACCCTACGGACTAAGACTGGGATGCCATTAAAGTTCATGTGCGTGTAAAGACAGGTGTCACAATACTTTTGGTAATATAGTGTATGTGAACCCGGCCTGAGGCTTTAGAACCACTTTAACTCTCTGTATTGCAGCAGATTTTAAAGGCTTATTTTTTGGGGGCCCAGGGTAGCTAGATGACATGCCACCAGACATGCCACCAGAGGGAGCATTCTCTTGACACAAGAAAGTGAATTCAATTAGGCTGGACATCATTGAAACCGAAAGACAACTGCCATCTAGCAGCACGGAGGAGAATTTTTTTGTGGCGGACAACACCGGAGATAGGGTGAATATTGCAGCCAGAGTGTCTCCATTTTTACTTCTCTTTTTTACTTATTTAATAATCTGAAAACGTACTTTAAAAATGTAGCTTCACATTACGGATCACTTGTATTCTAAACATTATGTATCTCTGCCTCAGGACATTTACTGAAAGCACAGGTGTTTAGGTCAATAATATAAAATATTCAAGTGAATAATGTACACCGCAAACATAATTGACCCACCGCTTGTTAATTATAAAGATTTTAAACCTTCAGCAGCCCACAGACCCAGGAGACCTGGCTTCCACAAGCATGGCATAGCACTTTATTTTTCAGGAAGATTCAGATGCGATACAGGCAAGTTCCTTGTCAATCAACCTAAATGAAGCTGATCTGTTCTAGAACACTAGTAAACCTGAAGTGTGTTGAGACAAGGCCAAAGGACCAAACAAATCAATTAGTGCTATCTTACAAAAAGACATGTATCTTAGAAAAAACAAGCTTAAAATATTTTGTAGAGGCGGGTTGCGACAATGGATGCTGATGTATAGCTAGACTGCTGAGAAGCACAACTCGACAACCAACAACAAAGTGCTGCAAAGGAGGCTTTGCCCACTACCAACACAGCAAGTGACTTAAGTGGGATGGTTAAAGTGGATGTAAACCCAAAATTTTTATTTTTATTTTTTGCTGTCACAATGTAGTGTATAAGATTTCCTATTATATGTGCCCAGTCTTGCCACAAAGAGTTAATCCAGCTCTGAGCAATCCTCTTTTCTTTTTTCAGTGAGATAAACGGACAAACAGGAGAACTTTTGTCCGTTCCGCCCCCTTGCTGTGAATGACAAGTTATTTACATATCTCATGCACTAAGCCTGAGACAGGCATTATTTTTTAATTCCCACCCCCACTCCTTTTCTGAAGTCATGTGGTTACTTTTCTGGATTTTGACTGGATGTTAGTGATCATAGCAGAATACACATGAGAAAATGCATGTTGACAAGGGGAGTGTAGAGGTGGGCGGGGAGTCTACTGACATCACAACTCCACCCACGAGCTCCAGACAACAGATCCACCCACAGAATGATCATGGAAGTAGACACAAGCTGGTCATCGGCTTTTCTTTCCCCACGCTGACAGCATGAGGGGAGAAAAAGAGCCGATAACTGACTTGTGTTAAAGGGACATCGGCACTAATAATCAGGGCACTGATTATCAGTGCAGTCCCCATAGTGCCCACCAGTGCTGCCAATCAGTGCCTGCCAGTGCTGCCAATCAGTGCTCATCAGTGCTGCCAATCAGTGCCCCTTAGTGCCTCCTCATCAGTGTCACCTATCAGTGCCACCTACCAGTGCCTATCAGTGACCCTCAGTGTCGCCTATTAGTGCCACCGATCAGTGCCCTTCAGTGCTCCCAATCAGTGCTTATCAGTGCCACCTCTCAGTACCCAGCAGTGCCGTCTATCAGTGCAGCCTCATCAATGCCCACCAATGCCGCCTCACCAGTGCCCATCAGTGCCACCTATCAGGGCCGCCTTATCAGTGCCGCCTCATCAGTAGCCATCAGTGCAGCCTATCAGTGCCCAATAGCACAGCCTCATCAGCACACATCAGTGAAGGAGAAAAATTACCTGTTTGTTAATTTTTATAGCAAACTATGAAAATTATATTTATTTTTTTGTTTTGTTTTTCGGTCTCTTTTTGTTTGTTTAACAGAAAAATAAATAACATTTTTGCTATAAAAATTAGCAAACAGGTAATTTTTCTCCGTCACTGATGTGTGCTGATGAGGCTGTGCTAGTTTTTTGTTTTGTTTTTCGGTCTCTTTTTGTTTGTTTAACAGAAAAATAAAAAACCCAGTGGTGAATAAACACCACCAAAATAAATCTCTATTTGTGTGAAAAAAATTATAAAAATGTCATATGGGTACAGTGTTGCAGGACCGTGCAATTTCATTCAAAGTTTGACAGCACTGAAAGATGAAAATTGTTAGGAAGTGGTAAAAATGCCTGGTGGGCAAGTGGTTAAGACAAACACAACTGCCCAGCCCCCTCATAAACAAAGAAAAGTACCTAGGATTGTCAGATGACCGTCCACAAAGCAACACTTGCAGGAACCTAAGGCCTGGTGGATATCTAGCAGGGTTTGCTACAACCTTCAGGCTAGTACAGAAAATACAAATGTGGTCGATTGCATTTCTTAGCATTTTTATTCAAAGGATGGAGACTAGTTAAAAAAATGCAACCTTGCCTAGGGGCTCATTCTGCCCTAATCAGTGTCTGTTCTCTGCCCTGCGTTTTAATGTGGTTCATATATTATAAATAAATAATATATATAAAAGTTGTGGTAAGCTTATGAGTGATGACTACGGAAAACTATTCCGCCATAAATTAATCTTTTGTCAGAATGGATTAGACGTTTGTCAGCGCATGGCCAGCATTAGTACAAATCAACAATATGCTGGGAATAATGTAATAAAACAATTCTTCTACCATATGTTACTAAATTATCATAAATCGAATTATACAACAATGTTTCATTTAGCAATCAGCGGGCAAGATATGCAGTTCATTATATTTCAGGATAAACATCGACAATAACAAATCAAATTAAAGCTAAAATGTAGAATACACAACAATTTTCCAATTTTTTTTTCCAAAAGCGGCTGTTTGCCCTAAGAAGGACAAGATAATCAATTCTTGCTGATAACTGTAGTCAGGGCAACCGAGATTGCGCCTCTAAGTAAGATGTGCTTAAATGGGAAAAAAAAAATAAAAAAAGTCAAATATCTTTTTCATATCAGTATTGTGATGTCTCGTTATTATTGAGGCTTTGACGAGCGCCTCATTTTTATTGTTATTGAACAAAAGGCCCTTAATGTATTAAGTGACAAAGTACACATTTAGATTATCCGCCTGAGCGATCCAGCAAGATTGAATTCTGGAAATACTCATACAAGATAGCAGTAATAAAATTATACTTTAATTTATTAGTGGACTTGCTGGATAAGCAAGTCTTGTGTTTCTTAGACCATTTGCTTGGATATTAATATAATTGGCTCATTTTGTTGACCAAATTTCATTTTAATTAAATAATTGGAAATGGGTGCAATGATCATTAAATACTGGACATAGTAAGAACAGCGTTAGCGGCCTAAGGGAAGCTGAGACGAATCCGTGGATTAACCTGGAAACAGAGCATACATGGATTATTGGCATGTCCTTGTAGCTGACACCACTACAAAGAAAGATATTCTATTCTGGTAACTGTATGTGAATATTACCTGTAATGATAGCATGAAGTTTATGATTTTTTTTTCCTTTCTGCATGCCTTTATTTTTGAATTTTTTTTTTTTTTTTTATCACATTTACATGAAGATTAAGCTGTTCAGCAAAAGTGAAAGTTACAGGGGTTTGGGACAAACTATTACACTGGTCAGCTATAATTCATATGCTTCATAAATTTTTCCCAAAGGAAAAATAACTAATGTAACTGCTTAAAAAGTGTTAGCTGGAGTTAAGTTTGTTGCTTACAGTATTTGACCACTTTAATACTGGGCACTTTTACACCCCTCCTGCCCAGGCCAATATTCAGCATTCAGCGCTGTCACATTTTGAATGCCAATTGCGCAGTCATGCAATGCTGTACCCAACTAAATTTTTATAATTTTTTTGAGACATTTTGAGACAGGTAGAGCTTTCTTTTGGAGGTATTTTGGTGGTATTTAATTTTTTGCTAAACAATTAAAAAAAGACCAAAAATGTTGAAAAAAATGTTTTTCTGTTTCTCTTATAAAATGTTGTAAATAAGTAATTTTTCTCCTTCACTGATGGGCGCTGATGAGGCGGCACTGATGGGCACTGGTGAGTAGGCACTAATATGCACCACTGATGGGCACTGATAGGCGGCACTGATATGCAGCACTGATGGGCACTGACAGGTGGCACTGATATGAAAACTGATGGGCACTGATTTGCAGCACTGATATGTAACACTGATGGGTACTGATAGGCAGCACTGGTAGGCAGCTCTGATGGGCAGCCTTTATGGGCACTGACATGCATCACTGATGGTCACTGAAAGGCAGCACTGATGGGCACTGGTGGACATCACTGGTTGGCACTGGTGGGCACTGGCGGGCATCGCTGATGGGGCTGCACTGATAATCATTGCACTGATTATCAGCATAGACCCCCCTTGTGAGAAAAGTTGCTTATCAGCTCTCCTTTACTTACTTACTACTCATAACCGTGATCAGAGATGCGGTGTGTCCGAGCGACACACCGCACCACTGATCACCACGCTGCTCATATGACGTCCAGTCACAACAATTAAACCACCGCCCAGCCATCGTTTTGCTATAGGCCAGGTGAGATGTGATTAAAGGATAAGTTCCCGCTCCTACAGCCGCTCAGTGATTTGTGTGACAGCAGTACGGGGAGAAGCTCCCTGAACTAGCTATCACTTTTTGAAAAGATTGCGGCCATGTGGGGTTCTGCCCACATGGCCACGTCATTCATTCACAGATTTCTGTGAATAAATGCACTAAATGTCCCGACATCCTTAGTGGCTGTCGGCTTGTAGTTCTCAATGAACTACCATGGCGCTGTTGAGATTTAAAGTTTACATCTAATTTTGTATTAATTAATCTGTGTCATTTACAGTTTCCTGGAGTTCAATTTTAACCACAAATTCAAAGTAGATATATCAGATCAGTTTTGCATCATATTCTCTTCAAATTGCAAACTATGGTAAGTCTTAAAAAAATACATTAAATAACAAAGTCCTCAACAACAAAATAAATACTCATGTTTGTTTTTGGGAATCTCTAAAGCTTGCTTTTAAAGCCTTCTAAGCATACTTGGTTGTGGTTGTCACAATCTAATGGCTGCACAATTACTTAAGTGAATGGCTGAGGATAAAGGGGACTGAACCTGAGACTATGGACCACTGCAATTTTAAGCAATTTTCTCATTTTGTCTACAGGAACAAGTCTTTTTTCTTAGAAAGCACTTTCTGATTTATAATAAGTTATATAGGGAATATAACGGGCAACTGAAGATTCTGTTTCACTGAAGTGGAAAATGGTTGTCTTAGTATGCACTTCCTTTCTAATGCATTATTGTAAGAAAATCCTATTCAATAGGACGCTCAACTGATGCCACTGCTTTTTACTACAAGCGCTTTTTTACCTACTAAAATGTGAGTGTAATTCTCCCTTTTTTTTATAATAAATTACTTTCTGTTTTCAAACAGAATTACTTATTTTTTCTTTTAATTCATTACTCTGGAGTATCTATCCATCTGGTGTTCCGTTTAAAACACGAATCCCATTGAGATCTACAGTTTGAATCCATCGTCCACCTGGAGGTCCTATCTGCAGAGGCAGTCTCCCCCTAGGTGTATTACACCATGAAGCAAGTTTGACTCATTAGGTGTATACCTATTTGGGTTCAGTCTCTCTGGTAACCGTCTGGTCTGTCTGGTGGTGGATCAACTATCAAAGCTTTTTGGCACTTTTCCCTATACACACGGAGATTCAGTCTACTTTCATCATGTTTTGGACTCTTTAACCTATATACTGTTTTATTTGATGAAATGCCTCCATTGATTATTTTATATACCCAGGGTATACTTTGAACACTTTCAACACTAACATTATTGTTTGTAACCATGTCTATGTGACCGTTTGAGTTCATTACAATAGTGTGTGCATATGTATATACACTTCTTTGTCTCTGTTTATATAGAGACTTCTCACTAGCGCTGCACATACATATTTGTTTTTGTCTTCCATATTTTGCAATTGATCACTTGCTGTGCTGGCTGCTTTTCCACTGATAGCGCGGTATATTCCCTTTGTTTTTCACATTCCCATTGACATCAACAGTTGGGCATATATACTCCCACTGACACCAATGAAGGGGCGAAATTCCTCCTAATGACACCAACAATGGTTCATTATTCTTACCACTGACACCAACAGAGTTTACTACCACTTATCTCTATTGTAAGCGTATTTTAATGCGTGGCCCAAGACCATTCCTTTTCTTCCAATGTAGCCCCAGATAGGTAAAATGGTTGGATACCCCTGCCATAAAAGAAGTTTTGTAGCATTGCTTGACTCTGCTTCTTTACCCAAAGAACAAAAGAATCAGAAAAAAAAGTTTCCATTTATCAATACTTTAACACGTGGAATGGAAACCAGCAGAGACCATATTCACTCCATACAAACTTGAATTGCAATAAAAAAGTTGACTCATTGTATAGGTCGATCAGTTCTGAGGTCTACAACAGTCCATAGAGATTAATTTTTGTAAGAACACAAGTGCCAGTCTCTCATAATCAATTACAGTCACTTCTAACAACAAAACAAACTATTCTTTATTCACCATGCTCCTACTGTCCTTCAAAAACATGCAGATTTTAACGTATGCAAATCTCTCAGTTTTATGCAGCTCCAGAGGCTGAAAGCTCGTGAGACTTCCATTCTTGATCAGGCAACCAGAAAACAGCAATTAGACAGAAATTCATAAACAGGGATCATACACAAGCCTGGAATTAACAAACATCTACGGAAGGACTGCATGGATTTCTGATAATGATGAATTCCCTGATATTCAGCGGTGAAATAATCCATAGAATTTAAGTGTAGCATTCACAGATTCATGTGCATCGAAATAAAAAAAAGATGAAAATCTGTTATAATAGGTC
Source organism: Rana muscosa (assembly GCA_029206835.1). Taxonomy (NCBI): domain Eukaryota; kingdom Metazoa; phylum Chordata; class Amphibia; order Anura; family Ranidae; genus Rana; species Rana muscosa. The sequence continues at coordinate 443,120,061 of CM055127.1, read as the reverse complement.
TTTTATTTTTTACCAAGAGTGGGCAGCCATGCATGTATCACTATCCTTTAAGCACTTTTAATATGTGCCTAGTATCTTTAAAGGGTTCCATCTATGTACATTTTTCTTAAATAAAAAAAAATGTATAAGTAGAAACCTGGCATTAGTTGCTCTGTTTCCAGGAGACAAGAGGAAGATTTTTATCATTACCATTTTGTGATTGGCTTTCTTAGTTGACACTCAACAATGTTGGACTGGGACATTCGCAATGTACAGGATGCAGGGAGGAGCTCTGTACTGTTTTACCATAAAAACAGCTTCCAAGGGAACACTTCAATCTGTTTCAAGAGATGTAGGTTTGACCTATCGTCTAATCGGAGCCATATCACCCACAAGGAAACCAAGGCAGGAGTCTGAGGGTCCGGTGGAGGTCCAAAGGGCAGAATGAAAACCTTCATGGCCCCTGCAATAAGTTAGGGAGATTGCACTGTTGGTCACAACTGTGCACTTATCTGTAAATGGGGGATACACTCTTCTGTGGCTGTGCAGAATAATGAGAAGCAGTCTGCGTGCAGAACAATGTGGAGCAGTCTGCGTGCAGAACAATGCGGAGCAGTCTGCGTGCAGGGCAATGCGGAGCAATCTGCGTGCAGGGCAATGCGGAGCAATCTGCGTGCAGGGCAATGCGGAGCAGTCTGCGTGCAGGGCATTGCGGAGCAGTCTGTGTGCAGGGCAATGCGGAGCAGTCTGTGTGCAGGGCAATGCGGAGCAGTCTGTGTGCAGGGTAATGCGGAGCAGTCTGTGTGCAGGGTAATGCGGAGCAGTCTGTGTGCAGGGCAATGCGGAGCAGTCTGTGTGCAGGGAAATGCAGAGCAGTCTGTGTGCAGGGAAATGCGGACCAGTCTGTGTGCAGAACAGTGCGGAGCAGTCTGTGTGCAGAACAGTGCGGAGCAGTCTGTGTGCAGAACAATGTGGAGAAGTCTGTGTGCAGGGCAATGCAGAGCAGTCTGTCTCTCTGTGGTTGTGCAGAGCAATGTGGAGCGGTCTCTCTATGCATGGCAATGTGTGCCAGTGTGTTGGCATCATCAGTGATTTTGCCATAGGCGCAATTTTCACTAGATACGCCTCTGGAAGAAGGGGAGGTGAGAATAGAAAAACATAGGGGGGGGGGGGGGGTAAAAAGAATGTGAGAATGACCACGGTGATAATGGATCACCAACTCATAATAAATGAATGTGACATATATATAAGCACAAGTGCATGGTAACACAATAGAAAGTTGTAACAATTGATGCTATATGGTGATAGTAAGAGTCTCTCAGTGACTGTGAATAGAAAGAAGAGAGCTCACTGTCACACTGGCACAGCCGGGTGGATGGAAAGTGATAACAAAATGGTAAAATATGAATAAAAGTAATGTGGGAAGCATAAAGATGCTTTTATTCATATTTTACCATTTTGTGATCACTTTTATTGGCTATATTTTTATAAATAAACCTCATTGGTTGATCTACACCATATGAAGCCCTATTTTATATTTCATGCTATGCTGGGGCACTAGTGATTCATCTTGCCCCACCATCACCCCTTCCATCCACCCGGCTGTTGGTTTTCTGCTTGCTGTGGTTCTGCGCTTTGCGTGCGTGCGGGGGGGGGGGGGGGCTCATGTCCATTTTGCTTGGGGCCCCCAAATTCCTTCAAACGGCCCTGGTCTAGCTACGAGGTTGGACCTCCCTCCACGGCTGTCCAACAACGTACAGTAGCTGCAAGAAGATGGCTGCTTGATAACTGGAGCTCCTTTCAGCTCCAAGTACTTGCATAATACAAGCGGCGGCAAGGGGAATGCAGGGGAGGTGAGCACTTACCGGTACAATGCAAAATAATGAACAGGTAAAAGTTTATTTATTTTTTTACAGGAAATGTTTGTTTCTAGGGCTCTTGCCACAAAATATTCCAGCTTTAACCAGAAATAGTCCATATAAATCTATTCTTTTATTCTTAATGCCATATTTTTAATGAATAAAACTAGTTTTGACATTGTTTCTGGTTGCTACCTGCTAATCTTCCAGTGTGGGTCAGACTCGGTAACTATATGTCACATGTATATGTAAAAAAGTGTATTTAAAAAACTTGCATGCTGCCCAAATGGCCAACAGAAACAGTGATCTGTTTCAAATCTGACCTGCTTCCATTGTGAAAAAAAAAAAGGAGAGAGCTTAAAGTGGAACTGAACCCTCCTATCCTTTTCAAACATGGAAGCTGCCATCTTAGCTCCTGTTCAATCAGCAGCTGCCATGGTGCTGCACATGTGATCAATTATGACACCAGCCATTTGATGGTTTAACAGCTTGGTTGAGAACACAAACAAACATGACAGTTAGCATTCCCTTAATACAATTGTTTTTTGAAACCATTAAATCGATGGATTTACTTCCACATTATCGTTTGTTTAAACTTCAGTTTGTTCACAGTAAACACACTGTACAGAGTCACTCTGATTTGCTCTTCCGATCTTGCCTGTGATCTGTGCTATCCAATGGCAGATCAACCACAGGCTGCTTATGTGTGTTTTCTACAATGCAATTTATAAACAGCATTCCAGAAAATTGCATTTACCTGTCCACCATTTTTTTTTACAATGGTGTGGTACTGAGGTGGTTAAAGTAGATGTACATCCTTAAAGCGGAGCTCCACCCAAAAGGTGAAGTTCCACTTTAAGTACTCCTCCCCTCCTCCCCTGCCACATTTGACATTCCATTTATTTATTTTTTGTGGGGGGGGGGGGGATACCTAGTTTTGACAGGTACCTGATCGCACTTCTGCTCGAATCGACTAGGCGATCCGAATGGAAGTTCTCCTCCCCTCCCCCTTCCTGCGGTTTTCTGGGACACATGACAGGTCTCAGAAAACTTCCGGACCATTCAGCAGGCGCAGCGTGCCTCGCACATGTGCAGTGGGTACCCGCAAGCTATTACAACCGGTTGCCCACAGTTGAGATGCCAGCGCTGGGGAAAGGGGGATACCTAGTTTTGAGAGGTACCTGATCGCACTTCCGCTCGAATCGACTAGGCGATCCGAATGGAAGTTCTCCTCCCCTCCCCCTTCCTGCGGTTTTCTGGGACACATGACAGGTCTCAGAAAACTTCCGGACCATTCAGCAGGCGCAGCGTGCCTCGCACATGTGCAGTGGGTACACGCAAGCTATTACAACCGGTTGCCCACAGTTGAGATGCCGGCGCTGGGGAGGGGGGGATACCTAGTTTTGAGAGGTACCTGATCGCACTTCCGCTCTAATTGACTAGGCGATCCGAATGGAAGTTCTCCTCCCCTCCCCCTTCCTGCGGTTTTCTGGGACACATGACAGGTCTCAGAAAACTTCCGGACCATTCAGCAGGCGCAGCGTGCCTCGCACATGTGCAGTGGGTACCCGCAAGCTATTACAACCGGTTGCCCACAGTTGAGATGCCGGCGCTGGGGAGAAAAGACGAGGAGAAGGGAAGGCTCAGGGGAGCACATCGCTGGATCGTGGGACAGGTGAGTAAATGTTTTTTAAAAGTCAGCAGCTACAGTTTCTGACTTTTAATAAACACAAAAACGACTGGAGCTCCTTTTTAACTAGATAACATTTATATAGCAAATGTTGACCACTGAAAATAATTATATAACATCTTTTGAAATTACATAACATGTTAGCGAATACAGTGTATACGATTTTTGTGATTTGATTTAGATTAAATGTATTTTTGTCAAAGTACCTGAGAAAAATTATTAATTCCATATAAAAATAGACTCTCAATATAAATTAATGTCCTTCTGCTCAGATGATTCCACAAGACGAGATATGACCGAAGACTTTTTTGTTCTGTTATAACGTTCCTGTGCTTCAATGAAATTATGCAATATGCAAAGCAGAAACTCCACTTTTGTTGAGAAAAAAACATAAAACAAAACATTCCCCTCTGGGTGATCTATGTACATTGCATGGACTTTAACAAAATTTGCTGCAAATTCCTACCTTTTGTTGATACCTAACTGAAAAAAAATAGCTGTTTATCTCACCATGTCCATTGTAGACTGATTCTGAATGGAAGGGTCTGGTTCATTATAATCACCTGGTGCACTCTCAGCAAGGTAAGCTGCAGTGTTTGAATCCCCTTTTTTTCCATAGATTTTCATTGAAAGGTTAAAGTGATAATAAATGACCCCCCTTTTGTTTTTTTTGTTTATAAACAACACAACTGTTATACTTAGCTACTCTGCGCAGTGGTTTTGCACAGAGCAGTCCAGATTCTGACATGGAGCTGTGGCTCGGCCCTTCCCCATGTCTCTCCTCATTGGGTCACTGACTTTGATTGACAGCAGCCAATGGCGCCCGCTGCTGTCTCGTCCAATGAGGAGGGAGAGTCCTAGACAGCTGAGGCAATATTGCTGGATCGAGATGGGGTTCAGGTACTGTAAGTATTAAGGAGGCTGATGAGGGGGGGGGGGGGTACTGCACACAGAAGGTTTTTTATCTTAATACATAGAATGCATTAAGATAAAAAAATCTTCTGCCTTTTGGGGGGGTGCAAATTTTTTTGGGGGGCGCAAACAAACTGAAAAATTTAAAAAATACTGAAAAATAACCCATCAATTGCAGCCTCACTGTGCCATCAATTGCAGCCACTGTGCCCATCATATGCAGCACCTGTGCCCATCATATGCAGCCTGTGCCCATCATACAGCCTCTGTGCCCATCATATGCAGCCTGTGCCCATCATATGCAGCCGGTGCCCATCATATGCAGCCGGTGCCCGTCATACAGCCTCTGTGCCCATCATATACAGTCTTTGTGCCCATCATATGCAGCCGGTGCCCATCATATGCAGCCGGTGCCCGTCATACAGCCTCTGTGCCCATCATATACAGTCTTTGTGCCCATCATATGCAGCCGGTGCCCATCATACAGCCTTTGTGCCCATCATATGCAGCCTTGGTGCCCATCATATGCAGCCGGTGCCCATCATATGCAGCCTCGGCAGTTCAGTGTTAGAAAAGCAAATATTAATTTGCTTTGCTAACACACCTGGGTGGACTGCGAGTGCAATGCTCTGTGCTCCGAGTCCACCTTTTTTGAAGCCTATTAGAGCCTATGGCTATAATTAAGTGCTTCATAAAAACATCCCCGCCGCTGTTATTCAGGGGTCCGGCATCTGAAAAGGATCCGGACGGCTGAATAGGGGGTGGCTACAGCGCCCATGGATAGATTCATGCATAGCATGAATCTATCCATGGGCGCTGAGCCACCCCCTATACACAGAGGGGTGTGGCGTGACAGAGGGGGCAGGTCCGTGCGCCCTTAATGGGAGCACCGCCACCGGTGATGCCTAAAATGTGACTTGTGCCTTAGTGCAGACTTTTAGGAAAATCAGTGAGCCAATTGCACAAGCAGGAAATCCCAATTTTTGAGGTTGCGTTGAATTAGAAAATTACAGCGACTGCAGATTGAAAAGGAAAGGTTTAAATTTCAACATGGCTTGTGTATCAATTGCAAATGTTATATATTAATTATTTGCGCCCCCCCCCCCCCCCCCAATGAAAGTGGGTTTATCCTTTAAGTAGTTATATTGACATGTGAAAGAAAAGTGTTTGTGCATCTTATTGCTATATGTTTTTATAGCTAAGTATTTAGGGATTTCCCAAAAAATGATGTAAAAACCATCCCATCACTGAAGATGTGTGTTAGCTTAAATCTAATCTATTCTAGAATCCTGCCTCACTATGAGAATAAATACATTCTGACAAAAGAATATTAACGAGACTCCAAAGAGCCATTTAACATAGTAAATCAATACTTTTTTGGGGTATATCATAAATCAGATAAACGGATAATATTTAAACGGCGGAAAAAAAACTTCCACCGGTGACAATCCTAGCATAATATTTAAGGTACTATAATATTTAAGGTGCTGCAATACAAGAGAAATAAGAATAAATGATGACAACGCAATAGCGATTTATCATGGGATTCTTCTGTACGCAGAAAATTTAATTCACTCAGCGGCAGGGAGCTGGTGATCTTTTTTAATGTCAATTGCTGTATTTTTCCCAAACTGTCATTATTTTAAATAATAAAGTTGGGAAAATAAAATTTGTTGTCTTGTCTTTCTGCCTTTCTTTTTTTTTTTGCCTTAAGCATCATGTTAGTTCAAACAGGTTCTTTAAACTGATTTTATTTACAGAGGAACTCCAGGCAGATTTTAAAGACTCTAATTCATGCTGTTCTGTATTGTTTAATACATCATTAGATTAAACTACTTGAATTTGACATGTTATCATCCTCTTGCAATCCCTGTACAGCAAAGCTCAGCGGGGGGAGGGAAAACCAATCAGTCAGTTGTGCTGCAGTGCTCATGTGCTAACAAGGGGCATGCTGATAAAAGGAGAGACCAGAGTGACAGATAGATGAGCCCATCAGTCTGCTTCTTCTCCTTTACTGGGGGAAGGACAAGACCTGTATGTGTTATTCCATTGAGTCTGCACCAATTATTTATTTATTTATATTTTATATACAGCCATAACATTATGGGGTTGATTTACTAAAGGCAAATAGGCTGTGCACTTTGTAAAGTGCAGTTGCACTTCACAAGAGCAGTATTTCCAGAGCTTAGTAAACGAGCAGGTGCCCTGCAGACTGCCATCATCCAATCACGTGCAGATCAAGCAGAAATAGTTTTGTTATTTTCCTTGCATGTTGGGTATTATTTGAAAAGTGAAGCTTTACCTCATTTACTCAGCTCTGGAGCAACTGCACTTTGCATAGTCTATTTGCCTTTAGTAAAACAATCTATATGACCACCAACCATAACTCGTTAAAGCATGGACCCCATTAGACCTCTGATGGTATGCTGTAGTATCTGGCACTAAGCCATCAGTAGCAGATCCTTTAAGTCCTGTAAGTTGTGAGGTAGGACCTCCATGGACTTATTTTTCCAGCACATCCCACGGATGCTCGATTGGATTGAGATCTGGAGAAATCGGAGGTCAAATCACCACCTCAAACTCATTGTTGTGCTCCTCAAACCATTCTTGAATCCTTTAGACCAGGCCACCTTCTTCCAGTTCCAGCCCCATGGTCCAGTTCTGGTGCTCGTGTGCCCATTGTAGGCACTATGGACACGGGTCAAAATGGACACCCTGATCGGTCTGTGGCTATTCAGCCCCATACACAACAAACTATGATGCACTGTGTGTTCTGACACCTTTTTATCAGAACCAGCAATATAAGCTACAGGAGCTCTTCTATTGGATCGGACTACACGGTCCAGCCTTCGGTCCCCACGTGCATCAATGAGTCTTGGCCGCCCATGACCCCTGATCACCGGTTTGCCAGTTTTCCTTCCTTCCTGGAGAATTAAGAGGTCAAATCATCACCTTAAACTCATTGTTATGTTCCTCAAACCTTTCTTGAATTCATCAGACTAGGCCACCATCTTCCAGTTCCAGCTCTGTGGTCCAGTTCTGATGCTCATGTGCCCATTATAGGTGCTTTTGGCAGTAGACACGTGTCAAAGTGTCAACATGGGCATTGACTTTTTCAGCAATTTAAGCTACAGGAGCTCTTCTATTGGATCGGACTACACGGTCCAGCCTTTGTTCCCCTCGTGCATCAATGAGCCTTGGTCGCCCAGGACCCCTGATCACCGGTTCACTGGTTTTCCTTTGCTTGGACCACTTTTGGTATTATACAAGACCTGCAGTTTTGGAGATGTTCTGATCCCCATTTTTTCTGCTTTCAACACATCAACTTCAAGGACAAAATGTTTACCTAATTTATCCCACCCACTTTCTGATGCTATTGTCTGAGATAATCAATGTTATTGAATACCTCTGTTTGAAGTCTACTCTTATGCCGTGTACACACGATCTGACCTTTTTCCGACCAAACTCCCATCGGAATTCCAACGGAATTTCATTGGAAAAAAATAGAACAGGTTCTATTTTAAAATTCAGATGAAATTCATCGGAATTTCTCCGATGGGGCCCACACACAGTTGGAATTTCCGATGAGAAAACTCAGACGGACTCCATCTGACTTTTTTCATCGGAAATTCCTATGGTGTGTACAGGGCATAAGTGTCAACTACTCACTTGGTAAAATAATACCTTCTAGGATTAGTTTTGAACTTTCCCCCTGCTACTTTGAGTTCATGCACCCCAAGTTCTTGATCATGTTCCTTGTTAACACCTCAGTATTGCAGAAAAACGAATTGGCTGCTTGTGCTGCTTCTCCCCTTTCTAGTTTGAACTCATTTCACAGAAAATAAACTTGGTAAAGCAAAATAAAATAGTTGGAAAAGGGATTCTATAATTTTATATTCATTTTTTTTTCAATTAATAAATTAAGTATTTTTTACATTCTCATAACTGCAAGAAATCCGACTTTAAGAGGGCTTTCACACTGTAGTGCCGTGCCATTAGCACTAAAGTGCTGCTCGTTTTTGCTGTGCTTTACCAGTGTTTTAGTGGCGCTTTTGCAGTGCTTTTTGGTTGCTAGCGGGGCGGTTTTAACCTGAAAAAGGTAAAAAAAGGTAAAAAGTCCAGTTTCCTGCGCTTTGGAAGCGCTGCCCATTCAGTGCAATGGGCAGGAGCATTTTGGGAGCGCTAAATACAGCCCTCCCAAGCTGCCCCAAAGATGCTGCTTGCAGGACTTTTCCTAACGTTCCGCAAGCGTACCATCCCAGTGTAAAAGCACACACTGCACAGAATGGGAGGCAGTTTTTAGAGGCTATTTCAAGCGCTAAAATGCGCGAAAAGGAGTCTTAAGCAAAACTACACTGCACTGCAAACCAAAAATGCTATTTAAAGTGTTACTAAACCCAGGACTCTGCACTCACTATATCTGCTCTCCCACAGTACACAGAACATGGAAATGCAATTATTTTAGTAAATATAAACGGCTAAATACTTTTTCTCATCAGCAATATATAGCAGTCTTGTGACTTCTATCAGTGTATGGCTAAAGCTTGTAGGAGGAGTTTTTTTTTTTTAAGTTTCAATAGTTTTTTATTGAATTTTGCATTATACAGAAGGTAAAATAAAATAAAGCAAGACAGAATAAAGTAAAGAAAGGAACACATTCCTTTGATACAATAGGTTGATCAGTTTCATTGTTGTACAACTCTCATTGTTAGCAACTCTCTTCCAGGCTTTTATTGGGATAATGGGTGACTCCCTCGTTGGGGTACTGGCTATGGTCAATCACGTACAATCTCTCTAAATGATCGCAGTGATCAACTCCAAAATGAAAAGTGGATCCCTGTGTTTACATATTAACAGCATAGATGATCTAAGATATCTGACATATTCAGTAGGAGGAGTTTTTATTCTCATCTGACTGTCCTATGAGGATGCAGGATCCCTGACCCTCTGTCGATACACTGCTGATTGGCCCTGTGCTAATCACATGCACTGCCGCAAGAAAAAAAAAATTATAGTAATTCACACCAAACTGAGCATAGATTGACTCCAAAGGCTCTGTTCTATCAAATGGATTGGGGACAGTACAAGAAGGGGAGGATCAGAGAAGACAGCCTTTTTACACAATGAGGAGGATTATACCCTTAGGCTCCACAGTGAGTATAACAAGCATGCTTTACTGCATATACAGACTGATTTTACTGTTGTGGGTTTAGTGACACCTTTAATATTCAAAGCAAATCCCTTATCTATCCATGTTTCCATGCTTTATTTCACTGAAAAACACCACCTATCATCTGTCCATTGTCATCTTGGCTAAGGACAGATGATTCATGTAGCATTACTTCCTGGAATCCATCTGCCCTTAGCTCAGACATGCAGGCAGGAGGATGTACTTAAATAAGAAAACCCCTCCTCTCCTCCTGAAGACTCCTGGGATATATGACATAATTTGCCTAGGCAGGAAACCAGGAAGTAATGTAAAAATAATAATAATAATATATGTAAATATAATATATATATATATATATATATATATATATATATATAGATAGATAGATAGATATAGATATATCTATATATATGTATATAGATAGATATATATGTGTGTATATATATATATATATATATATATATATATATATATATATATATATATATATATATGTATATATATATATATATTGTATATATATATATATATATATATATATATATATATATATATATATATATATATATATATATACACACATATATATATATATATATATATATATATATATATATATATATATATATGTATATATGTATATAATTTTATATATATATTATATATATATATATATATATACAGATATATATTTATATATCTATATAGATATAGAAATATTTTATATATATAGACAGCTATATATATCTATATGTAAATATCTATATAGATAGATAGATATATCTATCTATCTATCTATCTACAGGTATCTAGATATTTATATATATATATATATATATATATATATATATATATATATAGGTATATAGATATAAAATATATGACATATTTTGCCTAACCTAGAAACCAGGAAGAGATATAAAAAAAAAATTTATATATAAAAATAAATATAATATACCTTCCAATCTATTCATTATGCTAGTAGCATAAGGATTAAAAATAGTCTGTGTTGACTGAGAGATTGAAGTTCCACTTTAATAAAATGACTTCTGAGCCTAGAAACAAACACCAAATCAGTAACAGTAGCTATTATAACGACAACAACAATAACTACAAATAATTATTATACATACAGTACATAGAAATGGATTTGAAGCGGACAGGTTGATTTCATACGCAGTTCTTCAGACTCGGTCACGTGATGCATTTTAGGCAGACTGATAGACAATGTTCATCATAAAGTGCTTCGTTTTTTAAGTTTTTGCTTTTATGCATAGAATCACTTAACTTTAAATTGAACCAAACCTTTTATGCACATTATCATCATTTTTTTTTTAAATGCTCACGTTAGAAATGGCCCCATTTTCTTGAAAATGGCACCTCTACAGCATTGTTCTGGGTGACATTCATATGCATTGAATGGATAATCAGGCAATTCCAGATTCATTTTTAAGGAAAGCATTTTTCCAATTCATTTGAGACCAATGAAATTCTTTATGAAAGTTTAGTAAGACGATGCTTGGCGAGCTGGCGGGCGTCCTTGGAATTATTATCTGATGCGGCATTTTTTTTTTTTTATTGCCTCCACACTGTGGGATATGGGGCTTCTGGGAATGATGTCACACTGATTTTTTTTATGAACTAGCGATCAATGATAGAAAGTTACTGAAATAGAACTATGCCTACAAAGAGGCAATTATTTTCCTAACATGCTTTAAAGCTCCAGGCAAACAAATAGATGCTCACTTTAAATACATATGCCTAATATGTTTTGGTTTGCAATAGATTTTTATTCAAAAGTTTGACAAACTTCTTTAGGATACAAACAGTATCATACAGATATAGAAAAATCAATGCACCCTCAAGGGTAATCACGTGTCAGATCATTGTAAATATAATACAAAAACCAATTGTAAAAGGTAAGTCCAGCCATATTAGGCCACTGCTTGCCCAGGGCATATGTAAGATAATTATAATTACTATGTAGCATAAACAGATCAGGAACAGTGCTTCACAAAACATTAGACATGTGCATTCGTTTTCGTCCGAATGCATTTTCGTCCGAATTTCAGCTATTTTCGTTATCGTTTTAACAAACGAAAACGAAAGCACAGAATCAGAAAACCGAAAGATCCGACATAAACAAATGCTTTATTTTCATTTTTGTTGCTACAACAGTTCGATATAGATAGGAGATTCTACGTGACGCTGACAATAACAATCTGTGTCTATCGAACCTGTGGTCGAATGTGCCTAACCTTAACTCTATTAGTCCAAGATTATTCTACATAGGAGAGAAAAGATTTGACATTATAGAGAGAAAAGATTTGACATTATAGAGAGAAAAGATTCAACATTATAGAGAGAAAAGATTCAACATTATAGAGAGAAAAGATTCGACATTATAGAGAGAAAAGATCGCTGCTGGAATTGGGTGGGGGAAGTAAAATAAAAATAATGATGATGATGAATGTTATTGGCTGATTGTAACCAAAGAGGAGGAGCAGTAAAATAGGTAGAACTAACTTGACAATTCAACATGAACGACAAAGATTCGACAAAGCATCGAAAAACATACAAACGTTGAATCTGTCATTGAAGGCTTATGGTGTCTAGAAGATTCGACGGTGAAGCTAAACTGTACGACGCTGCAATCGTACATTTCCGGTCAAATGCATCCGCCCATAGGCTATAGAAGAATTCTAATGTTGGTTGACTAGTAATAGTAATGAATAAATATAATTATTACTAGTCATACAACATTAGAATTCTTCTATAGCTTGTGGGCGGAACATTCGACCGGAAATGTATGATTGCAGCGTCGTACAGTTTCACTGCTCCGTCGAATCTTCTTTGAACATTCGACAGACACCATAAGCCTTCAATGACAGATTTGACCTTAATTAATTCAGATTTTCGGACGAATGCAATTTCTAACGAAAAACGAAATAAATAAAAACGAATTTCGGGAGTAACTAAATACATTTATTTTTCGGACGAAAACGAAATTCCGAAACAAAATATTTCAGTGTGCACATGTCTACAAAACATTACTGCAAGAGAGGATCCAATGTAAAGCCTCGTACACACGGTAAGATTGTTGGCAGGGGATTGTCTGTTGACAGACTGTTGTCTTTAAATCTTACCATTGATTCTAAGCATGCGTGTTTGTACTTTTGACTTTTGTGTGACGGATTTGTGTACTGACCATCAGAAAATCTGACGTCAAACCGTTGTCCGCCAAAAATTTACTAGCCTGTCATCCAACATTTGTTGGCCGAAAGTTGGACAACAATTGTCAAAAGGAGCGTACTAACGGTCAGATTTTAGGACAACAGTCTGTCAACAGACAATCCCCTGCCAACAATCGTATTGTGTGTACGAGGCTTCAGTCTTTTAACTTGCTGCACATTTTTACTGGCAAGTTGTACACTTGCAGAGCACTTGAAGCGCAAGTTCTAGTTGACACCCTTACAATTTGTAGCAGACTTGCAGGGCAAGTCTCTAGCAAGAGCACATTTGCATTTTTTTTTTAAGTCAGTAGCTACAAACACTGTTGCTGCTGACTTTTAATAAGGACACTTTGCTGTCCAGGGTGCCCACGATGTTGGCCCCCTGAGGCCGATCCATCAATCAGATAGGGTGTAGGCGCCGCAATTTCAACTAAGGGAAAACGGCAGTGGAGCCTTGCGGCTTCAGTGCCGGTTTCCAACTGCGCATGCACCAGTCGCACGGCGCTTTGTGAATGGCCACACACAAGTCCCAGAAGACAATGGGGGGCTCACCGCAGAAGAGGATGTGACGTCCTAGGCCATGGCCCGTCTGGATTGGAAGTACATTTAGTACTTCCATAATAGGTACTAAAGAAAAAAATGTAATATCCAAAAACGAGAAGTGGAGAGTTGGTCTTTCATTTAAGACCACCTCTCAAAAGTGGGTGGAACTCTGCTTTAATGTTCACTTAGCTTAGGGAGTAAAGTGTGGCTGTGTTTACTTCAATAATCCTATCATGTGCAAGCAAACATCTTGTTTTTTAATTACACTTGCACATAATTGGGTATAAAAATTAACACGACAGTTCACCTTACTCGCTAAGCTAATTTAACCGCTTGCCGACCACTCATTAGCTTTTTTTTTTTTTTAATTGGGGCTATTTATTACAGCAAAAAGTACAAAATATTGTGTTTTTTTCAAAATTGTTAATTTTTTTTTGTTTATAGAGCAAAAAATAAAAAACGCAGATATGATCAAATACCACCAAAAGAAAGCTCTAGTTGTGGGAAAAAAAGGACATCAATTTGTTTTGGGTTTGGGCACGACTGCGCAATTGTCAGCGACGCAGTGCCGTATCGCAAAAAAATGGCCTGGTCCATGAGCAGCCAATCCTTCCAGGGGCTGAAGTGGTTAACATTCACTTTGCTAAGTAAGCAAAGTAAGCAGGTTCTGCCCCTTTAGTAAATCAACCAAATTGAGAAAGAGAAGTGAATCACTCCTTGTGGGAAGGCTCTCTGTGGGGTTGTAATGTGCTGTCCTCTCTGTCTTTAGCCAACAAATAGCACTTTGTGAATCCTTTATCATGTATTACATATGTATTTAAAAAAAAACTAAGAGTGTTTGTATTGTAGTAAAAAAAAAAAAAAAAAAAAAAAGATATAAAGCAACAATTTAAATATGTATATATGCATTAAAAAAAATGAATTATTAAATAAATAGAAGTCACCCAAAACCATTATAGTTTCCCCTAATATAAAATGCCCTCTTCCTAGAAGCTATAGACTGGAGGACACTATAAAACCAAAGTTATGACTACACGACCGATTTGTGCCAATGACTATGAAAAGGAAAATATCTTATTTAAATCAACTTAATTGTCCTAATTACTGATCCGTATAAAAACAAACACAGCTGCTTTAATTTCTATTTATTACATGCTCACCAGCCAAAGTAATGATGGTAAAAATCACATCATGAAGTTTTTAGAGACGGGAAAGAGGGAGCCGCTCAGGTGTGGAAATCCCTGACAATGCCTCCTCCCAGCAGCCAAGGATGCAGGCAAATGCAATTATGATCAAAAAGAAAAGAAAATCACTTCTGGAAGCAGCACTCCGATTAAAAAGCCTTTATTCCAAAAGGTTCAGGAAACAAAAAACACACTGCACGACACGGCAAACTGGTCACATCTAGCTGACGCGTTTCACACTATTATAGTGCTTACTCATAGCTACGAGTGCTTACTCGTTGTTTCCTGAACCTTTTGGAATAAAGGCTTTTTAATCAGAGTGCTGCTTCCAGAAGTGATTTTCTTTTCTTTTTGATCATGAAGTTTTTAATTTGAAATTAAATGATCTCAATTAATATTTACACGGATCAATAGTTAACAAAATGATATCTGTTTTTTGTGTCCATATGTTCTCCTATATGGAGATAGTTTGGTACAAATTGCAGCAAATTGGTACGCAAAAAAGGGAAAATTAAAGTGTATCTAAACCCAAACATAAATATTTTTATGAGAAATGTGCTGAGTGATAAAGCATTGATAAAAATAATAAATAAAGAATATGTGAAGTGAAAGAAAGTCCAAAAACTCAATCCGAGTGGAAATCCTTTAAAAAGAACTGAGTCCAAAGTGAAGAAAACGATGTGCTCCAAAACACCTTGAAAAGGGTAGCTTCAACCAGTGAGTGTAATCCTCTAGATAATGCTGACACCCAAAGTGAAGAGAATAAGTTTCTGCTTACCAGAAAGCCATGACTGCAAATTGACAGTCTCGCCTAGCATAGGAAATAAGGTATTCCCACAACCATAAAAACTCCAATACAGCAGGTTTCCACAGTGTACCTTGATCTCAGACATAAAGGGAAAAGCTCATGGTGTAGTATGAAAAACCAGCGGAGTTTATTAAAAGTTAAATTGCACTTACAGAATCCAAAAGCAAGTTCAGCATTGATGCGATGAATCAAATAGTTACGGCATTCGTCCGTGTCTCTCCCTAAGCTCCGTATGTTCCGCAACGCTGCTTCTCATCCGAGGAAAGCGTGATGACGTCACCGGCCCCCAATTTGCAGTCATGGCTTTCTGGTAAGCAGAAACTTATTCTCTTCACTTTGGGTGTCAGCATTATCTAGAGGATTACACTCACTGGTTGAAGCTACCCTTTTCAAGGTGTTTTGGAGCACATCGTTTTCTTCACTTTGGACTCAGTTCTTTTTAAAGGATTTCCACTCGGATTGAGTTTTTGGACTTTCTTTCACTTCACATATTCTATATTTATTATTTTTATCAATGCTTTATCACTCAGCACATTTCTCATCATATGCTTATTTTGTTTAACTATGCTAATGTTATTGATAAGCGCTGCATACTTTTGACCACATTTGATTTTTTATAGTTTTATTTGTATCTAGCTATATATGCTAGCAGCTTACTTTTCACTTATTTTTTGATTCAATTGTTTTACTACATACTTTAGCACGGTTCATTTGGCGCAACGTTTGGCCCTAGGGCCTTTTCCCCTTTTTTTATAAATATTTTTATATATGGTCTTTAGATGTAGTAGCTGTATTAGCAGGAGTTCCATATTTATTTTCACCTGGTGATCTAGTGAAAAAACACACTTCCTGCCTAAAACTGCCCATAGATGGATCGAATCTTGGCCGGTTGAGCAGGGACCGGCCGAGATTTGATGGATCTATAGGCAGGCTGATTATACCCAAGTCAAACCATCGATCGACTCAGTACAACCAGCATGTCAGATTTCTAGCATGCAATGATTGTCAGTGGCTATAGTTGCTAGCAGTACTCACTGTATTCTCCCAGCAGGGACGGCTTCCTGTGCCCCCCCCCCCGGAGAACACAATAGCTCTGCTGGAGGGATTCTCCCACAATCACTGACTGTGTTGATGGTGGAATCAAGTGATTACCTTTCCTGCATCCCGTGGTTGCAGGACAGAAAATAGCATAATCTACAGCCTGCCTATGAGTGCCTACTCTCTCTCACTTTATAGTAAGGAGCCATGGTTGTCACCCAGGTTGCTCTCCTAATCTGGACTACAAACATGTCTTCCTCTATTTATCTCCATTACATATGGAAAGCAGGGGAACTTGATTGCAGAAGATAGCTTGGAAAGAAGATATGATTGTTTGTGCATTTATTTCAATGCACAGGAAGGGACATGGGTATTGCATTTTCTGTGGATATTTTTTGTATTTGCTAAAAAAGTTCTCAGTTTGAAAAATAAAAACGAATGTAGCCACTATATCCAAGGCCTGGTAAGCTGCAACATATTAGATTTTTGTTCTTGGTTATATATATATCCACAGTTGACCATGTTTCATGATAGATTATTGATAAAATTAGCGACATCATGGATCATCGATAAAATTTGTGATGCTCTACCTACAAAAAAGCCACTATTTGAATCAGCAAGGGTAAAATAACATTGGTATTTGTAATAAAAATACACAAACACTGCAGGGTGTCCCAAAAGTCTACATACAAAGGAAAAATTAACTCATATTATAATATGTGCATGAGTGAGTTTGGGGTGGATAAACTTGACTTCCCTGGACAGAGTCCTGACCTCAACCCGATAGAACACCTTTGGGATGAATTAGAGTGCAGACTGCGAGCCAGGCCTTTTCTTCCACATCAGTGCCTGACTTCATAAATGCGCTTCTGGAAGAATGGTCAAACATTCCCATAGACACACTCCTAAACCTTGTGGACAGCCTTCCCAGAAGAGCTGAAGCTTTTTTAGCTGCAAATGATGGGCCAACTCAATATTGAACCCTACAGAATAAGACTGGGATGCCATCAAAGTTCATGTGTGCATAAAGGCAGGCATCCCAATACTTTTGGCAATAAAAGAAGTATATATGAACATACTTCATGGCAATATAGGAAGTATATATATATATATATATATATATATATATATATATATATATATATACTTTGTGTGTGTAGAAAAAGAAAGGTGGCCAAAGTGTAGAGAATATTTTGCAAATATTTTGTAAACTTTGTAATAAATATTTTGTAAATAAAGGTACATTTAGATAAAATTTCCCATTTTCCCTGTGTATGGCGACTTTCGGGATACCTTGTGTTGAGACCTGGGTTTCCCACTGCTATAATACTCCAACATCCATTTAAGCTAGCTATCCTTTTTTGCCAGATGTTATTATTTGAGATGAAAACTGGCAATAACTATAAATGAATAAACAGATTAACACAGCGGCATATAATAACTGCTGAAAATGATTTCTAAAACAACAAAGCTATTATTCCTCCTTTAATTTTTCTAAAATTGCTAAATTATTACTCCACTTAACTGATAAAATGCTCTTAACATCTCCCTTACTTAATTATCGTCTAAATGTTATTAACTATCGGCTTTGTGGATTGGAATATTATGGAATAAACTAACTTGATATTTATATTTCACCTTCCATCACAGCGCTGAATACGATGTGTGTTTATTAAAGATTTTGCAAAATTAAAAAGCTGGTTACCATTTTTCTCTCACCTGATCACCGTATTTGTTCCATTGTACGTTAAGAAACAGTTTAGCTTGTAATTGAATGTAATTAGGGGATTTTTATGAGTTTGTTGCCGGAACAAAAAACACATTTAAGATGAGACGTGAAAAGCTATTCAAAAAAAGAAAAAGACTTTCCTAATTTGATGATGTAAATGAAAGCAGTGTGATGTTCCTACATACACATCACATGGGTTGTATGTGCTTTTAAGTGACCTAGATATCTACAACAGTCCTCCAAGAGTCAGCCTTTCCAAACGGGAAAGCTTTGGCACTTCCTGGTCAAGTGGCTTGTTTTCCAACTCACACAGACTGGCATTGGTCATTGGGCAGTCAATCATAGTGATGGGTCAATGCAATGGAGAAAGGCCAGCGTGAGTGAACATGCTCTAGCAGTGACCAGAAATGTAGGATCTTACACCATTTGAAAAGGGATTGAGATATTTAGAAGCTGTAGGTGCCTGCCCTTCAAACCTGCGAGCAGCTCTTTTTTTCAACTGATTGAGTTACTTGAAGGAAACCTGTACTAACTTAAAAACTAGGGCAACCTTTGTCCACCTCCTTTAGAAGATGTTGGCTGTCTCCATCTGCAATATTTTTAGTCTTAGTGAGTACAAACATACTGATGAGAAAGCCAAAGCCCCTTATTTGCATTCTCAGTAAAGCCTCGTACACACGATCGGATATCCTATGGATTCTAATCCGATGGTTTTGTCCATCGGAAATCCGATGAAGCTGACTTCCATCAGTCTTGCCTACACACCATCAGTCAAAAAACCGACCGTTCCAAACGCAGTGACGTAAAACACTCCGATGAGCCGAGAAAAATGAAGTTCAATGCTTCTGAGCATGCGTCGACTTGATTCTGAGCATGCGTGGGTTTTTTATCCGATGGACTTGCCCATAGACGATCTGAGTTTTCGATCGGTTTTTTATCCATCGGAAAATTTTTAAACATGTTCTATTTTTTAAAACCGATGGAAAAAAGACCGATGGGTCCCATACACGATCGGTTTGTCTGATGAAAACAATCCATCGGACGGTTTTCATCGGTAAAACCGATCGTGTGTACAGGGCTTATGTGACCCAAAATATATTGAAGTTAAAGAGGTTGATTTAATAAAGGCAAATAAGCTGTCAACTTTGCTTAGTAAATTAGGTTCCATCATCCAGTCATGTGTAAGCAGAAATCCTGTTTTTTGTTTTTATCTTCCATGTAATTGGGTATTCTTTACAAAGCGAATTTTCAGCACATTCACTAAGCAAAGGAAAAATTCCCTTGCAAAGGTAAAATTCACATACAGGCAGTCCCCGAGTTACGAACACCCGAGTTACAAATGACTCCTACTTACGAACAGCCTCAAATGCCGACCACTTGTGCTCCACACTGGTCCTGGATACCTCTGGACACATCCCACACTGCAGTACTACATGTACTGCATGGCCAGAAGAGCCCCAGATAACATAACAAGCGCCCGGAACATCCCACATCCATGCACAGGTGGACGTTACACTTACGAATGCAGTGTTCCACATAGGGCCGAAACAACTAATCGATTAATCGACAACTAATCGATTATGAAATTAATCTATTACCATTTTCATAATTGATTAATCGGCCAGTAACATACTGGGGTTAAAAAAACTAAAATTAGCCCTTTATAGTACAAAAAGAGCAAATCCCTACTGTAAATAATACTTTCACTGTCCCACAGTAAAAAATGAACCCCTTACAGTAGCGATTATTTGCTCTTTTTGTACTAATTTTAGTTTTTTTAACCCCATTATTTTACTAAACATCTCAGGCCGGGGTCACACCTCTGTGCTTTTTGGTGCTTTTTGGTGCTTTTGCAGAAACACACTACAGTTCATTTACATGGTTTCCTATGGGACACGTTCACATACATGATTTTTTCAGCTGCTGCGTATTTGGAAAGGGCAAGGACTTTTTTTTAACGCAAAACGGTGCTATTTAGTTTTTTGGGTTCAATATACTTCAATGGAGAAGCTGCAGAAAAGCATGTAATGCGTTTTTGCGGCAATTTGTGTTTTTTAATCTGCCCAACAAAAAATTGGCCCAAAAAATGCAAAAATGCAAATCGCATTTAAGATTAACCGAATAATCGAGTAATCGAAACAATAATCGGCCAACTAATCGATTATGAAAATAATCGTTAGTTGCAGCCCTAGTTCCAACCGGAAGTTACACTTACAAATGCAGTGTTGCGACTTAAGAACAACTTTGACTTAAACAAACCTACAATCCCTACACTTTATTGATATAATAATAAATGGATGAGGGTACAGAAATAGCCTCATGTGTTGCAAAACCAAATTATTTTCTGCGGTAATATTATGGAAGAGGTGATGCTGCCTTTACTTGCTGGTAATTGCCATACCATATTGAATTATTATTATTATTAGTATACAGGATTTATATAGCACCCACAGTTTACGCAGTGCTTTACAATATAAATGGAGACGATACAGTTAAAATACAACAACCTACAAGAGAGTTAAGAGGCATAAGAGCTTATAATCTAATAGGGTGGGTCAAGTGGTACAAAAGGTAATAACTGTGGGGGCTGAGTTGATGGAAGAGTTAAAAGTTCAGTGGTTAGTTGGAGACGTGATAGGCTTCCCTGAAGAGATGAGTTTTCAGGGATCATCTAAAGGTGGCCAGAGTAAGGGATAAAGAGAATTAATGTTAGGTCCTTTTCATAGTTTTGCAGCTGCTATTTTAGTGTCCAATACGATCACCTGAGTGATCATTAACCTCCCTGGCGGTATGATTCTGTCAGATTTTAGGTGCTGAAAGCGGTACCATTATTCTGCATTGAAATTTGGCGTTTTATATTGTAGGCCTGTAATTCTTAGGAATAACTCACTTAAATCTGTCCAAACCAGAGTCTAGTAGACATCCCGGGTATGATAAAGTTCAAAAAACAAAATTATACATTATAATAAAATAAATAACTATAAAATAATTATAACAAATAATATAATAATAATAATAAAAGTGTTTTTCAGTGTTTGATTGACAAATTTCCCCACAAATCGCTATCGCTTAATTCTGCGAGTGATTCTAATTTATTATCGCTGTTTTTTAGCTGGTCTAAAACCACTTTTGGTTGCTATGGACAATCTCCAGTTTCTAGGCAGAAAGAAAAGTTTTTATTATATAAAAGTACATGCAGGGCACTGGACAGATCACTAGGGACAACGGGGGTGTGTAATTATTACATACAGTACTGTAATCTGTAATCTGTAAGATTACAGTGTACTGTATGTATACTGTGTTTTAACTTTTTTGAATTTGGCGCCGATCTCCGTCCCCGTGCGTCGTAACGTCGCAGGGAACGGAGCTCGGAAGTGTGTGAATCGAGTGAGGAGACAGCTCGATCACACAGCGGGGAGGCATCGCAGGATCCAGGGGACAAGGTAAGTAACTCTGCCTGGATCACTGCGATGCAGCCCGAGTCTGGCTCGGGGTTACCGCTTTTGGTGCTGAAATTTAACCCCGAGCCAGACTCGGGAATACCGCCAGGGAGGTTAAAGTAACTCTCATCTGACACAAAAATGACAGTTGACAAGGTTTAGCTATGGAACTCAGAAGAAGTTATACTCCAACAAACAAAGTAAAACTAAATCTGAGAGGGGCACAGAAAATGCAGGTATCTTGTGATTTCTGCTCTTTGACAGCACATTTACCATAAAACTCGAAAAAGGAGCACATGTTGACTTTATGGATGACAAGTCAACAACTTCTGCTCCCGTATTTCTATATAAACGTTTCTTCTGATTTTTAAGAATGAGCCGCTAGTATCCTAATGCCTTAACTTATATTTCAATCCTTTTTAATGTAGTACATTTCTGACATTAAGAATAAAAGGCCCCCACCACAGTTCTAACTAGTTTGCCAAGCAGAATTTTCTGTGAACACACTCTGTCTCTTTGCCCAAATTTTTCTCCAGGTATAAGCTACTTCTAAACCCAAATACATTTGGACAGCCATGGCTCTATGGAGGTTTTTTTTTGTTCCTGGTTCAGAATTACTTAGCTTGAAAGCAAACTGTTGCTTCAAGTTTGTTCCTATCTTCATCCACCAGAAAATCCTTCACCCTTAGAGATTTTCAACAAAAAACTAATTTCACAACTCTCCGATTATGGTGAGGTGAGCAAATCGCAAGAGACAGCCAGTAAACTGAATTACAACAAAAAGCTACAGACTCTATGTAAAGAGACAAAAACCCTCTGGCTGTGAGTTCATCAAGACCTAAAGCCAGCACTCATTAAACTCCATGACATCCCGTTAGAATCTAATCCTTAGAATTCTTTTTGCCTTTTAAAGCAATTAAAATAGATGAGCAGTTAGTTTCTTTCTTTCTTTTTCTTTTTTTTTATTTCTTTCCTCCTTTAAAAAATGTACAATTTTTAGTCTGTTAAATATGAAACTTTGCATAAAAATATTTTACCTTTTCCTATTCAGCCAACAGATGGAGCGCTTGGCTGTCTTCCTCCTTTGTTGGAAAATGCGTGTTGTTTACAGAGCTCAAGAGCTCAAGGTGTAATTACACATACAAAAAAAACCCCCAGGGCAGTGACTTACTGTTTGTCTTATCAGATGGCACTGACTACAGTTTAATTAGAGAGAGGGGGGCTCTAGAAGTGTCAAGACCAGGGTTCCATGGAACTCTAGGGTTCCTCCAGAGGTTTTTAGGGGTTCCTTGAACAATGAGCAATTCTGCCTCTTCTCACTGACACCACTGATTTTTTTTTTTAGCTATCTTTAAGGGAATAATTATTCACAATGACTACACGTGTAAGGAACATTCTTTTCACAGATCAGCACACTAATGTATCATGCGTTGAAGACAGTATTTTTTAGCAGGAGTTCCCTGAGACAGGAAAGTTATTTCAAGGGTTCCTCTGTGTTAAAAAGGTTGAGAAAAGCTGCTCTAGACATTGTATGTCTTTTAGATAATAGGAATATGCCAATTAAAGAAGTTCTTCTCCACTACTGTTAAAAATTAAAAACTTATTTCACACTACACAGTCAAACGATGCATTTATTTCCTGGTTCAGCTTTACAGCTTCCTGTGTTACCTGCCTGCTAATAGAACAGGGGTGATGATGCTCATTCATAGTCCAATAAGCAGGCTGGTTGAAGGGAGGACAATATGAAACACTCAGGAGCTGTACAGTGCTGCCACCTCCTGGTTATATAGACCACCGGTGTTATGAAAGCATGTCTGAAAGTGAACAACTATTTTCTGCAGATAGAACGGTATTTATATCAAGTGTGTTAACATGTTAATGCTCTGTTTAAATGAATGTACTGTATGTCCCTGAATGCTTGCAAAAAATCATGAAGAGAAATTAAACTGGTCTAATTGAGAGTTTGTTTTTTTCCATTTGACATTCTCTTTTAAATCAATGAAGGGGTTAATCCAGTAAATCCAGTGGTTCGAGAGTGGGCAGTTTAAATTTTTTAAACATCGGCAGAATTAAAAATTAAATTACGTCCTTTGAGTCTTTGATGGATTATCCACAAATATCCATAACATATATCAATGAATTTGATTTATTGCCATGAGCCATTTGTTGTTGTAGAAGGCCCATAGATCTTATTAAAAGTCATATTGCCTTGCTCGTGAGAGCCATTGGTTTGCAGTTAAGGAAAAATTGATCTGGAGCAAAACAATTAATGTACAAACTCTATTACTTAGGTTGATGACAAGTACGTCAATGTGCGGCTTGGATCATATGGGTGAGCTATATGTTTTGTAAGGATGCTAAGCAATGAATTTTTTTTTGATGAGCTAAAGATTTATGATTTTTAACTTTAATCTTGTGTATAGCCTTTAGAATGGAAAAACAGAATTTTGTTCCATTTCTGTGAAGTTGATATGCTATACCACAGTAGGGAAAAAGGAAGGAGTTTATAATTATGGGTAAGGGTCTCAAAGCAACAGAGAAATGTGCAATGGCAGCCACATGATGGACATGCCATGGTACACATGAATATGTCTATGACACAGCAATAGTATTGGAAGTCAGGGCACTTTTACACAAGGATTTCTTAGGCATGCAAGTCAGCAAGCCCACATATCAAAAATGATGCAACTAGTCTTTGGTTCTTTTGATGACACAGGATTCAGCCAGCAGGTAGTTCACCCTATGGAACTCTTATAATGTTTAATGTTAGATGGTCTAAAAACGAATCATCCCAACCAATATGTAACTGTACCATAAAAGCTCCTTGGAGCCATTGAATGCATAGTAAACAGCTGGACATTCTACTCATGATCCCCATGCACCCAACAGGTCAGTCTATTCACAAAGAGGGATGAGCCAAAATGCCCTGGGTTCAATTCCAGCATGGGGTTGGGTGTGGGCTCTCTGGGCGTGATTTTTTTTTAAATGCTGACATTGACAATGAAAATACGTTATTCAAATTGCCGGCACATACAATTCCCTTCTGATCGGGGCTTCAGATCCGGCTTCAGGTGACACCATCACCCTAATATACACGAGTATACCAAGGCTTGTTTTTTTATCATGTAATGTGAGAGTATGTATGTGGAGTATAATTCATAATAAATATTTTAAAACAATATGACACTATTGCAAGCCTCTGTTGTTTCTACATGTGGCATATATGAGTGGAGGTCACTGTTAACCAGGAGGAAGGAGTTGTTTTTTGATCTGAAATCTGAGCCAAATAGTTACTACAGGAAGGAGGAACCACAGGAGGAAGCCCTAAGTTGATACACACAAACTAAAGGGTTTTTCAAAAAGCCCTTAAGGTGTGGGTACATCCGGTGGAGGGGTACTTCAGGATTTTGTGCACACTGCATGAAAACACCAGCATCACTTTTATCCATCTCCCTATGATGGACTGTCAAGATTATTTATATTCTGGATAGTGTGCAACACACGGAGCACTTGCACTTTATTTTGGACGTTATAATACATGAATGTTATCTGCATGTTTTTTGGACTATTTGCACAGAGTTAATTTATTAAAAATGTATTAACAATTCAAAATATTTATTTATTTTTAGATTTGTGCACTAGGTTATTTCTAGATTTATTCACCCTATTATATTGCATTATTTAATATTTTATTTTATTTTATTTCAATTTATCAATTCATCAATTCATTTTAGCAGCTCACAAGGTTTTGCCACTTATTCATGGAAAATAATGGTGGCTACACAAAATATTGACACTTTGGGCCCAATTTTGGGGGGTACTCACTTTTTTTGCCAGCGGTTTAGACATTAATGGCTGTGTGAGTTATTTTGAGGGGACAGCAAATGTACACTGTTGTGAGTGAGTGAGTGAATAAGTGAGTGAATAACTTGTATAGCGCTACAAATGCGAACTAAATCGCCTCAAGCTGTACACTCACTACTTTACATTGTAGCAAAGTGTCATGTCTTCAGTGTTGTCACATGAAAAGATATAATAAAATATTTACAAAAATGTGAGGGGTGTACTCACTTTTGTGAGATACTGTATATACTTTTTTTTTTTCTTTAAGAAAGGATTGCTTTCAGAAATTGTATCAGAGATGTACAAAAACAGGTTGTTGTCAGGTTTAAGGACCTTGCATTGCTTGTATGTGCATCTGTTCTGAAGTTGAACTCCTTCTAAGCTGCATCATACTGTTTCAGCTGCTTTTTCATTCCCATTGACTTGCATGACAGAAAAAAAGACTGTTCTGAAATAAATGAAAGTTATACCTTCACCTAAGATGTAAATAGGGCTTTAGGTTTTTTATTTTAAAATATAACTAGAGGCATTTTATTTTTGGATAGAGTGGAGATTAGAACAGCTATTAGGTTTTTTATTGCTGCCTGTTTCCCCATTATTGAGATTCACCATCTTTATTTGTCCTGTTTACCGTTATCTTTGAAAGCTAAAGTAAAAGAAAATCCCAAATCTTTGATTGTCCTCAAAAAAGTAATACAGGGGAATTCTTCCAATAGGGACACTAGTTTTCATGACCTTGGCGGGTCAAGGGATTCCCTTAAATTGCTGGGATTTCCTCTCACTTCCTGTTTTGGCTATGGGTCACAAAATTAAGGTAAATCTTAACAATGGGAGACAAATGGCAAAAAAAAAAAAAAAAAAAATTGGTTATAACCCTCCCTTATTCTGTACACAATGAAAGAAAAAAGTTCTCCCCAAAGGTCTACTTTAAATATTAAATAAAATCTAAACAATAATGTAGCTCCATTTATACCTTTACTGGAAAACCGATAGCAATTATTATCACCCCATTAATTTAACAAACCTGTGATTTAAGCTATTATCTGCTTGTATGTCTGTGTTTTCAAGCTCTTTATGCCAGCCGGAAAGAAATGGCATAAGAAAATGTTCATTTTGCCACAAAAGTAACGCGTCACCAAAGTCCAGGTCACAATCAGCAACACAAATGAGCAGTCAAGATACTCATCATTAGAGGAGCTTAAAAGGTGTCCTCTGGTCTTTGCCAATAACCTCCAATGCCGGACAGTTTCTATAATGCATGATAATTGCTGACTTGTTGCTAAATGTATAGCTGTTGACTGCAGACTAGTATTATTATCTACAAATGGCATTTGCTGCTGCCTTGTGCTGTTATTAACTTTTTTTCTTCGTAATCTACCCATAGAAGATGATTATAATTACAGAGACAGTGGAAATAATATCTGATATCGATGCAGAACAATGAAATGGTTACAAATACACATCAAAGAAGATTTAAAAAACATACAGAAATCATGGAGACCCTTTTCATTTCTGTGATTGCTCCAAACTGATCAATGTAATTGCTTCTATGCTAAAGTTTGGAAAAGCTGAACTCTTGGCTGGAGAAAAAGTAACCCTTGCAGTGGAGACCCATTTGCACTGGAAGGATTCAATGTTCATTTGGTCTAGGGAGATATGAATGAGTACAATACTTTGTTTTATTCTTTCCTCCTTTTTCCCATGCTCTCTGTATGCAAATGGTAACTTGACATCCTTACGACCAGTGTTATGTGATGACGCCCAAGAGCTGCAACTGGTAGGGCAACAAAGAGGTGCGGCTCCGTGGAACTGATCATGCAGAGAAGAAAGTTTGCTGGAGCATGGAATAATGTAAGTGTTTCATCTTAAAAATACAAAATGGGCATGAAACCCCTGCAATGTGGATGGTACCCCACTGCATGGGTAACTTCAAAGCTTAACTCAAGTCAGCTGTATGAACTTATGGCTAATTTAGCCTATACAGCTGAAAACCAGTCAGAAAGCAAAGAGGAGTAGCCCCATGGGACCAGTCTTACGAAGAGGAGGAAGCCTGCTGGAGTGAAAAATAAGGTAAGTATTTCACCTTATTCCTATGCCTCCAAAACAAAATGGGCAAGTAACCCTTGCAATGTGGACAGGACCACACTGTAAGGGCAACTTCAAAGCTGAAGTCTAGTCAGCTGTACATATTAACAAGGCATTATATTGAATGGGTTTATGGCTCTTTTAGCCTTAAACATTTGAGTGGCTCACGTAGACCGGTCATGCAAAGAGGAGAAAGCTTGCTGGAGTGAAGAATAAGGAAATAATTTCTCTGCCTTCAAGACAAAACGGGCATGTAACCCTTGCAATACATCTGGGAACACATTGCAAGGGCACCTTTGAAGCTGAACTCCAGTCAGCTATACATAAAAACAATGCAGTGCTATCTGCCCCTTATACTGTATGAGTTTATGGCTCTATTAGCCCAGGGAGCTGCACCCGCCAGTAAGTGAAAAAGAGTGGCTCTGTGGGATTGGCCAGGCGAAGAGGAGGAAGCTTGATGAAGTGAAGACTGAGGTAAGCATTTTACCTTATTCCTATCCCTCAAAGACAAAATGGGCATGTAAATGTGGACAGGATTCCAATATAAGGTCACCTTTGTAGCTGAACTCCAGTCAACTGTACATGTTAACTAGAAATAAGGTGAAATAGTTAACTTATTTCTTTCTCATCCATGCTTCCTCCTCTATGTACAACCAGTCTGCTTTACTGGCAAAGAGGAATGCTCAGGGCAGAGAATGATGAGAAATCTCCCCAACAAAGACAAAAACAAAACAAAATGTTTTGTGAAGTAAGGTTTGAACCTCTGACAGTGTTTTTTTCTTTTTTTTTTGGTACCTGCCTTCCTGTCCCCGCAATGACATCTCCCATTTCTTGTATGGGTGTAACAAGGGCAGGAAGTGAAGAAAAATGCTTCCAATGGGGTCACAGACAGAAATTAAAACATGATAAAAATGTAACCTATTCCCACTCTATCCAAAACCAAAAAAAAAACCCCAGCTTGAGCTATCTTTAAATCTTAGTAATAAATTTCTGGTTCATAAAGGAAAAATCAATATATTAAAATACTCTTACATTACTGGTTTTCAAAATTACCCCCAAAAATGTGTTTAACCTCAAAGTTAGCTGCAATCTCTTTTAATGATATGTTTTACTAATAGCATTAACACTTTAAAAGGATGAAATTGGATCATCTTGCCTTACTGGATTCGGGCACAATGATTTGAATACATCAATACTTATGGCAGTGTCACACTGTAGTATTTATAATTAAGCACTTTTAACTGACAGACGTAATACACAAGATGAGAGTATTTTTGGAAGTCGGCTTACATTTTAAAAGAAGGAGAGATAATTGCTAATGAAAAATGAAACAAAATTGCCTAGCTCAGTAAATTAGCCATTAACCTTTCACCTCTAGAGCTTCGGAAAAGAATCCTGACCAACACAACTGGGAACGCTCTTCCATGTTGTAAATGATCTTAATAAAATTAATCTGATCATTTCTGATTAATTCTTTTTACTTCCATTTGAAACTTCCACGGACTTGGCCGCCATCTCGCAAGGACACACTAAAATCACTGCAAAACACATCTTTGGGTAATTTATCTTGTGGCGCTTGCAGCAAGAGATATGGCTCAATTTAGTTACAATTTACTGACTATTTGTGTGACCCATGTGGGTCTTTAATAGATAGAAAAATGTTTAATATATGGGGTAGTTCAGCAGCATACAAATCCATGGTCTGATGTTCACTTCAAGTAAACTTCTACGGAGAGAAGTCCGAGTCCTGCCATGGCTGCCTTAACCCTCTGAAAAGGACAGTTGCTTGGCTGTAAGCTGATCCAAAGGTCTTCTTAGGACTCTAACAGAAAATACATGTGCACAATAAAGTGTTCTTTCTTATTGGCTACATGCTTTTTCCAGGTCAATACCCCAAAAGTACAGAAGTTAAAGGAACAGGATTATCACTAAACAACTAGCATTTTAAGAATTAAAAAGAATAACCTGCTATGGGTTATAATTCTTTCCAAATATATTTGAAGAAGAGAGTGTTTTGAGGTATGTGCACCCATTGGGGACAACTTCTGTGTTTGTAATTGAGGTCACGGAAACAAAAAGTGAGAATAAATCTTCCCAATGGGGAAAGATGCTCTAACCCCCCCTGTATCCTAACCAATCTAAAACTTAAATTTTGGCCGGTGGTCAACATTATCCCTTAACCAAACCCTTAACTTAAACCCTAAAGCCTAGCCAAATGTCATATATCTACAGCTACAATATCTAATATATACATTTCTCTTGCCAAATAGCATAAATATAGCTGCAGGCACAAAATCAGCTAGGTTTACATAGATCCTAGCTTCTGATTTACAGCCAAGATACATCTAGTTATTCGTGGAGCTCCCCATTCAGGAATTCTATATCCTATTTGATAAATCACATCTAATATTTGCTAAAACTACTTGCATATTTTATTGTAGCTACAAAGATTTTAAAAAAATACTTAAAATCAGCAAGGCCCTACATGACTTCTTAACATAAATACAACAATGCTTTGGTATACACAGGTACTTTTAAGCAATGTTTCTGTACTATTGTAATTCCTTATGTATCATCCAGCCACATCCAACCACTTTATAAATGATCTTTTCAAAACAATTTCAAGTCAAGTCAAGAATAGTATAGCAGTTGTTTACTCACTATGGGCTTAGGAAAGGCTGCAAAAAATCTATTTACTAATTGATGGGGCTTACCCTAATCAACATGAGAAGCAGATCATAGAAAAAAAGTTGCAGTCATTTTTCAGGGATATCTCCTCCTCTATCAAACATCCCAAAACCATAATATAACTGTTTACTTAGGTATGCTTCTTGCAAAACACCAAGTAGGACCCACTAAACAGCAGTTGAAGTCTTTGCTGACTGTTTTTTTAACAAGTTTATGATGCTACCAGAGGCTCTAGTGCTTCAGTTTAATGAAAAACTCTCCGTAACTTTATGCTATTTGGCATTCGCCCATTGCTGAACACTACACATACACCAAACAGGTTACTGCTGGCAAAGGGTATAGAGGAGGTCCATGTTAAAAGATGATCCACTTGTATCCACCATAAGGGTTTATTGGATCAAAATATCTGCCCCTGTGATGTAATTTTCACTGGGGCAGGTATTCCTTTTAGATGCTATACTTATGAGGAATTATAGTACTTATCTTTTAGGGCAGTGATCTCTCAGAGGGTGAGGAGCTTGAGCTGTTTCCCAGCACATGGTTCCTATGGGGGCCATTCTACCAGGACAGGAAGTGAACTTGCAAGTGGTCCTTCAAACCTTTTACCAGCTTACAAAGCAAACTGGTTCAAGGTGAATGGTCAGGTTGGCTTTCCCAAACATGTGCTCAGAGTGAACCAGCCCAAGCCGTTGTAAGTTCTGGATCACATGACCCAGTACATCAGCTCTAAAAGTCTAGTTAATTGCATGAGCCTCCTTCACTTGTTCAAGTATTGTTTTGGGCATTTCTTAAATTGAAGGTGTACAGGAGGGTTTAATTTTCTTTATCATTATGGTAATTCAAAACCAAAGGAGGTGATTGCTAAGGACAGAAGACCTCAGGATTTTGTTCTAAATTTTAACTCATTTACAATGTTTCAGGATAAAGTGAATGGTTAGTAATATAAAAGTTCCTTGAGTTTTTTTTTTTTTGTGAAGCATAATTTACAGCACAATAAATCACAGCAGTTATGTGAGTCTTGTCAGCTAGAAGTTCCACATCTCATTATAATTTCATCTACAACAGAGATTAAACAAACATCATTTACATTTTCCTGACAAATTGCTAAGATGTAGACAAGTAATTCAGTCAACCGTCAGTCATGTAGTATGTTCTCAGTGGACATTCCTCATATATACTGTATATGACTTATGATCAACATTACTTGTATCTTAATTATATTTTTTTACTGCTTATCCCTATCTTATTACTAGAAAACAAAACAAACTAGACGTCTATCCAGGTCTGCACTAATCAGAGGACAAAATCAAAAACATTTACCGTTCCTACACTCATTGCTTTCATGGTATCCTTCCTGACATAGCAACAATAAACATGTCAGCCAAAAAAAAGCAGGGGTTACAGGGTCTGGTGGCACACAAATATATGCAAGTAATGCACTCCTGTTGACAATGAGGGCAGTTAGTATATTTAAAAGTATATATGCAATATGCACTACATGGCCCAAGTTTTTACTGTCTCACTAAGCACCAACCCCTCTACTAAGTCTAACCCTAACTTGTATCACTGGCAACTCTGTAAAGATGTCTATGTCAAAGTTTGTCCTCATTAGAGAGGTGGGGAAAGGTTAGTAGTTGATTAAAGGAGGCACCCATAACAAGTTTTAGGGACCTATACCTTGACACTAAAGCCCTGTACACACGATCGGATTTCCTATGGATTTTAAACCGATGGATTTTTCCATCGGAAATCCGATGAAGCTGACTTCCATCAGTCTTGCCTACACACCATCAGTCAAAAATATGATTGTCCCAAACGCTGTGACGTAAAACACTCCGACGAGCCAAGAAAAATTAAGTTCTATGCTTCTGAGCATGCGTCGACTTGATTCTGAGCATGCGTGTTTTTTTTCATTGGATAAATTTAAAACGTGTTCTATTTTTTAACACCGATGGAAAAAAGACCGATGGGGCCCATACACGATCGGTTTGTCTGATGAAAAAAGTCCATCAGACTGTTTTCATCGGTAAAATCGATCATGTGTACAGGGCTTTATTGTAACTAAAGAAGTTTCTTGGATAAGCTAACAAAATCTAAAAGGAGCAAGACTCGACATGGCTTAATAACAAATAATTACAACGATATGTTGGTATACATAAGCACTATTACACTATTACACAATTTTTCTGTTGTCATTTTTTTCTCATCATCATTTGTATCATTCAACCACTTTATAAATGATTAAATCCACTTATATTTCAAGTCAAGTTTTTAAAAGTATAGGAGGTTTTTTTTGTTTTGTTTTTTTGCTTACTTAGAAAAGTTAGCAAAAAGTATTTTTGCTAATTAATGAAGCTTACCACTTTCATCAAAAGGAACAGACCACACAGTTCCTCTTCTCCCGATCCTCCTAAAACCCTACTGCACACGTATGCTGGGGTCTGCTTCTCGCAAAACGTCAAGCAAGATCCACTATACATAGCAGTTGAAATTTTTGCTGACTTTTATTTTTTTTATAAGTTTGTGATACTACAGTTACATAAGCTAATGCTGGGGTATTCCTGATACTTTTTGTAACTGAAGAAATTGCTTGGATAAGTTAGAAAATGTCTTCAACATTACAGGGCAAGTCCAGTTGAATAAGCTATAAGTTAATTTAATTGAGTCTATAATACCACATAATGTTAGATTTACTACCACTGATGAGCATTCAGGAATTTGTAGATGCTGGAGAGTTAAACTACTTGCCACATCTTTTTATATTTTAGGAACTCTATTGTGAGATCTCTGTGCTCAAGTTCTGGAATTTACACACCTTCATGAGGGGGCACATTCTCCCTGCTGACTATTTTACTTTTAATAAATTTTTATTGACAAAAGTGAAAAAAGTACAAAAGTGGTTGCGTCTAATGTCAACAATTGTGAACAACAGGACATTACACAAAGTCTGAGGGTCCATAAACAAATAGCAGAAAATTAGCAAAGAATGGGAGCAACAGCAATGTACTAGTACATGAGATTGGTAAAACAAGTAAACTGAT
Source organism: Rana muscosa (assembly GCA_029206835.1). Lineage (NCBI taxonomy): Eukaryota > Metazoa > Chordata > Amphibia > Anura > Ranidae > Rana > Rana muscosa. The sequence continues at coordinate 443,086,819 of CM055127.1, read as the reverse complement.
AAATCAGATAAAGAACTTCAGGAGCCATAAAAGGCCATTAAAAGTGGAACATTGATCCCTCTAATAATTCCTCTGATAGAATAATGTCTGTTAAGGACCATGGTGTCAGGAAGTCTAGATCCTCTTGCAAATCAGATCCCAGGTCCAGAGGGGCACCAAAGTGCCTAGCCCAGTCTGACCTGCAATGGGGTCTGGCCCCAAAATTAGACCAACCAATGGCAATATCTGTAGATCTAAAATAAAATGGTCCAAAGTTTCGTCCACCCACACTGTAGATCCCACCACTGCGTCAGGATAAGTAAAACACTAAGGTTAAATGCTATTGCTGCCATTTAGATAAATAAATAATAATAAACTACAAATAAACTACTAAAGTGAATAGTGGCACAGTAAATGAATAACTAAAATAGCATTGAATAATAAAATAATCACCCAGTGACAAGTTATAAGAAAACAAAACAAAAACAAAAGTTCATTGACTGAATAAGTCCTTAAATGTGACGGTGATTAATCAATAAAGATTCATAATGCGTTGACAGCATATTCAATATTGTTCATCCAGCACACCACGTGCAAACAGTGATTCCACTCCCCTCTAGGTGTCCACTGTCCACTCACCAAATGAAGTTGCCTTACACTCTCATGCTTGGCAAATAAGAATCAACCCATATAGGGTTAAATCATCCATCGATCTCCCATCCATGTGATTGATCCCATGGAAAGATCCACATATAAGAAAACAAAGTGCTCCATGAGTGCAGTAACGTTTGATCAAAAATTTATTAAAAAAAGGTTTCAAACATTGCACTCACACAGGTTAAATTAAAATTATGCATATGATACATCCACTGCAGCAGCGTGACACTGGGAAACCATGGTCATAACAAACTCAGCATGAACTAGTATCTCAGTACTTCCGGTATTGTGTCTGATGTCACTAATGGTTGCCGTACAGCCACGTTCAGACGCGTTTCGTCATCACGACTTACTTATGGGATGTAGCCAAGTCTGGCTCTGTGTGGTCCCCAGGTGTCAGACAAACATTCTCTATCCATTCTGTCAATTTCAGTATGCTTGGCACAATGGATCCGGGAAGCATTTGAATTGAGATTGAGTTTTCCCTTTATCATGGATTATGGGCCACCCAAAGAGCTTTTGGTTACATTTCCTGATTCCTGCTGACTTTTTTATTTATTTGTTTTATACTATTGTGGAAAATGAACACACAAAGGTTGATGAGAACACACAAAGGTGGATGGGTACATTCAAAACTCTCAGGTGTAGTCGTAAATCATAGTAGGAAGTCAGCTTCTGGTTTAGCCTGATTAATCCTTCCTACTAAAATGTAACTTTTGGGTGGACTGACACTTTGATGATTATACCTGTATGACATGATAATGGCCACTGAGCTTGTTTACTAATGTGTTGTCACGTGTACAACATTTTATGCTTTGGAGTTAATAAAATTCAGCATAAGGCAAATCTGGATATGTTCAGTAACAACAAAGGTTGTGGCATGGCATTAGGCACCCTTAGGCTTAATATACAACTTGATTGCACAACTAATTGAACCTTTGCTAACCTTAAAAATTCAGCCACTCCTGGTGCACATATAACATGCATTCTCAAGAACCCAATAGGTTGTAAATGTGCAATAAAACCTAGACTCTTATTGTTATATATATTTTTCAAGTATTATAGTTTTTCCATAGTATCCACTAGGGGTTATTACGTTTTCAGGTGGAAATGCAGAAATGTTTGGACAGATGGAAACAGATGGAAATGCCAAGACCCAGAGCCAAGGCAACCAAGCCAGGAGCCTAGGCCCTTCAGGATGTTCAGGGGGTGGCCAGGTGCAACATTCCTGCAACCCTTATCAATGTGAATGAAAAGAATGGCGGGGGGGGGGCAAGCACTTCCACCTTGCCTAGGGCAATATTCTGCCTCAACCCATCTTCACAAAACCTCATTATCAAATAGATACAAAGTCCATTTTGTAGAAGCCAGTGTATGCTGAGACGCAAGGAATGGAATGGATGAAAGAAATGCATATCGACTAACGAAGATATTATTTCAACTTGTTCATAACTGCACTACTGTATTTCAATATGAACATGAAACACGCTTTCCTATCCCTGATCTGCAATGACTCAAGCTTCCACAAGGGAAATTTCATTTGATTAATAGACCAAAACGTACATGTTGGTCACTCCCGGGACCTTTTTCCTTCTGTGTTCCCAGAGTAGAGGTTCCCTTTTGTAATACATCCCATAAGACTTAATTAAGAAGTTAGCTCTCACTACAGAGTGCTATACCAGTTCCTCTTGTGTAATACCACAGAATCCCCGGTGTGCATATGTCTTTATATATCTATGTATATACTCGTTGCTCTGAACAGCTCATCCATACAAAGAGATAAAACACTGGGCTTCTGTGTCGGAATAATGTCTATATTGAGCTATACGTCTGATTCTACCAAAGTGCATGGAACATTTACCTAAAACACAAACTTTGCCCAAAGTAGCTAAGGTTTAAAAGTCAAAGATTTACCACACATGGCCATTGGGTCATTCACACTTATCTGGATTCAAACTGGTGTAGTTAACTCATGTGTAGGGATGAGCTTCGAGTTCGAGTCGAACTCATGTTCGACTCGAACATTGCCTGTTCGCCCCGTTCGCCGAACAGCGAACAAATTGGGGTGTTCGCGGCAAATTCGAAAAGTCTATGGGAGAAATCTAAAGTGCTAATTATAAAGGCTTATATGCAAGTTATTGTCCTAAAAAGTGTTTGGGGACCTGGGTCCTGCCCCAGGGGACATGTATCAATGCAAAAAGAAGTTTTAAAAACGGCCGTTTTTTCGGGAGCAGTGATTTTAATAATGCTTAAAATGAAAAAATAAAAGTGAAATATTCCTTTAAATTTCGTACCTGGGGGGTGTGTATGATATGCATGTAAAGTGGCGCATGTTTCCCGTGCTTAGAACTGTCCCTGCAAAAAATTTCATTTTTGAAAGAAAAAAATGCATTTAAAACTGACTCGCGGCTATTAATGAATTGTCGGCTCCCGGCAATACATACAAAAGTCATTGATAAAAAAAAAAAAAAGCGTGGGGGTTCCCCAGAATTCAATTACCAGGCCCTTCAGGTCTGGAATGGATATTAAGGGGAACCCCGCCGCAAATTAAAAAAAAATTGACGTGGGGTTCCCCAAATATCCATTCCAGGCCCTTCAGATCTGGCATGGATTTTAAGGGGAACTCCACCCCAAATTTAAAAAAAAATGGCGTGGAGTCCCCCTAAAAATCCATACCAGACCCCTTATCCGAGCACGCAACCTGGCAGGCCGCAGGGGAAAAGGGGGGAACGAGAGAGCGGCCCCCCCTCCCTCCTGAACCATACCAAGCCACATGCCCTCAACATGGGGAGGATGTCCCCATGTTGATGGGGACAAGGGCCTCATCCCCACAACCTTTGCCCGGTGGTTGTGGGGGTCTGCGGGCGGGGGGCTTAGCGGAATCTGGAAGACCCCTTTAACAAAGGGGACCCCCCAGATCCCGCCCCCCCCCCTATGTGAATTGGTAAGGGGTACATTGTACCCCTACCATTTCACAAAGAAAGCGTAAAAAAATGTTTAAAAAAAACACACAAACACCTTGAAAAAGTCCTTTATTTAAAAAAAAACAAAAAAAACAAAAACATTCCAGCGGTGAAATCCAGTGTCCCGCGGCGATCCCGATGTCCAGCGCTGTCCTTCATTGGTTGTGCCTGAGCGGACCTGATGGGGAACTCCCTATCAGTATTTTAAATGTATAGACCCGCCCCTTCTTAAGTTCCCCATCAGGTCCGCTCAGCGGACCAGATGCGGAACATGAGAAGGGGCGGGTCTATACATGTATTACCAAAGTGAGAGCAGTTCCCCATCAGGTCCGCCCCCTCGGTATGTCGGACCCGCCTACGTCATTGGCTTGAGCGGGGAACTTCCTTCACTATGTAATTTAAATTTAAAAAATTTTTTTAAATAAAGGACTTTTTCAAGGTGTTTGTGTGTTTTTTTTAAACATTTTTTTACGCTTTCTTTGTGAAATGGTAGGGATACAATGTACCCCTTACCAATTCACATAGGGGGGGCCGGGATCTGGGGGGTCCCCTTTGTTAAAGGGGTCTTCCAGATTCCGATAAGCCCCCCGCCCGCAGACCCCCACAACCACCGGGCAAGGGTTGTGGGGATGAGGCCCTTGTCCCCATCAACATGGGGACATCCTCCCCATGTTGAGGGCATGTGGCTTGGTACGGTTCAGGAGGGAGGGGGGGCCGCTCTCTCGTCCCCCCCTTTTCCCCTGCGGCCGGCCAGGTTGCGTGCTCGGATAAGGGGTCTGGTATGGATTTTTAGGGGGACTCCACGCCATTTTTTTTTTACATTTGGGGTGGAGTTCCCCTTAAAATCCATGCCAGATCTGAAGGGCCTGGAATGGATATTTGGGGGAACCCCACGTCAATTTTTTTTTTAATTTGCGGCGGGGTTCCCCTTAATATCCATTCCAGACCTGAAGGGCCTGGTAATTGAATTCTGGGGAACCCCCACGCTTTTTTTTTTTTTTTTTATCAATGACTTTTGTATGTATTGCCGGGAGCCGACAATTCATTAATAGCCGCGAGTCAGTTTTAAATGCATTTTTTTCTTTCAAAAATGACATTATTTGCAGGGACAGTTCTAAGCACGGGAAACATGCGCCACTTCACATGCATATCATACACACCCCCCAGGTACGAAATTTAAAGGAATATTTCACTTTTATTTTTTCATTTTAAGCATTATTAAAATCACTGCTCCCGAAAAAACGGCCGTTTTTAAAACTTCTTTTTGCATTGATACATGTCCCCTGGGGCAGGACCCCGGTCCCCAAACACTTTTTAGGACAATAACTTGCATATTAGCCTTTATAATTAACACTTTAGATTTCGAACGTTCGAGTCCATTGTATTTAATAGGGTTCTAAAGTTTACACAAACATTTTGTCTGTTCGCAGGTTCTGGTGCGAACCGAACAGGGGGGTGTTCGGCTCATCCCCGCTCATGTGTCTTTCATATAATGGTGGCATGTTAACTTCTCTGTCCACAAACCCAAAGTTCATTCATCCACAGTCACACAGGTTGGGTCTTGACTTATCCCAAGCAGCCTGATCTCCTCCGCTCTAATTAATGGAATGTTTTGCAGGTCTTCTGGCAAGCTGAACCTTTAAAATCAACAGAACCCAACATTCTGTGGTTTTATTCATAGGATATGAAAGGGAACCAGTTATGAACCAAAAACTTGCTACTTTAAAAAAATGCCAGTTGCCTGGCTATTATGTTCAACCTCTTGCTCCGGTACTATGAGCCACTGACCCAGAGCAAGTATGCAGATTAGGATTTTCTTTGACATCTTCATTTGCATAGTTTGGGCACCTGGCTTAGAAAGCAATGTAACCAATGGGTAAGAATCAGAGCTGGCAACAACATTTACTGTACCAGGATACCAGCAAAGGCAGCCTAAATATTTATTTCATGACAAGTTTACTTTCAGAAAGCAATCAGCACCATGGAGAGCTCACAATGGTCTTGATTTACAGTGGGGTTGATTTACTAAAGGCAAAAAGACTACACCTTGAAAGTGCAGTTGCACAATTTTTTCCTAGAGGCAGTATGTCAGTGCAGGGCAGTATGTTAGTGCAGGGCAATATGCCAGTGCAGAGCTTTCACTGCAGATCAGTACGTCAGTGCAGGGCTGTCATTACAGGACAGTATGTCAGTGCAGGGCAGTCAGTGCAGGGTAGTATGCCAGTGTAGGGCAGTATGTCAGTGCAGGGCAGTCAGTGCAGGGTAGTATGCCAGTGTAGGGCAGTATGTCAGTGCAGGGTAGTATGCCAGTGTAGGGCAGTATGTCAGTGCAGGGCAGTATGTCAGTGCAGGGCAGTCAGCTATCCCTTTGAGATACACAACCTATTACAGCAACTGCTGCCTCCGCCCAAGAAAAAAAACACTCACAGAGGTCAAGCCATCTTCCCCCCAGCTCCTCAGAGATGCAGTGACCCTAAGAGCAGCACTAATATACCTCTGCTCACATGTCACACATGCAGCACCAGAATTCAGGCTGGAGCAATCTCCTCCGGGGCTGGACATGCCCACTCCCCTAGTCCCACCAATCACTGCTGCAAGCCTTGCATCAGCCAGTAAGTGTCCCCAACATTGAATAAAGCCGGTCGATCAGCTCAGCTGCTGGGGGAGGAGGTAGGAGGTGGGACCTGTGTCCACAGTGGTGCTGCATGTGCTTGTGAACCCGCCCGGCAGCACAGAGAGGTTTCCCCAATCTTTAGAATTCAGCTGTCTGTGACAAACCTTGATTTCCGGGACCGTGCCCGGGACAGGGTCGGGTCAGGACTCGGGACAGCAGTAACCCAGTCAATTTGGAACTGTTGACAACTATGAAAACCTAGTATCCTATTTTGTGCTCTGAGTTGCAGCCCTTTACATGGTATTCTCAATCTTTATATTAGTTTATTGAACATGTATGAAAGTCCACTAACCAAGGCACCCTGTAAGGAAAGGAACCTTTTATATTAGATGGAGCAGCACAGTGGCTCAGTGATTAGCACATACAAAGCGGCCCTGGGATCCCCTGTTCCTAATCCCAGTAAATACACTATCAGCATTGAGTTTGCATGCTCTTCCTGTGCTGGCATGGGTTTTCTCATAAAACATGATGTTAGGTTATCTGGCCCTAATATGTGCATGCAAGTGAGATAGGGACCTTAGATTGTAATTCCTTGAGGGCAGTAAATGATGTAAGCATTGTCCATGCTTATCTACAATCTATTATGCAAATGCTGAATTCCTACCAGAAAGTCACTACTGTGACCCCCCTTGCTGGGGCTCCTGCATCAATCAGTAGGAACATGCAGGTAGATACTGGTGAGTGCTATACAATATACAATATATCTAACAGCTGTCTCAATGCAGGTCCATGGTAACAAAACGTTTACTTCTGTGGCTTCTCCTTTAATGTCTTGCAGGTTTTGGTGGTCTGCAAATATCTCCTACAAAGACAATTCCAATCACTTATTAGATAGAGAGCCATTAACAATCCAGCACTGCAGTTCTAGCTGCAAATTAAATGTTATAATTACATCAAAAACTTCTTCCGAAAATTCCAATAACAACTTAATGAGTGTTAATTTGTATTAATATTACCTGAACGAGTGTTTGTTAAAAAATATGCAAACATGTTGAGCAATTAGCAGCCCCTGTGTAATTTGCAGACAGTACAATAAAAGCTAAGTGTTACACAACATGTTCCTTTGTTGCATTTGGAAGTGATCCTGCTGTTAAAGCCTTTGGAAGCGTTTAGACTAAGTACAGTAATTCAGTGCTTGCTGCTTGTATAGGCAGATGGTCTATTTAAGGTCAGATATATCAAATATGGTAATTTGTAGAACAAACGGCCTGTGCATTGTGTTCGCCGAACTGCTGGCAAATTATAGGCTGTTTGTATATTAGCTTTAAATGCACAGGTCTGTCTTTGTTACGACGGAACAGTGACTTTATGGAAATTGTCTAGCTTCAACATGATAACGTCAACAAAATGGCAATTCTCTGAAAGACCTTCAATAATACATTTCCATAGGTTAAAAAGAACATTCTGAAAGTTGATCTAAACCCCTTAGAGCCCATTCACACAGGAGCGACTTTGGATCCGACTTGAAGTTGCCCCAAGTCGCCTCAAGTCGCACGGCATGAGAAATTCAATGTAAGTGAATGAGAGCCATCTTAATGCACACTACTGAAGTCGCTCCGACTTCAAAAAAGGTTCCTGTACTACTTCAATCCGACTTCTAGGCGACTTGTAGGCAAATTGTACCCATTGATTTCAATGGAAGTTGCTTCCAAGTCGGATCCCCTGTCTTAACAGAAGCAACTTTCCAGGAAGTAAAAATAGTTTTCCAGGCAAACCCCTTCCTCCCCCTTCCCTCCCACAGAGCTGATTATTGTTTGATTGGCCACTGGAAAGTAGCCTGTCCTGGAGGCAACTTGAAGTTGCCTTGTAAGTTGCCTGGAGTTGTGCTGTGATCAGGGCCGCCATCAGGGGGGTACAGGCAGGACACCTGTAAGGGGCCCGGAGGTCCCCAGGGGCCCGGTTGCCCCCCCTTTTTTTTTTTTATTATTATTATTTTTTTTTTTTTGGAAACCTCTCTTTTTTTTATTTATTTTTTATAAAAAAAATTATTAGAATTTTTTTTATTAAATTTTTTTTTAATTTATTTATTTTTTTGTATTTATTTTTTTTGTAAGGGACGCAGAGGTCCCCAGAGTCCCGGAGGTCCCCAGGGCCCCGGATGGAAACCTCCCTCTTTTTTTTTTAATAAAAATTATTATTATTATTATTTTTTTTATCATTTTTTTTTTTGTAAGGGGCACAGGAGGTCCCCAGAGGCCCGGAGCACCCAAACCCCCTGTTCGTCAGCACCCAAACCCCCTGCTTCTCAATTCGTGGCACCCCCCCCCTTCTCAATTTGCGGCAGAACCCCCACTTCTCAATTTGCAGCGGCAGCACCCCCCCCCGGTTCTCCTCTGCTCCAGGGGGGGGCCCATGTCTGAAGCTGTGTAAGGGGCCCCAAAATTCCTGATGGCGGCCCTGGCTGTGATTCATTCTCAAGTCGTGTCCAAGTTGCCTCCCAAAGTCACGCTGGAAGTCGTGTTGCCCCTGTGTGAATGGGATCTTACTGCCAAGTTGTTGGTTTTTTATTATTAATATTATTATTATAAACTGCTTTTTTTTGTCACATTTTTTTGAACCTTTATGCATACTTCCCAACATTTTGAGATGGGAATGAGGGACACCTACTTGCAAATGTATGTAGGCATCGGACACGCCCCCTGACACACCCCCTTAAAGGAGAATTAACCAAAAAAAGGTTATTTAAATCCACAAGGACTTTTTTTTACCACTACTATTCCTTTATATTGGCTTTTAAAATTTACAAATGCAGCAATTTAGAAACTGAATGAAAGGTTTAGCACTGGGAAATACTTTTTAATAGATAAAAAGTGCAATTTATATTCAACTATATAGATCAGACCAAAATGAGGGACAAATGAGGAGGAAAGAGGGACAGAGGGACATTACTCCAAATCAGGGACAGTTGGGAGCTATGCTTTTTGTATCTCAGTGCAATTAATATCCTCCATCCTCTTTCACTTGCCACTTCCTGTCTACATGAACTCTCCCTAGTGAACCTGGACCATTTTCCAAATACAGTAAAACATTGGATTGCGAGTAACTTGGTCCGCGAGTGTTTTGCAAGACACTCCGAGCCAGGTGGGGCGGGCATAACGCATGTTCGGAGCACCCGGAAGTGATGTCAACAGTTCCACGGTGTCTCCGAGTGTCTCTGAGTTCTCCAGGAAGCGATGGGAGCCATCAGCGCCCCCGGACCTCTGGCCACGTATACACCAGCGGATTTACGTGGATAACATCTGTTATAGGATGACAACATTCTTTACCTGCATCCCAATTGTGCTTCTGCCTTGTCAACCAGCCATACTCACCTCTGATGGATTGGAAACTACAAGCAGTCATGCCAACACACATTGCACGGGCCTGATGTTTCTACAGTAAAACCTTGGATTGCGAGCATAATTTGTTCCGGAAATGTGCTTGTAATCCAAATCACTCGTATATCAAATTTCCCCATAAGAAATAAGGGAAACTCAGATGATTCGTTCCAAAATCATTTGGAAGCATATTGCTACACTTAAAGCCTCATACACACGATCGGATTTTCCATGGACAAAGCATAGGACTTTTGTCTGACGGGCGTTGGCCATGAACTTGTCTTGCATACAAACGGCAAAGAATTGTCGGCCAACAAACACGAAACTACGTGGTTTTTCAGCTCTTTAGCGCCACCCTTTGGGCAACTTCTGCTAATATTGTGTTATGGTGAGCATTGCTTCTGAGTATGCATGTTTGTACTTTGGAGTTTTGTCCGACGAACTTCTGTAAACACGGTCGGGAAAAATCCGACAACACACATTTTAAAGCATGCTATCCCACATTTGTTGGTGGAAAATCCGACAACAATTGTCCGATGGAGCATACAAATGGTCGGATTTTCTGACAACAGCCTGTCACAATTCTCGTCGGATAATACGATCGTGTGTATGAGGCTTAAGGGTGGCGCTAAAGAGCTGAAAACCCACGTAGTTTCATATTTGATATCTATCTCTTTCACAATATACAAAAAAGTTGGGCTAACTTAACTGTTTCGTTTTTTTTTTTTTATATTCAGTGAAGTGTATTTTTTCAAACAAAAGACGGCTGCGCAAATACCATGTTACATAAAATATTGCAACGATCACCATTTTATTCTCCAGATTTTTTGCTAAAATATATATATATAATGTTTGGGGGTTAAAGCAATAAGTAATAATACAGATTTTAACTTAGAAAAAAACAAGTATCAAAAATAGGCTTGGTCAGAGTAAAGTTAAATGCTAGGCATAGGTCAAGGGTTCAGACTAAAGTTCAGGGGAGGATTAAGTGCTAATGCCTTATACACACGGTCGGATTTTCCGACGTAATGAACTCCGACGGGTTTTTCAGACGGAATTCCATTCAAGCTGTCTTGCATACACACTGTCACACCAAATTCCGACTGTCAAGAACGCGGTGACGTACAACAATACGACGAGCGGAGAAAAATTAAAAAATGCTTCCGAGCATGCATCGACTTGATTCTGAGCATGCGTGTTTTTTTCTCCGTCAGAGTTCCATACAGACGAACGGAAATTCCAATAGAAAAAAAGAGAAGAGAAGAGAAGAGAAGAGTCTATCGGAATTTCTGACGGAAAAAGTCCGATGGGGCATACACACGGTCGGAATATCCTATGAAAAAATTCCGTCTGACTTTATTCCTCGGAGATTCCAACCATGTGTACGCGGCATAAGAGTGACTGTTGAGCTTTGAATTTGGATTAACCACTTCCCGCCCAAGGTACGTAATAGGACGTCCTTGACTTTGTGAGGGTAAATCTGAATGATGCCTGCAGCTACAGGCATCATTCAGATATCGTCTTTTTTAGCCGGCGTTCTCTGCACCATAAGAATGATCATAGCAGCTGTTCATTCTTACGGGTGACGAGAAGGGGACGTTCTCCCCTCCCGCCACGCTCCGGTGCTTCTACCAACTCACTGCTGCGATCGGTGAGTTGGAGAACGGATCCGCCGGCCCTGGATGTTGACCATAGAGAGTCTCTATGATCATTCGGAGGCCGGGCGCAATCTTATGACATCTGCCTCTGCATTCAAACAAATGGCGCCGCCTCGTCTGGGAAGCCGAGATCGTTTTTGGTTTTTTTCATTATTTCAGGCTTCCCAGCCTAGTGGTGACATGTGGGGTTTTATTGACCCCATATCTCACTGTAAAGAGGACCAATCATTCCTTGTAATAGGAATAAAAGTGATCAAAAATGTATTTATTTTATAAAAAGTGTCAAACTAAAAAAAAGAAAAGTAAAATTAATAATAAAAAATGTTTTAAAAAAATTAAAACGCCCGTGTCCCCGTGTGCAAGCACGCAGAAGCGAACGCATATGTAAGTCCCACCAACATATGAAAACGGTGTTCAAACAACACATGTGAGGTATCACCGCGAACGTAATGCCGCGTACACACGATCGTGATTCACGGCGGTGAAAACACCGCCGTGAATCACGACAGGAAAAGCAAGGGAACGGCTTGTTCCCCCACACACGGCCATTTTTCCCATCATTTTTTCTCTTGGCGAGAAAAACAACCATGTGTAGGCTCCGCGGCAGTGTTTCCCTATGGGAAAACTGCCGCAGAAAAAAATGACAGGAATCATGACGAGAAAAATTAGAGCATGTTCTAATTTTTCTCGTCGTGATTAATGCCGTTTTTCCCGTCTGGAAAAATTACAAAAAGCCCACAGACGATCGTTTTTCTCGTCCAAAGGAAAAAATTACATTTTTCCCGACGGGAAAAATGATCGTGTGTACGCGGCATTAGAGTGAGAGCAATAATTCTAGCCCTAGACCTCCTCTGTATCTCAAAACATGTAACCTGTAAAAAAAATGAAAGCAGCACCTATGAGGATTTTTAAGTACCGAAGTTTGGCGCCATTCCACGAGCGTGTGCAATTTTGAAGCGTGACATGTTAGGTATCTTTTTACTTGGCATAATATCATCTTTCACATTATGCAAAAAAATCAGGATAACTTTAATGTTTTTTTTTTTTTTTAAACATGAAACAGTTTTTTTTACAAAAAAAAACATGTTCGAAAAATTGCTGCACAAATACCGTGCGAGGGTCTGCTAAAAAAACATACATAATGTTTTGGGGTTCTATGTAATTTCCTACCAAAAAAATTATAATTTTTACATGTAGGAGCGAAGTGCCAGAATTGGCCCGGATGGGAAGTGGTTAAGGGTCTTTGGGTTACTGTTACCATTAGAATTAAGGTCAGGTTATATTTTATGATAACATTAAGAGGGTGGGATAAATTAGAAGTCATTGACACTATTGAACTGCCATTAAACACCACTCAACATTTGAGAAACATATTGACAAGACAAGATAATTTTTGGACGTTTTTTATAGTCCCACTGGGAGTAATGCAGGGTCAGTATTTATTGTCATTGCAATGGTGTTTTGTAGGTGGAAGAGCAGTTTGAAGGCAATAAACCGATTAACACCCACCCACATGACAACAAGCAACATTTGAACATTTCTCATGGGGTTCAGTGAATAATTCAAAACCCTGTATGGATTGGACACAAAAGAACACAACAAATAATGAGCACTGTTAAGAGCGTTTATCATGTCTTTGCCCTGCCTTGCCTTTCAGCAACGTGTAGGAGCCAGCGATTCCCCTGGATAATGGTTCTCGGCTCCTATACTGATTAGGCGAGATGAAGAATTGAGGCATATCAGATCTGTACCTGTATGCATCCATTGCCCTTACCATCCCTCCCACACACACAGTGCAGAAGTTCATTGATCAATCCAAATCTGTCCATGTGGAAGTGAATATAAATGACATATTGTTTACTAGGATGGATACTTTAATAAAATATATTGTCCGTGGTTGTTGTACCTGAACTGAAAATAGCTTCTTTTTTTTTTGTCCTTGGAAAAAAAAAATCCCATGTAGAGGGAGACATAATGCCAATGAAAGATGATGTAGGACATCTCTAAAAAACCTAAAATGACTGACAACATTAGACTGCTGGTAAAGTTCAACTCTAACCAGAACAATTTGGGGAAGATTTGATTTGACAAACATAACACAAGGTGGAGAGAAAATAGAGAGAAATTTAAAAACACTTTAAATAGCACTTCAAAAACACGAGGGAAAGAGACACGATGTGATCACTAAGGAGGGGGGGGTGGGAGGTGGACATCTATAAGGGTATAGATGTATGCTGAGTGGGTGAGGAGAGGGGATGTGTGTAGAGTGGAGGTCACTGGTACAGCCCCTAAGGTAGGCCCAGCTGGGCAAAGGGGGAGAGGGTGGGGGAGGAAGGAGAGGGGGAGGGAAGTAAAGGGGGGTAGGGGGGGGAGAGGTGGGATAGGGGAGGGGGAAGGAATAGGGGGAAGCAGGATAAGGGAGGGGAGGGGAGACACATTACAATCAAAAATCAGGAGATTTTGAAAATGATTCACAACTACAAACACAAACATGGACATATATGTTTTTCAAATACACTAGATGGTATAAAAACACTATTTGTAAGCTTTTGGGTAACACTGCCAATATTAGGTTAATTTTATATAGGTATATATATTCTGGGTTTGATGGTAATTTATTTAGAGGAGTATTTTTTTTATTTTTTTTATTTGCACAAGTACTACCTCGTTTTTCTCAATGGCCAACGTAAATAAAATGGGCATATTACTTATGACATGGAATGTCAGGGGGTTGGGGGATAAGGTCAAGAGAGATGCAATGTTTAAATACTTCGGTAGATTGCAACCGCAGATAATTTGTCTCCAGGAAACACACATGCGACCTGAATCTGTCCACCTGTTGCGTTCACGAAAATACCCAACACAATATCATTCCATGTACTCCTCTTATTCCAGGGGAGTCAGTATTCTGGTGTCTGTTAATGTCCCCTTTGAATGCATTCAGAAACAGGTGGACAGAGAGGGCAGATACGTCTTTTTGCTGTGTAAGCTTAACAGGTTACTATGTATTGTTGCTGCGATTTATATTCCTCCGCCATTTTCGGAGGCGCCTCTTAGAAAGTTGGCGCAACTTATGGCATTATTCCAGAGGTCCCGGTGTTAGCGTTGGGGGATTATAATAATACCCTAGATCCAGGACTGGATAGAATGCAACTGGTTTCTAGAGGGGCAAGGTCCACAGTCGGTAGGACAGCCTTTGCCTCCTTGCTCTCTGAATTGGGACTACACAATGTCAGGCGAGAGAGACATGATGGGAAGAGATGCTATTCGTGCCATTCCGCTTCACATGGTGGACTCTCCCGGATCGACATGGGTCTAGGAAACAAGGTTTTAATGCAGAGGGTAAGGGACTCCGCCTATGAGCCAAGATTATTGTCAGATCACTCTCCATTTTGGGTACAGCTAGATATTACTGCTACATCGGGCTGCCCACTGTGGAAAGTGAACCCTTTTTGGCTGACCCTGTTCCCGTCCCCAGATGGGACCGTGGGGGCATTGCAGGAATTCTTATATTTTAACAGGGGATCGGCTAGTGCAGCGGTTGTATGGGACTCACTTAAAGCTTTCTTGAGGGGACGTCTCATTAGAGAAATTACAGGTATTAAAAAAGGCTCTAGGAAATGGGAGAACAAAGTATGAGATGAAATGAAAGCTAGAGAACAGGCACTGGTAGCAGACCCCTCCCAAGCTAATCATGACTCCTGGAATGAGGCACAATCTTTATACAACTCTGTTTTGTTAACAGCAGCAGAGAAGAGGAGATATTTCCATCAGCAGAGTTATTTTGAGGAAGGGGAAAAAACGGGTCATCTTCTTGCCTTGGTGGCTAGGGAACAGCGGGACTCTTCTGGCATTCAGGCTATAAGAGTGGGGTCTGGGGAAACACACACTCTTGGCTCTGAAATCTTAGATGACTTCCATCAGTTTTATAGGGATTTATATTCCTCTAAAACTAATTATACGGAGTCAGAACTGGCCCGGTTTTTGCAAACTTGCCCGTTCCCCCAGCTGTCAGAGGTAGATAGGGAGATGTTAAACCTCCCTATTACATTGACAGAATTGAAAGAGTCCCTAGATGAAGCCCCGCACCATAAGTCCCCAGGCTCGGATGGATTACCGGCGGAAGTGTACTCCCAGTATGGAGAGATTCTTCTTCCACCCTTACTGGAGGCCATATCAGAGGCAGCGTAGACAGGTAGCCTGCCAGATAGTATGCAAGAAGCTATAATAATAGTACTCCGAAAGCCAGGCAAAGACAAGCTCCAGCTAGACTCTTATCGCCCGATCTCTTTATTGAATACGGATGTCAAGCTTTTGGCTAGAGTTCTGGCTATGAGACTATCCAAGGTGATTGATAAGCTGATCCATAGAGATCAATCTGGATTTATACCAACACGTTCAACGGCAGATAATATACGACGGCTGTACTTGAATTTACAGGTGCCGGTGGATAACCCGGGGGGTAGGGCCATTCTGTCACTGGATGCTGCTAAATCATTCGATAGTGTGGAGTGGCCCTACCTCCTGGAAATCCTGACAAGATTTGGATTGGGGAAGAAATTCATAACATGGGTGAAGGTGCTGTACTCCAAACCGAGAGCCAGACTCCGTATCAATAACAATCTTTCTTCCTCATTTGAGGTACATAGAGGTACCAGGCAGGGGTGTCCGTTATCCCCACTGCTGTTTGCTTTGGCGGTCGAACCCCTGGCTATCTTGATTCGTACTGCGTCGGAGGTGGTCGGATTTCGTAGGGGTCAAAGGGAAGAAAAAATCTCCTTATATGCGGATGATGCACTTATTTATCTGGGGGATACGGCCGCATCGTTGCAAACAGTGATGGGTATCATAGGAGATTTCGGAGGTTTTTCAGGTTTCACTATAAACTGGTCTAAATCAACAATAATGCCCATAGATCCTTTGACAGAACCACTACCAGCCGGTGCGGAGCAGATTGCCATAACCAAGAACTTTAAATATTTGGGGGTAGTGGTATCCCCGGATCCAGCGGAATATCTTCAGCTGAATCTGGGCCCACTACTGGAAAGACAGAGGGGGAAATGCAATAGCTGGTGCAGGCTCCCTCTGTCAGTGGTGGGACGGGCGAATTTAATAAAAATGGTATGGGCCCCACAGTTATATGTTTTTCACAACTCCCCTATGTGGATCCCAAATAAATGGTTCAAACGAATAGATACCCTGATGCGGGATTTGATATGGAAAAAAAAGATAGCCAGGATAAGCTTAACCACCCTGAAATATAGTAAGGACAGGGGGGGATTGGCAGTACCCCACCCCAAAATTTATTTTCTGGCCTCACAGTTCCAGCAGTTGGCGGGATGGGGCAGGGAAGAAAAAGAGGATCCTACAAGTATCCTGGTGACTACGGTGGCTCCTACACTAAAGGCTGCATCTCATTTGGAGATGGACTTACCTAGTATACCACACTCTGCACCTACGGGTATTCTCCTTAAAAAGGTCTGCGGGGAGATCCGGAAGGCTTTGAGGTTAAGGGGCCCACTGCCCTTTACCCCAATATGGCAAAACCCTAGATACCCAGAGTTACAGGACCTAGAGGGCTTTACCTCCTGGAAAAAGAGAGGGATTTGTTTTTTTTCGCAACTGTATGAGGGAGAAGTGTTAAAAACATACGAACAGATGTGCCAGGAATTCCAGTTAGCCCCAAGGGGCTTTTATCAATATCTTCAGCTTCGGCATGCTCTGCAAGCACAGCAAATGACACAATCCTTAGTAATATCATCGTCACGTCTGCTGATGGAGGTCCTCCAGGCGGATACCCGGAGAGGACTAATATCAAAAACATATGCAGAATTACTATCCTCAATACAGGACTATGCCTCCCTTAGATGCCGTAGTAAATGGGCAGAAGACATCGGAGATATAGATGGGGACCAGTGGGATATGGCTTTGGACTCTATTCCGGCGGTATCTGTATCAGCGTCCCACAAATTATCACAATTATTTATTCTGCATAGGGCCTATAGAACACCAGTACAGCTTTACAAGTGGGGAGGAAGGGACTCCCCCTTGTGCCCAAAGTGCAAAGTACAGCAAGGGGACTTTATACATCTAATTTGGAGGTGTCCAAAACTCCACAGATACTGGGAGGAGGTTTCCCAGAACATCACAAGAGTGGCCCAGGTACCTATACCCTTGGACCCTTTGGTGAACCTGCTTGGGGCGATTGAAGCTGAAAAGTTCCCACAAGGAAGGTACTATATGATAATAAGACTGATGTACCTGGCTAGAAAGCTAATAGCGCGATATTGGATGGCAGAGACGGTTCCCACAGGGAAGCAGTGGATTGCGTATGTCAATTCCTTGCTTTTCAGAGAACGGCTCGCCTACAGACGTAGAAAGGCAGTGGATAAATTCAATCTTATATGGCAACCATGGCTGGAGGATCCTAGCCTTGTGTCATTACAACTCGTAAAGGATAGGCTCATGATGTAGAAACCTATGGGGCGGTTGGGGGGGGGGATTATAAGTTAAATGCGCTAATGACAATGCATTAGATTTGGATTTGGGAGAGTTTGCGAACAGGAGAAAAGACCCAGGTTGTTAAGATTCAAAGGGTTGGGCGGGGGGGAAGTAAATGGGAAAAATTTAAATGTCACTGTTGTACTGTAAATTGATCAGGTTTTTTTTTTTTTGTATGGACAGGAATTTTAATATGCTTTTGTTTATATATCAATGTGTAAGACTAAATGCACAAATCACATGTATTGATTGAGCAAATGAAAAATAAAAGGATTTAAAAAAAAAAAACAGAACAATTAGTTTTTTAGTCTTGGATTAAGTAATCCTTGGAGGAAGGAAGGTCTTATTGCTGTCTATGTCTCCACTGGAGAGATTTGTTCTTACGTCCTTTTCTGTCTGTCCACCTGGACAAGAACAAGTTAAAGACCGAATACTTATGTGGAGTCCCCGGCCCATTTCTTATAGCTCCTATCTATCCCTCTTTTGAAGCCATGTTCTCTGACCCTCTTTTCTCCTTTCAGTCCCTGTATAGACTGCTCTATAAAATGTAATATTTAACTACAAAAAGTGTTATATGACACTAAACCTTTCCTCCAACCTCTAAATGATTGCATTTTAAAATAGTGATTGTCAGGTGTATATAACGCTCCTGTTCCTTGGCAGCTCCTGGTCTTATGCCAGCATCCGGGTTTTGGCTAAGCTGCACTCTCCCTATTTGACTGTACACCTGCAGGGTGATTGGTGTAGACACAGGCTCTCGATGGAGACCAAACCTGATTTAACCCTGCCAAGCCCTTAGTGCCATGCTTGTCATACTGTTTTCAACACTTGCTTCAAGCCAGTGGCGTCACTAGGGTTGGTGTCACCCGGTGCGAAAAAAAATGGTGTCACCCCCCAACAACTATAGTCCCCCCTCAGTACAGACCCCCCTCCACTAACTACAGACCCCACTCCCACAGTATTGATCCCTTCCCTCAGTACAAACCCGCTCCACTAAGTACAGACTCTCCGCCATCAATATAGACCCGCCTCCCTCAGTATGAACCCCCACCTCAGTGCAGACCGCTCCATCAGTACAGACACCCCCACCTCAGTGCAGACCCCCTCAGTTACAGACACCCCCCTCAGTTACAGACACCCCTCGTACAGACACCCCCCTCAGTACAGACACCCCCCTCAGTACAGACACCCCCCTCAGTAACAGACACCCCCTCGTACAGACTCCCCCTCGTACAGACTCCCCCTCGTACAGACCACCCCTCAGTTACAGACACCCCCTCAGTTACAGACACCCCTCGTACAGACACCCCCCTCAGTACAGACACCCCCCTCAGTACAGACACCCCCTCGTACAGACTCCCCCTCGTACAGACCACCCCTCAGTTACAGACACCCCCTCAGTTACAGACACACCCTCAGTTAAAGACCCCCCTCAGTTAAAGACCCCCCCTCAGTTACAGACACCCCCCTCAGTAACAGACACCCCCCTCAGTACATACACCCCCCTCAGTACAGACACCCCCTCAGTACAGACACCCCCACCTCAGTACAGACCGCTCCATCAGTACAGACACCCCCACCTCAGTGCAGACCTCCTCAATTACAGACACCCTGCTCAGTTACAGACACCCCTCACAGTACCAGACACCCCTCGTACAGACACCCCCTCAGTTACAGACACCCCCCTCAGTACAGACACCCCCTTTGTACCAGACCCCCCTCAGTACAGACACCCCCTCAGTTACAGCCCCCCTGGTGCAAACTCCCCCTAGTGCAGACCCCAGCAGTACAGACACCCCCTCCCCCCATCAGTAAAGATGCCCCCCTTACCTTACAGACCTCAGAACAGAGCGGCAGATACACACAGCGGTGTGTCTCTCGAGCGCGGGCTCCTCCTCCTCCTCTGTGGATGTAAACAGAGAGGAGGCAGAGGGGGGCGGCGGCTTCCTTCCGCTCCGCTGAGGGACACAGCCGCAGCGTGAGCCTAAGGCACAGGGCAGCGGGCAATGTCAGTGTGGTGCCGCTGCACTACCCACGGGTGTCACCCCTCTGGTGGGTGTCACCCGGGTGCGGCCCGCCCCCCCCGCACCTGGCTAGCAACGCTAGTGCGTGTCGTCACATCATCACAGTGCAGTGTGATGATGTGACAGGCTGAGTCGCTCGCTGGCTCTGTAGGGTAGGGAGGAGGATTGGAATTTAGGAATAGGAAGAATAAGGAGCTGGAGGACACACACCGGGCGCGGCCGCGGCGCTGGAGGTGTTGTTCCAGGCTTCCAGCCCAGCGGGGTGAAATTAATCAATGAATGGGTCAGCTGTAAAAAAAAAAAAAAAAAAAAAAAGGGAGGGTGTCACCCCTCTAGCGGGTGTCACCCGGGGGCGGACCGCACCCCCCGCACCCCCCTAGCAATGCCTCTGCTTCAAGCTTCCGGTTTGCCTGACTTGTTCCCATGCCTTGACATTTGCCTGATCCCAGCCCTGTCTGCTAGTTTGGATTTCCTTATTATCGACCTCAGATTCAACTTTGGACTACTCTCGGAACTCTGCCTGCCTTTTGACCACAGATTTGACCCTGACTACTCTCTTGCCTGCCTTGAACCCAGACTGCCATTGGACCACTCTGCCTGTCTGCCAACTGCAAGTATTTGTTTGTTGAGCTTAGATCGCATCTGCCCCAGCATGGTAGCCAGGCACTATAGCATTGTTTATAAGACCTGGGGGCAACGAGTACCAGTAGGTCTGCTTGCCTTATGGGAAAGAGGGCTGCTATAGGTGAAGAACACAGAGCCAGCTATAAGCTATAGTGCCTGAAGACCAATGCTAGGGGTAGGCGTGACAATGGTGAAAAAAAGCACTTGTTGGTATTACCAACAACTTTGTTTGCGCATTAATTCTTTATGGTTTGTGTAACATGCCAAGGGCATGTCTTCTGTCTCCATTCTTTGTGCTCAAAGGTGTCCCTCTTCATTAAGAAAGTTGGGTGTTGTGATAAGCACAATGTGCCTGAGATCGATTCAAGGGATGTTCGCCAGAGAGTTAAAAAAAAACAAAAAGCCATAGAAATTGCAAAGGTTCCTGGCACCACATTGAAGTACCCTGGCTGGCCACAGGGGGGAAGGGGTGGGGGAAGGACAGCGAGCATGTGGTCCCCCTCCTGAACCATACCAAGCCACATGCCCTCAACATGGGAAGATGCCTTGCTGGGGGGTTTCCCTATGTTGATGAAGATCAGTGCCTCATAATGAATGACTACAGGCACAGACAGATGTTCACTGCAGAGGGCAGGGCAGGTGGACAGGCAGAGTTCAGGGCAAACCCTACATCACCCAATACTCAATCTTCAATTCCTAAGTGGAAGGTATGCCATTTTTTGTTCTCCTATGAAACCCATCAAAACGACCCCCCCCCCCCCTTAAAGCAATACAACCTTAACAGAGGCTCTAGAGCAGGGGTCTTCATACTACGGCCCTCCAGATGTTCAGGTACTACATTTCCCATCATGCCTAGTCATGTCTGTGAATATCAGAGTTTTGCAATGCCTCATGGGATTTGTAGTTCTGCAACAGCTGGAGGGCCACAGTTTGAGGATCCCTGCTCTAGAGTTTCCCCATTCAGTTCAAAAACTAAAATAACATTGTTGGTTGTAGTTGGGTTTAATGCAGTTAACTTCAACCTCTCATTTTATCTAAGCACCTACCCTGGCCTCTGAAATTAAGAACAGGCACCCCCGCAGGGGGCATGTACGGCACTGAGATTGTTGCTTGTCTTCATTGGTGGTTCAAAAACATTTTAGATGCCAAAAATCTGGTGGTTTATTAAACATTTCAGCTACCCTTAAAGTATTTTAGTTTCTATAAGGATACAATTGCTTTTCCAGACCTACAGAAAACAGTGTAGCCCATTGTCTATATTTTATTTTTTTAAGCCCTAGGTGCACCGATGCCTCAGAATTGTCCTGGCACAATCTCCCAAAAATACACACAAGCATTAATCATACCGAACAAGAGTCAGAACATCAAAGTCCCACTGTCTAGTATGTTTACAATAACCCTACAGGCATTGCAATGAATCACCGCATAGCCCAGCCAATTCCCTTGCCTAATGTTGGTTTGAATCCTATGTCAACATTTCTTCTCTCACTTGGCCAGACCTGACATCTTCCTATGCTCCAAATGAGACGGTATTTTCGTACTAAAGACAAGCGTCCGGCAAAACACGCATTGTGTGCTTTGTGCCAGGAGCTCTGCTGGGACCGCTAGTTCATCAGTAGCTGTAAAGCCACTTTCAGGGTATTTTATATTGCTGAAAAAGGCTACAGAACCAACTAATTGAATGTATGTACAGGGTACTGTGTTATGTTTGGTCTTAGTTCCTTTTTTCTTTTTTTTTGTGAGCAATTCCAAATACAGTTTTGCTTTATTTTACACAGAACTTCACATCCAAAGACATCCAGACTTTACAAATGTAACACGGTTCAGAACAGATTGTGACTGTTACTAATGTACCGATCTCTCTGTGTTTATTTCAATTTATTTCTTAACTTGGAAGCAGCTGTCACAATATATATATATATATATATATATATATATATATATATATATATATATATAAATAAATAAAAAAAATATAGCTAAAGCTTACCCTTCCTGTGTTGAAAAAATGTATATATATATATATATATATATATATATATATATATATACCGTATATATTTATTTTTTCAACACAGGGAGTATGCAGGCAAGAGGTTAGGCTTGCATTAGAGAAAGTCAATGTTAGTGTTGCAAGGAGGTTACATGTTACGTGTTAGTGTGAATATTACAGTGAGGGTTAGTGTTGGGTTACAAGGAGCATCTATTGTTAAGATTAGGGGCCTATTCACACTGGGAACTGCATGTGAATCGCACAAGACCGCTGTGAGGTTCCTGTGCGATTCACATTCAATTCTGTGCAGTGCGATTTCAGCCCTGTTCATTTTGAATTGGCTGAAATTGTACTGCACCGCACCAAAATTAGTGCACACACTACTTTTTTAAACGCACGGCAACCACATCACATGGTACTTTTGTACCATGCAATCCGGTAGGGGTCGGTGCAGGCAAACGCACTGCTTTCGGGGTGTCGTTAACTTTGCACTGACCCCAGCAGCAGATCGTAAGGACAGTGCGATTGGATTGTGGAGCGGGAAGCGGCATGGGAATGCTCCTTTGCCGCATTGCATTCTAGTGTGAACTAGCCCTAAAAGGAGGGTTAAAGTAAGTTTCCATCCATACCATCCAGGTGGGACATTTGTGTGCATTTCCATGTGTTCCCTTATGTTGTAGGAAGGGCAGCCCTTTCATTTTACTGGGCTGCCCTACGTGTAGGAAATGCACTGCACCAAAACACATAGTTAGCACTTAGGGCCAATTCACACTAATGCAGTGGAATTACAGGGAGGGTTAAGCCGTGTACACACGATCGGTTTGTCCGATGAAAACAGTCCGATGGACTGTTTTCATCGGACAAACCGATCGTGTATGGGCCCCATCGGTCTTTTTTCCATCGGTGATTAAAAATAGAACATGTTTTAAATTTATCCGATGGAAAAAAAAACAATAGCAAATTCCGATCGTCTGTGTGGAACTCCATCGGAGAAAAAACCCGCGCATGCTCAGAATCAAGTCGACGCATGCTCAGAAGCATTGAACTTCATTTTTCTCGGCTCGTCTGAGTGTTTTACTGTACGTCACGGCGTTTGGAACGGTCGGATTTTTGACTGATGGTTTGTAGGCAAGACTGATGGAAGTCAGCTTCATCGGAAATCCGATGGAAAAATCCATCGGATTTTATTCCATCGGAAATCCGATCGTGTGTACAGGGCTTTAGTGTTAGAGTGAAGGTTAGAAGGAGCCTTAGGGTTAGTGTAAGTTAGAGGAAGGGATAGTGGGATATTAGAGTTACAGGGAGGCCTTGTGTTAGAGTTACAGCCAGGGTATTAGGGTTACAAAGGCTTGCAAAGGCTTAGGGTTATATTGAGGGTTTGCATTATTATAACAGGGAGAATTTAGTGTCAGGTTCGGGGTTACAGGGAGAGTTGCTGTTCCAACTACAGCAAGGATGAATATTAGGCTGCTTTCACAGTGAGGCGTGTTACAGGCTAAAAATAGCACCTGCAAATCGCCTGTAAAGGGCCTCTCCTCTCACTCTAGTGTGAAAGCCCGAGGGCTTTCACACTGGAGCGGTGCGCTGGCAGGACGCCAAAAAAAGTCCTGCAAGCAGCATCTTTGAGGCGCTGTAGGAGCGGTGTATACACCACTCCTACAGCGCCCCTGCCCATTGAAATCAATGAGCATCGCCACCGAACAGCAGGTAAAGTGCCGCTACAGCGGCGCTTTGCGGGCACTTTTAACCCTTTTCGGCCGCTAGCGGGGGTTAAAAGCGCCCCGCTAGTGGCCAAAAAGCTCCGCAAAAATGACCGCAAAGCAGCGCTTTACTGCCGATGCCCCCAACGCCCCAGTGTGAAAGTAGCCTTAGTGTTAATGAGGGCATAGTAAGGTTTTAGTGGGCTGTACTGTATTAGGGTATTATTGTATTAGGGTTTCAGTGGGTTATTGTAATGCCGCGTACACACGATCGGACATTCCGACAACAAAACCGTGGATTTTTTTCCGACGGATGTTGGCTCAAACTTGTCTTGCATACACACGGTCACACAAATGTTGTCGGAAATTGCGAACGTCAAGAACGCGGTGACGTACAACACGTACGATGAGCCGAGAAAAATTAAGTTCAATAGCCAGTGCGGCTCTTCTGCTCGATTCAGAGCATGCGTAGAATTTTGTGCGTCAGAATTGTGTACACCCGCTCGGAATTTCCGACAACATGTTTTGTTGTCGGAAAATTTGAGAACCAGCTCTGAAATTTTTGTTGTCAGAAATTCCGACAGCAAATGTCACACGTACACACGGTCAGAATTTCCGGCAACAAGCTCCCATCAAACATTTGTTGTCGGAAATTCCGACCGTGTGTACGCGGCATTAGAGTTACAGGGATGAGGTTAGTTGGAGGGGGCCTTAAATTAGAACATCACCCTCAACCGAAAACTAATATGAACAGTATATATACTGTTATATATATATATATATATATATATATATACTATATAGTTCCACGAGTAGCCACAGCACTCTATGTTTAAATGCACAGGTGCTCACCCAAAGAAATCCATATAAATCCAAGTCTGGTTTAGAGTCACTCGCAGGTCTTGCAGAGGAGGGAGATCAAAAACAGCAGTATTTTTATTGGTAACGTTTCGATGAAGCTCAGTCCATCTTTCTCAAGTCTTGAGAAAGATGGACTGAGCTTCATCAAAATGTTGACAATAAAAACACTGCTGTTTTTGATCTCCCTCCTCTGCAAGACCTGCGAGTGACTCTAAATATATATATACCGTATATACTCGAGTATAAGCTGACCAGAATATAAGCCAAGGCACCTAATTTTACCACAAAAAACTGGGAAAACTTATTGACTCGAGTATAAGCCTAGGGTGTCCATCTGCATGCCTCACTGTGCCTCACTTTTCCTAACTGTGCCCATGTGCATGCCTCACTGTGTCCATGCTTCACTGTGCCCATGCCTCACTGTCACTGTGCCCATGCCTCACTGTGTCCATGACTAGACTGACGTTTAACATGCGAGTCTATGGAAGGGGTGCCCGGGTTTGAAAAATCGGTGCTCCGCGGCCGTAGGTCCCCCAGACAAAAATTTTTGCACACTTATAGAGGTGAAATTCGGGTTCATGTGTGACAAATTTTGGGTCCAGAGGACCTACGACCGGCCGGTACCGGGTCCCCAAAATCACAGGAGAAATTACCGTTTAACATGGGAGTCTATGGAAGGGGTGCCCGGGTTTGAAAAATTGGTGTTCCCCGGCAGTATGTCCCCCGGACACAAAGCTTTGCATCCTTATAGAGGAAGAGTTAGGCTACATGTGTGCCATGTTTGGGGTCCAGGGGACCTACGGCCGGCCAGTACCGGGTCCCCAAAGTCCAGGAGATCAGGCACAAAAAGGTGACTCGAGTATAAGCCGAGAGGGGGCATTTTCAGCACAAAAAAAGTGCTGAAAAACTCGGCTTATACTCGAGTATATACGGTATATATTTTTATTTATTTATATATCTGGTCCTGAATTTTGGCCACACACAGCTTATTTTCCTTGTCTTAATACCAATGAAAGACAGCAGAAGCAGCTTTAAAGTGGTATTGTGAGGAAAGGCGTTTTTACAATCTGCCTGGCAACAGTGCCGCCAGGAGATTGTCTACACTCCATAGGTCCACTCCGCGCATGCGCGTGCACAATAGCGCGATCGGCGTGCGCGGGCGTGCGCGTTCACGGGAGCGCGCGCGCGTGCGTTCGCGGGAGCGCGCGCGGTGACAGCATTTGGTGCCAAACAAGGTATTTAAACTATCTGCCTACCTTGCTTCTTGCTGTCTGGTCTACAGCGTTCCCGAGACCCCTGCTATTGACTTCTGATTCCTGTACTCCTGTTATCTGATCCGGCTTGTCTCTGTTAACCCCGATTGCTGCCCGCCCCGACTTCGGCTTGCTCTGACAACTCTCTTGGTCATCCCTGTACCTAGTCGCCTGCTGGTCCGACCCATCGGTCTGCTCGAACTATAAGGCACCTCCACCTGAACTACAGTGCACCCTGCCTGAAGCCACCGTGCATCTCTGCCTGAATCATAGCGCACCTCTGCCTGAACTACCCTGCACCTGTGCCTGAGCTACAGCACACCTCAGCCTGTACTACAATACACCACCTTGTTTCCGCAGTCTGATCTGGGACTTTTATACATCTGCCTGCCGTCTGCATTCTGATTAGTCCTACTGTGCACCTTCCAGCTATCTTCGGACTGTTCCAGTTTGCCGTGCACCATCTGCTGCCGCAACTACCCAATATCCTGCTTACCTGCCAGGCACTTGTGCCCCCTGTCCTCCTGAGCCTCTGTCTGCTCTATCAGGGGCTCTCGAGCCAGGGGTTTACGAGAGGCCGCTCCCTGCACGTTGGGCTCCCATCACAAGGTACGTGACAGGTATCTTATAGCCTTAAAAAAACACATCAATGCATACTATAGTAATTGTATTCTTCAATAGCCACACGTGATAGAAATCAACATATTTATGCAAACCTAGTTATTACATTGTAAAAGTAGTGGTAACATCATCACTGTGCTGTACATAGCCTGTGCAGAGAGCAGAGCTGTGGAAGGGACCCAGAATGCCCCACCCACTACAGCATGTCTGCAGAAAACTACAGGAAGGGGCGGAGACAAGACCAGACCCCCTGCACAAGGAGAGAGAGCAGCAGTGAGCGGTCTTTATTACAGGAACCTCCTATACAGAGGGAAAGTCTCACACTGGATTACTGCACAGACCTGGAAGAAATACACAAAGTATACTAAGATGCAAGGAAGAATGCACATGACTCTTGTATTTGGATCATATTTACTTATTCCAAAGTTCAGCTTTAATATCTATGCACATGTGGGGCCAAATGTCTCCGTTTCTGTAGAGCTGTAGTAACATTTTAGTTCACATTTCTTCATGGTTTTACTATTTCTTTTATGCAAAGGTAACTTGCTTTTTTATGTTCCCTGATCCATAAAGGATACACAAATGTCAGCAGACCTTAACTGAGATATACAATCTAAGAATTTCAGTCACTGAATACCCACAATTCATTTCACACATAATATTTTACAGCTTAGTACAGCAGGTCAGAATATCATTTTATTTTTAAAGGGACTGCTTAGACAAAAATCTACATGTATTCAAAAAACGGTATTACTTTATATATGGTAACTGGGTCCTATTTTATATATAGATCAATAGATAGATCTACCTATAGATCTATATCTATAGATAGATCTATCTATAGATCTATATCTTTAGATAGATCTATCTATAGATATAGCTCTATATCTATAGATATAGAGCTATATCTATAGATATATCCATAGATATAGATCTATAGTTATAGTTATAGATCTATATCTATAGATCTATATCTATAGATATAGATATCTATAGCTATATATATATATATATATATATATATATATATATATATATATATATAGATATGTATATGTATATAGATAGATAGATAGATAGATAGATAGATAGATAGATAGAGATAGATAGATAGATAGATAGATAGATAGATAGATAGATAGATAGATAGATAGAGATAGATAGAGATAGATAGATAGAGATAGATAGAGATAGATAGATAGATAGATAGAGATAGATAGATAGATAGAGATAGATAGATAGAGATAGATAGATAGATAGATAGATAGATAGAGATAGATAGATAGATAGATAGATAGATAGATAGATAGATAGATAGATAGAGATAGATAGAGATAGATAGATAGATAGAGATAGATAGAGATAGATAGATAGATAGATAGATAGATAGAGATAGATAGAGATAGATAGATAGATAGAGATAGATAGAGATAGATAGATAGATAGATAGATAGATAGATAGATAGATAGATAGATAGATAGAGATAGATAGAGATAGATAGAGATAGATAGATAGATAGATAGATAGATAGATAGAGATAGATAGAGATAGATAGATAGATAGAGATAGATAGAGATAGATAGAGATAGATAGATAGATAGATAGATAGAGATAGATAGAGATAGATAGATAGATAGAGATAGATAGAGATAGATAGATAGATAGAGATAGATAGAGATAGATAGATAGATAGATAGATAGATAGATAGAGATAGATAGAGATAGATAGATAGATAGAGATAGATAGAGATAGATAGATAGATAGAGATAGATAGAGATAGATAGATAGATAGAGATAGATAGAGATAGATAGATAGATACAATATTACAGGCCCTGATGATTTATTTATTTATTTATTTGTACTTAAAAATGCTTTAGTGAGGATTTTTGTCAAATTAGATGCAATCTTGCATGCTTATTGTGCATACTTTATTGCAGGCAATGAGAAGGGTAGTTCATGCTGAAAGATATAGATCTATAGTTATAGTTATAGATCTATATCTATAGATCTATATCTATAGATATAGATATCTATAGCTATATATATATATATATATATATATATATATATATATATATAGATATGTATATGTATATAGATAGATAGATAGATAGATAGATAGATAGATAGAGATAGATAGATAGATAGATAGATAGATAGATAGATAGATAGAGATAGATAGAGATAGATATATAGAGATAGATAGAGATAGATAGATAGATAGATAGAGATAGATAGATAGATAGAGATAGATAGATAGATAGATAGAGATAGATAGATAGAGATAGATAGATAGATAGATAGATAGAGATAGATAGATAGATAGATAGATAGATAGATAGATAGATAGATAGATAGATAGAGATAGATAGAGATAGATAGATAGATAGAGATAGATAGAGATAGATAGATAGATAGATAGATAGATAGAGATAGATAGAGATAGATAGATAGATAGAGATAGATAGAGATAGATAGATAGATAGATAGATAGAGATAGATAGAGATAGATAGAGATAGATAGATAGATAGATAGATAGAGATAGATAGAGATAGATAGATAGATAGAGATAGATAGAGATAGATAGAGATAGATAGATAGATAGATAGAGATAGATAGAGATAGATAGATAGATAGATAGAGATAGATAGAGATAGATAGATAGATAGAGATAGATAGAGATAGATAGATAGATAGAGATAGATAGAGATAGATAGATAGATAGAGATAGATAGAGATAGATAGATAGATAGAGATAGATAGAGATAGATAGATAGATAGATAGATAGAGATAGATAGAGATAGATAGATAGAGATAGATAGAGATAGATAGATAGATAGAGATAGATAGAGATAGATAGATAGATAGAGATAGATAGAGATAGATAGATAGATACAATATTACAGGCCCTGATGATTTATTTATTTATTTATTTGTACTTAAAAATGCTTTAGTGAGGATTTTTGTCAAATTAGATGCAATCTTGCATGCTTATTGTGCATACTTTATTGCAGGCAATGAGAAGGGTAGTTCATGCTGAAAGAGTTCAAATGCATTTCATCTGCATTTTGTTTGCAGCAACCTTATTTGCCACATATAGAGTTTATAGAGAAGCACCTATGATAAGGATAGATCTATGAAATATGGTTTTATAGGATAGAAATGAATAATTAGCATAGCCCACAATGTCCTTTTAAACAATACCACACATTTAAAAAAGTAATCTCTATTGTTACAAAAAATAAACAAACTAATAATGCAGAAAGCAATATTGTCTCATTACAAGTAGACCCCTAGTGGTGGGAACTAAAATAACACATAGATACAGCAAGATTTATTAGCACACTGCATTTGTGAGATGGATAAGCAGGAGAGATCAGAAAAAATAAATAACCCAATTATTATTTTTTTTGTTTTCCTTATATATATATATCGGTCGTTGTGCAGTTGGTAGAAACAGAGAACATAACATCACTAAGAGAATCCATTCATTCAATAAGTCTGCCCCCTTGCAAAGCATTACATTAATAATTATTTCAGAGCCATGCAGTAATAAATCATTACAACATTCTAGTTATGACATATAAAATTATAGGGTAGCACCATGCCAATTAGAAATGTAAAACAACGTTTAATATGTTTCCTTTCAACCATACATATTCAGTACTTAACATACGAATCGCCAAGACAATAATTAAACAGTACATTTTAGGGTGCTTAAAATCAGATTCAATGCAGGGTTTTAGACGTTAAATTTTAAATCTCTTTAAACAGAAAAGTCTGCTTTAACTACATCAAGTTAACACAGAGACAAAAAAAAAAAAAAAAGACAAGCCCAGCCGTCCAAATCCTAAAAACCTGATGTCCCCATTCCATAACGTACTCCCCACCAACAATCTACTGGAAGATCCACACAGAAGATAACAATGGAAGCCTTACTAAGCTTTTATCATTGCAACAAAAGTTGACTGTACTTGGATAGTTTCTTCTGAAACAAGTAGATCCTTTACAGTTTTTCCTCCAATTCGGAGAGAACTTCAATAGACTTCTAAAGATTGCATATACCACCTCCACCTGTCTATGTTTCAGCAGCTCTTCATACCTGTCAATCACTACCCTCACAACTTGCTATCTTTGCCTACAGCAGGAATACCTTGTAAGAGATGAAGGCAGCAACACAGTTGATACTTTTGTTTATATGCACTAACAGTTACATTTTTAAAACAAGCTTTCAGGGCCTACCCCCTTCTTCTAAGGTCCAAACAGAACTCACCTTTGAAGCCCTTAAACAAATTGGCGTAGGCTTTAAAAGCTTGTCCTGAAAATGTAATGATTAGGGCCAATAAAAATATTATCAGCATTCCCAGGACAAGGTCATCCAGTGCCCAGGGCAAAGATGCCAAACTGCGCACCCCCTACCCACATGATGTGCAAGCTTAGGGGATCCTTCGCTTAGCAGTCACTCGCTTGTCATAATCACTGCTGCTGCCACTACTCCTGTCAGCCTTGTAACATAAGGAAGGCACCCCCATCACTACAATAAACCATTGCGCCCAAGGCAGCCGCCTCTTCCACCCACCCCTTGCCATGATTATCACTACAGTACCCAACTGTGTTGTCACAATTGTGCACTAATACGGCTACAATCACCTTAAGAAATTAAGGAAAAGGCAGAAGGAAGTAAATCACACAGAGAGGGCAACCATCACTGCCGCTGCCACTACTCCTGTCAGCCTTGTAACAGAAGGAAGGCACCCCCATCACTACAATAAACCATTGCGCCCAAGGCAGCCGAGCCCTCCCACCCACCCCTTGCCATGATTATCACTACAGTACTCAACTGTGTTGTCACAATTGTGCACTAATATTGCTACAATCACCTTAAGAGATTAAGGGAAAGGCAGAAGGAAGTAAATCACACAGAGAGGGCAACCAACACTGCAGCTGCCACTACTCCTGTCAGCCTTGTAACAGAAGAAAAGCGCCCACATCCCTACAATAAACCAGTGTGCCAAGGGCAGCCGCCCCTTCCACCCACTCCTTGTCCCGGCCCTAATAATCTCTAACAGTACTCAACTGTGTTGTCACATTTGTGCACTAATATGGCTGCAATCACCATAATAGCCTAAGGGGAAGGCAGAAGGAATTAAGTCACACAAAGAGGGCAACCAACAGTGTGAACTGGAATGAGATCAGATAGCATGCAGTCTGTTCTTTCTGAGTTTGTCTCTCTTACTGCTCATTTCAGCATACAAACATTTTACTATAAAGAAAAGCCAGGGAAACTTTTTTCTGCTAGGGCTATGTGCCAACAGTTAACATCATGTGCATAAAAGCACAAGCAAAAGGGTTTTATTGCGCTTGTTTTAACACTTGAACATTGGGATGTTATTACGTTGAACAATCAACAATGAACCTCCTTTATATTTAGTCAAGGGTTTAAATCAAGGACCTTTTTTATAAATGCATTATAATTTAACAAGGGAAATCAGTACAGTGATAACACAATAATATTATCTTGTGTTAAAATTGGTTGGCCTCCAGTGGTAACTCTTGGGAGGGCTGGTTGATCCAATATATTTTAACACCATGTTTTAGGCAAAGACCACACCGCATGACCCATATTCACAATTAAAGACCAAACCTGACCTTTGTCAACAATGAACCTCCTTGATTTTTAGTTAAGGATTTAAATCAAAGACCTTTTTATGAATGTATTATAATGTAATGTATTATAATTTAACAGTACAATGATAGAACAATAATATTATCTTGCATTAAAATTGGTTGGCCTCCAGTGGTAACTCTTGGGAGGGCTGGTGGGTCCAATATATTTCAACACCATGTTGTAGGCAAAGACCACAGCTCATGACCCCTATTCACAATTAAAGACCAAACTTGACCCATGTGTTGCAATAACATCCATGATATGGCATAGCTTAATTCCCACTTGCGCTCACTGGTGAGGTATTGAGATGTCTGGGATATTTGAATACATTTCCATTGACATTCTGTTCACAAACTAATTGCCATGCAAAGATCACAGCCCCTGAATGAAAACACCAACACTGAAGAGCATATTTTTCAAAGTGCCATATGACTCCAAAGGACTCATTAATCTTGGGCCAAGCACTGTAGGGATGTAAAATAGACTCATTCCGGTTTACCTTTCAATTATATTAATTTATGTGGAGAAGCCACACCTGTGTCTAACCACGTTCCGACACTGAGGGCGATGTGTAGGTTTTTGTTTTTTTGACGTCTAACGTGCCCCAAACAAAGCAGACTTTATCAACTGATAAATGACTCATGGAACTTTCTGCAAAGCAGCATAAATATATGAAGCACGATGCTCCGGGATCATTTCCAAGCAAGTTGAGTTGCGAGAAATATATTTAGAGACGGTTTTATTTAGCCGGCAAACTAACAAGAAGGTATTAACTAATCTGGCGAACCGCAGAAGGCAACTTAGAAGCTCTTGTACGAGACATTTGTACAAATCACCTTGGTAACCTATCTTCCTCTGACAAATACTCCGATATTACTTGGAGCAGGAATGTGCTTGGACCCTGGGTGCCGGAAACATAACAATGTCACCTAAAGAACCCAAATGCCATATGGTGCATGCTGAATGAGGCTTAGACGTCTCTGTGTCCATACAGTCTCCTAATGAGAAAAGGACAGTGTGAGATAATGAGGAGGATTCTATTAAAAGACTCTCTGAATTTTGGACAAATTCCTTTCAAACAGGCCATGCAATGATATGCACCATTACACCGTAGATTGTTTTAATACTTGGATATGCAGTTCTGCATAAGGCAATACCACTGGTAGTTGCTCACTCGCAGTAGTTTAAATATAAAGCTTCTGTGATGTTCTTAGAGATGCTGATGGAAGGAGGTATGGCAGATTTGTAAATCCGGCAATATAAGGCAATGAGATCTTTCAAAGGGAGACCACGAGGTCTCTAAGGACAACACATGTCACTCATGTGTGTCAATGCACATCCCTATCCTATAGCGCCCAATTAACAAGGTAAATAGGAACCAAGCAAGGGCAACCAAGCAGAAATCATATTTTATTGTTCTAATGACACAAAGATGAAATTTGATTGGTTAACGAAAGGGAGGGTAATCTCACTAGTCTGTGCACTCTCTAAATATTTAAGCCCTGATAATGTAATGATATATGTTATACATGGAGGCACAATATGATACAAGAGCCCCTACCATCACGAGTCTATTTTACATACAGCATTTTCATTTTTCAGATTACCGAATCCCGAAAGGGATTTTTCCAAGTTGAAATAATGCATATTAATGGACAAGTTAAGAATTTCGTTAGCGAGGCTGCACTGTCAAATAACCTCCCCGTATGTTTTACCATAAGGTGTAGCATATGCCACTGAACACATTAGACATGCATGCATTAATACATTAAATATCCTTTTATTTTGATTTTTTTCTGTAGGGTAAAAATATGCCCTGAGCCAGGCTTGTAACTCATCCCCTGCCGAAAACGATAAACCTTACGCAGCCATTTCACCAGATCAACTTGGAAGAAACAGAAGAAAGAAGACAACATAATGTTTTATAACTCAGAACCTCGCCACCATTCTTAAATGCCTGCAGTTGCCTCCGCATGGAGGGCAGCAAAAGTTCCAAATCGAACACAGTTGTTACAGCAGCACAGCTCTCCATTGCCGCTATGTTGACAGCTTATTGATTGACATTGGTTTTCTTAAAAGATCCATAGCTAAAATCACAGTCTAAAAAAAAAAAGGGGGGCTTTTTTTTCATCCTACACAATTACAGACGCTTGAGCGAGAGAGAAAGATATCAGGAGGACACAAGTTTATAAGGCATTGTTGTTTCTGCAGAACAAAACTATAAAGCCTCAGACCATAATGTGCTATAAAAACCCTTTTCCTTGGTACTTGCTACCATCTACATGTGAAACCTATCATAGCACTACAGCAAGCTCAGGTAAGAAGATTGATAAGTCAGCTTCTGATTGAAATTCCTTCTGTCTCCAGTGAACCGAAACCAAGCCAACATCAGCCATGCATCCCTAAATGTCCATATTTAAGACCCTTAACCGCTAAGCATCTTGCAGCACCCGGTAGCCCCTTCTTTACATAGTCTACTTTTCTTACTGTCTAAGCATCACAAAGCATAGCAAACATAAAAAAAAATAAAAAAAAAATAATCACACTCCTTTTTGAAGAGCATCAGCCCCATCCTAAGAAGCTACAAAGATAACTTTGAAGTTGTGTCAAGAGATAGAGACTTCTTACCTGCATCAGCACCCAGACTCAGCACCTTGGCAATAGGCAGTAATCCTGATAGAGCCACCAAGGCTAGGAAGAACTCAGACATTGTTGCAGGCAAAAGGATTGAAAAGAGACTGCTGATGACTGCCTGGTTGCACACAACACTTAGCGAGCTTGGAGTCTAGTGTAATTTACAAATGTCAATGGAAATTCTTCTGCTAAAGCAAGCCAGCCTGCCTGCTTTCTCCCCCCCCTCCTGCTTCCAGCAGGACTTGTAGGTGTGTATGTGTGTGCGAGCTGCCTGTGTGTCTTGACTCCTCAATGCAGAATACACGTCTGATGTTACATCACAAGAGAGGGGCAGAGAGAAAATGAGAGAAGGGAGAGAAGAGATGCCAGTAGGATTGGATCTTCTGATTAATCACACAATCTAACACATACACCCCAATCCTTGGCCATAAATCACCCCCATCAATGGCTAAAGAGCTATTTGAACACACAAGGAGGGATGCACATCAGCCTAAAAAGACTGCATAGAACAATTCTGTTCTTCTGCTTCCTCCTCCTGTGTCACTTCACATCCATCTACAGCAAAAAAAAAAAAAGAAGCTGTTTTCTATCTGGTCATTTAATAATGGTATTGGATACATCCCACTTCTTTTTTTTTTTTTTCACGTCGGATGCTATTTTAGCCAAACGGTCCTCTTGCAACGGGATGTGGTGCAAATGCAAAAAGGAAAAAAAAGCAGCAGCTCTGTAATTAGCTATAGAAGAAGCAGAAGGGTGGAGGGAAGGGGGGTTCTTGCCATCTAGCTGCCTCTGACTGTGCTTGGTGGGCTGAAGGATTAATAAGCTTTTTGGGAAGGGAACCGGAGCAACATAATAGATGATTCAGCATTAACCAGTAAATGAGCAGTATCCACAAAGAGTGATTCATGGATTGCTCTGGATCTGAAGTCTAGCAGGACCCTCGTCGAGTATAAATGATGCCCCCTTATGTTAGCCGAGCAGAAGGCAAGATCGCGTTCATTGCTATGGCAGGTTGGCCGCTGACCTTTTAGCAGGCAGTGCAGCTGGATAGCAAAGGGTTAAACAGCCCAAGAGGGGCTTTTAAATACATGTGATTGCCAGCATTGGGGCTGATTTACTAAAGGCTAATGCAGCATGACAACCAGGCAAGTGACCTTTTTTTAGAGGACGGGTCAGCTTTAGACCTCCATATATTCCCTCAGTACAATGTTATGTTTACAACCAATTTGACCTTGCTAACTCAATGGGGTTGATTTACTAAAGGCAAATAGACTGTGCACGTTGCAATGGCAGTTGCTCCAGAGCTTAGTAAATGAAGGAAGGCTCTGCTAACTTCCATCATCCAATCATGTGCAAGCAAAAATGCAGTTTTTTTTTCTTTGGTATTTGATTGCAGTGACGGCCCTTCCATAAGGGGTGCGGGGCGCCGCCCCCCCCCAATCCACGTGCCTGGCCCCTAATCTACATGCAGGGTGCTTGACACATGGACTTCAATGTTTTTTTTTTTAAGCCTGGCTTAAAAAAAAGGTGGGCTTGGGGCGCAGAGCACTGCGCCCTGAGCCCACCCAGTTGTGTGGTATTATCTAATTAATATTCGCTAATGTCTTCCTGTTTTGCCTCCCGGCCAATCAGGAAGCGGGTCCCGATCCTGAGACCCGATTGGCCAGGAGTTCTAAGACTCCATTGGCCGGGAGGAGAAGCAGCGACTGTTGGAACACGGAGGAGACAGAGGGGGAAAGACGCAGCCACGACCTGGATGAGGTAAGTGCCGATCAATCGTCGAGCGAGCCAGCAACCGGGGGGGGGGGTTGGCATGAGGTGGCGGGCTAGAGCAACTGCGGGGGTAGATGTCTCAGGTTTTTTTTCCATGAACCCCCCCCTCCGACTGATGGAGCACCAGCCGCCTCTATGTGATTGGCTATTCTTTGAAATGTGAAGCTTCACCCCATTTGCCAATATCTCACTTGCAAAGCACACAGTCTATTTGCCTTTAGTAAATCAACCCCATTGGCTTAGCAAGGTCAAATTCTTTCCAAATATAACATTATACTGAGAGAATACATGGAGGGCTAAAACTGACCCCTCTTCTGAAAAAAAAAAGGTCACTTGCCTCCTTAAGCAAATTGGGGGGTAGGTGCTGAGACTAGTCTATGGAGTAAAGGTTCCCGCATCCCAATAGCTAATTGTGTGGGAAAGGGGGGTTCCTCTTAGGGGACTGTAAAGGGAACTTTACTCTGATAATAAGTGCGTAGTACGTCAATGGAGGGTGGTGATAATAAGTAAGATTGTTTTACAAGAAATAAAGGGGTTTGAACATGGGAGGGATGCTAACACAACAAACCATATGATACATGAAATACTAATACAATCAGGGACACCATGTAGTTACAAAAAACATAATGGTGAGAGCCGACGCGTTTCGAAAATTTACAGTTATTTTCTTTTTCAGGGAGATGATTGTGTCAAAAAGCAGACATGTTAGTGTGCCATGTATATAAACTTGGGGATCATAATGTTGCATCCATGGGGAGGGGATGGAAAGACATAAAACAAGAGGTTTTTCTCCCCTGGTGTTTTTTTCTCATTTTATGTCTTTCCATCCCCTCCCCATGGATGCAACATTATGATCCCCAAGTTTATATACATGACACACTAACATGCCTGCTTTTTGACACAATCATCTCCCTGAAGAAGAAAATAACTGTAAATTTTCGAAACGCGTCAGCTCTCACCATTATGTTTTTTGTAACTACATGGTGTCCCTGATTGTATTAGTATTTCATGTATCATATGGTTTGTTGTGTTAGCATCCCTCCCATGTTCAAACCCCTTTATTTCTTGTAAAACAATCTTACTTATTATCACCACCCTGGTGGGAATAAAATAACTTTGTACTTTCCATTGACGTACTACGCACTTATTATCAGAGTAAAGTTCCCTTTAAAGTCCCCTAAGAGGAACCCCCCTTCCCCACACTTGCCTCCTTAATGCATTAAAATGTCAGCAAAAATGAGGAGATGTTGGTGAAATGATGCTATTTTGGTAAAATGTATTGGAGTCAATGAGGCCAAAGGTGAAAATAGGAAGGCTTAGGGGGATTTTAAAGGGTGCAATGAGCTTTATATGGCTCCTGAGGGATATGGAAGCTCCTTTCAATTATCCTCGACCTAGTCCTGTGCCAAAAAAACTGTCACTTATTAGTCCCTCATTATTTTACTTTTTCAAAGAAAGAAAAAAAAAAAAGCAGCTAAAAAATGAAAATAAAAAGATAAGACAAAGATAACCATTGAATAACAAAAGGGGGAAACATTGTAAATACTAAGAATACTAAGAGGTAAGAATACTAGGAGGTATAAAAATAAATAAAATAAATAAATCCAAATTACACAGGCATCACAAATTATACCCGTATTCCAGTCCTCAAGGCGCCCCAACGGGTCATGTTTTCTGGATTTCCCTCAGATGAAACGGCTTTGGTAATTACTAAGGCAGTGAAACTGATCAAATCACCTGTGAAAAATAATAGAGAGCCCGAAAACATGACCTGTTGGGGTGCCTTGAGGATAGGAGTTGAGAAACACTGGTCTAATATGTTTATTACTTATGATCATTAGCTCCATCTTGTGGCCATATGTGGTATTTTCCTTATTGGGATATTACAGGAAAATACTACATTATGGCCACTAGCTGGAGCTGACAATCAAAGGAAATTTACATATTGGACAAAATGAATTTCATTTAGGGATATATATATATATATATATATATATATATATATATATATATATAAACAAGCATTTGCACAGTTGTCACAAATTATCCCTGTATTTTGTTCAATATTTTATCACTTATGATCAACAGCTCCATCTAGTGGCCAGTATTTGGTATTTTCCTTATTGAAGTATTTCAGAAAAATACACATTATGGCCGCTGGATGGAGCTGACAATGAAAGGAAAAGCATATTTGAAAAATATAGAGGTAATTTGTGATGGCTGTGCAAATGTGTCAAGCTATTTTTTTTTTTTTTAAGAAATAGACCCCAAAGTTTAATGTATAAACTAACTTAATACCACCCCTCAAAAAGCCTCTAAATGAAGTTAATTTCTTCCCAAATGCTGATCTAGTGTTTTCCATACTTGCAGATGTACTTAATCTGCTGGAAGATCAGGAAGTCTAGCCCTGCTCCAACTTTCTAACCTGCATGGTTGTTGAGGAAGGGGAATGGTGGGGAGATGGGGGGGGGGGTAGTGGTCAATGGTTCAGAAAGCATTGAAGCCAGCAACAGCCAAGAAACCAGAATTCTTATAGTCAAGTTAGCACTGATTTTGGTCTTTGTTGGGAACCTATCAGGGTGTCTGTCATCTATCACAGATGGTTGCCACAATTGGTTAATATGGCTAGTTGTTGGGCAGAGCCCCTACCTGGCACTGCCTGTAAGAATAGGGTAATGTCAGACCAGCTGTGATGCTTCTTCTGACAGGTTCACTTTACATTTACGCTGTCTTTGCTGAGCAAACTGCAGTGCAAAATGAGCAGTTTTCCATTATTTATTTAACGTTCTGGCATGTAAATGCATGTTAACGCATCCAAACACGTGTACAGACTAGGCTCATTTAGTGCTTGAACATTAATTCATTTCATCGAGCAGAATAAATTATTATTCTGGCCAATGAAATTAATTAATGCCCAAGCACTTGATGCACCTAAATGCGTTACACACGATTACATCCAATGTGCATAAGGCCAAATAGCATGATGGTTGTGCCCGGCTCATCCTCTCATTAACTCGTCTCTTAACCGCTTGCCGACCAGCGCATGACGATATACATCGGCAGAATGGCACGGACAGGCAGATGGGCGTACAGGTACGTCCTCTTTAAGAAGCGGCATTGTGGGCG
This sequence comes from Rana muscosa, assembly GCA_029206835.1. NCBI lineage: Eukaryota > Metazoa > Chordata > Amphibia > Anura > Ranidae > Rana > Rana muscosa. The sequence continues at coordinate 443,046,788 of CM055127.1, read as the reverse complement.
CGTGCCCGCCGTGAGCTCTGTGAGTCCGACCGCGGGTCCCGCGGACTCGATGTCCGTGGGGATCGTCTCACGGAGTGGAAGAACGGGGAAATGCTGGTGTAAACAAGCATTTCCCCATTCTTCCTAGTGACAGGACACTGATCACAGCTCCATGTAATCGGGAACAGTGATCAGTGTCGTGTCACACGTAGCCCATCCCCCCTACAGTTAGAACACATCCCTAGGACACACTTAACCCCTTCAGCGCCCCCTACTGGTTAACCCCTTCACTGCTAGTGTCATTTTTACAGTTATCAGTGCATTTTTATATCACTGACCGCTGTAACAATGACAATGGTCCCAAAATGGCATTAAAAGTATCCGAAGTGTCCGCCATAATGTCGCAGTCACGATAAAAGCATTTAAGTTTTCAATTTTGTTCAAACCCCAGGACAATCCTGCGAAATCCAGGATAGTTGGGAGGTTGGACTTTGTGCCTCTAAGAATCTTGCACCCAGGGCAATTGCCCCTGCCCACGCTACACCACTGACACAATGTCATTGTTATAACACCCAATCACCTAGTGGGCCTGGAGGATAGAGAACCAATGTTCCAGTAGGGAGTGTGGGTGGGAATTGGAGCCTCCGGGATGAAATGATAGAAGTGGCCAGATAAAAGAGTCCCAAAGTCTCTATTATGAGTTCACACCTAGTCACAGATCCACCACAAAGAATCTGCTTTGTGAAATTTGCTGCAGGTTCAAACTGGCAAAATAGAAAAAGGAACAAATCCACAAAAATTCAATGATTATCATTTTTTTGGCACCCCGTCTGAATCATGACAATTATTTAGCTTCTGCTGTGCTTGATCTTACAGCAAGTTTCATCTGGATGTCATTTAGAGATAGGTGTGCCCTCTAGTGGACACATTTCTATACAAAATATTACTGTGAAAACTATGGCACAGCGGCACAGGCACAAGCAATGTAATTCTAAATTGTACATTAATGGCACAAAAATAAAAACTTGCTTTAGATACACAGTCGCTCCTTCGAAGATACGCTTAATGATCTTGGAACGATATGGATGATTTCCATATTATTTTGCCTACTTCTGTTTTTGTTTTCTTATTTGCTTTATTGTCATCGGCTTGGGTAAAGTAATGTTGATTTTTTTTTTCATTAAGTTGTATTTATATGCTGTTAATTAGCCCAAGTTTAATGAGATTCGCGGAGGATAATGAGATTCGCGGAGGATAATTATAAGCTTTGTTATATATCATTTTAATTGACATCGCCTGGATGAGGCAGGGAATGGGAAGCTGTTTGCTTCACACTGCTGCATGTCGGGAATGAGCACAAAATCGCGCCCTTTCCCAACATGCAGAGAAATGCGCTGCCATTCAGCAGACGTGCAATGGTGTGCAGGTACCATGCAGTTCAGTGCATCACATTTTGGAAAAGAGTCCTGGACTTCTTTTCCGTGTTTCTCGCTTATATGGAAGCCTATATAAATGAATGAGCTGCCCTAGTGCCCTAGTGCCCTACATGCGATGCATGGGAACACGCAAAAACACGCAGAAACATGCCCATGCTTCTTTGCTCCTTTAGGTGTGAACCAGGTTTGAAGCCTCGTACGCCTCGTACACACGTTCGGGAATCCCGTCAGGAAAAAAACGTTGGTTTTCCTGACGAGATTCCTGGCAAGCTTTCCTTGCTTCGCCGAGTGTACACACGGCCATTCAAAAGAACCGCCGTTCTTTTGAATGGCAAGAACGCGGTGACGTCATCAACTACGACGAGCCTGCGCTCGTCACATTCGATGCCGTCGCCGCCATCTTGCTTCACCCTACACTACCCTTGTATGCTACCGCGCATGCATCAAAAGTCTTTTCGAGCATGCGCAGGTATACCTGGAGACAGGTAAGCATACACACGCACGGTTTTCTCATCGGGAAACAGGACGACGAGAATCCCGACGAGAAAATAGAGAGCAGGTTCTCTATTTTTCTCATCGAGATTCCCGGCAGTTTTCCCGACGAGAAACCATACAAACGACCAGTTTTCTCGGGCAAAAATCTCTCCCAGCAGTTTTCTTGCTGAGAAAACCGGCCGTGTGTACGAGGCTTGAGAGTTAATATCGGTGGAAGCGCTCTAACCGCGGTGGAGCTACAAATCCCAACAAACACCACCTTGTTCTAGTACAGTGATGGCGAACCTTGGCACACCAGAAGTTTTTGGAACTACATTTCCCATGATGCTCAACTACACTGTATAGTGCATGAGCGTCATGGGAAATGTAGTTCCAAAACATCTGGGGTGCCAAGGTTCTAGTGTCTTGGCTGTGGAGCGTCAAGCCCAACTTTAGCTGACAGGTCATGCTGGGACTTATAATTCCACAATAGATGTGCAACCAATATTATTATTAGTTCTTATGTGCAGGAACAATACCAACCATAATAACAACTTAAAGTGGTGTTCTGGGGGGAAAAAAAATATTAAAAGCCAGCAGCTACACATACTGCAGCTGCTGGCTTTTAATAAATGGACACTTACCTGTCCAGCAGTCCCTCGATGTCGGCACCGCAGCTGTGATGTTTCCATCAGCTGTCGGGTGCTGCCGCCGCCATTGCGGGTAAGGGAACCCGGCAGTGTAGCCTTTCGGCTTCACGCTGGGAACCCTACTGCGAATGCGCGAGGCCCTGCTCCTTTCTCCTATTAGCACGGCGGCCGGGGGAGGAGGAGGAGGGAGCCCCGCAGTGACATTGCGGCCGCGGCCGGACTCCCGGAAATGTGGGAAAGGATACCTGTCAAAGACAGGCCTCCTTTCCCCCCTCCCCCCCTGAAAGGTTCCAATTGTGGCACCGGAGGGGGGGAGGAATCAGATGAGCGGAAGTTCCACTTTAGGGTGGAGCTCCGCTTTAAAGTCCACCTTTCCTTTTTTACCTTTCATCATAAAATCTCTGCATGGACACATTAGTGAGATGTAGAGCAGAGGTTCTCAACCACTGACAGTGGCCCACTGCCCCTTTGTGCCCTCCCTCCCTTCAAGCCTAAAGCCAGCTGCAGATCCCCTAACCTGCCAAAGTGCCTCCCAGCTCCCATTGTGCCACCCAGACTCCCATAGTGGGCCGCTGTGCTCCTCAACCTTCAACAGTGCCCCCAGGTCCTTTTTGGAGCTTCCACAGTGCTGTCCAATCTCCCACAGTGCCCACCAACCCCCTGCAGTGCCCCTAAGGTTGCGTCAGAGCCCCAAGCCCCCCCCCCATAGTCCCCCCAACCTCCAACAGTGTCTCAGAGTGCACCCCAGCCTCCCAGAGTACCCTCCATTCTCCCACAGTGCCCCTCAACTACCCACAGTGCCCCCATGTCCTTTTAAGTGCCTGCCAACCCCTTGCAGTGCCCCTTAGGTTACGGCAGAGCCTCCAACCTCCAACAGTGTCCTAGAGTGGTCCCACAAAGTCCCCAGCTCCTTCCAGAGATACATTTGCTAGAGTTGCCCCCAGGTCCCTTCAGAAACCTTTATACTTTGCGACCAAGTCTACTGCAGGGTCCCCCAACCCACTCCAAAACCCCCCAACTCCATCCAGAGCCTTGTAGAGTCTTTTTTTTTCACTGTTGGAGTATAGAAGGTTTTGGAAAAATGTACCCAGCTCCGGTCTCAATAAGGTTGGGAACCACTGATGTAGAGAACAAGAGGTGCACCCACAGCAGGCAATGCAGATGTGGGCCAGATGATGAAGATTCTGTCGTTTCATACAGCTCTGCAAGAGAGCGAGGGTTGGAGTTACTGGTGGTGGGTCTTTTTGATGTCATTATTATTATTTATTTATTTTAAAAGGGAGGTATTTTAAATACATTTTTATTATTATTATTATTATTAGCTACAGAGTTGCTTTAAACAGAAAAAAAATATAACCTTATTGGCCACAAAGGGTTGCAGCACAGTATTATACTTTGGACAACCTATAACAACCCTTTAGCAAAAAAAAAATACCAAAGAAAAACAATAGTCAATTAATGTGAAATAAATATATATATATATAAAAAAAAACGCTTTTGTGGCAATATTCACCTTCACTCCATAGATTTTCCCTGTAATAATTTTTCAGCCATTAGATGTCCTCAGTCTGATAGCAGGTATCATTCATTCAACTCCCTTCCTCTGTGCCCAGGTAGTTTTGGACCCATCCCAGCCTGTGACTGGACAGTAAAATGAGAAGCAGCGCAGTGATGAGGTAATTTTGTCTGTAACTCTGCTCTCTCCTCTTATCAGCATGCTGATTGTCAGCATATGAACTGATTGTGTCCTCTCATATTCTAGCCCTTCTGTACAGGAAATGCAAGAGGCTAATAAAAATGAATACATAAATAAATAAAGACTACTATTACTACTACTACTACTACTACTACTACTACTACTACTAATAATAATAATAATAATAATAATAATGTATAATGTAAAATAACGCAGTCCTGTATCGCAAAAAATGAACTGGTCGTGAAGGGGCCTTCCAGAGCTGAAGAGGTTAAACCAACAGGAATGCACCAGAAGGACACATTTCACTGATGGGTCCCAAACCATTCACTACATTTCCACCGCCAGCAATAACCAACAACTGCCCAGTGGCCATGACATCCACATTGATTCAACAAGTCCTACCAATGAAAAATGACAAGAACAGGAAGGGGGGGGCAGCTGTCTCCTGTGTCCGCCAAGCTCTATTGGACGCCATGGCTAAACCACCCCTCCTTAACCACTTAAAGGGGTTGTAAAGGTTCATTTTTTATTTTCTAAATAGGTTCCTTTAAGCTAGTGCATTGTTGGTTCACTTACCTTTTCCTTCCATTTCCCTTCTAAATATTTGTTTTCTTTGTTTTCTTTGTCTGAATTTCTCACTTCCTGTTCCTCCTCAGTAAGCTGTTCTGGCTGACTAAACACCACTCGGATGATGGTGTGAAGTTCAGTGAGGAGAAACAGGAAGTGAGAAATTCAGACAAAGAAAAAAAACATATAGAAGGGAAATCGAAGGAAAAGGTAAGTGAACCAACAATGCACGAGCTTAAAGGAACCTATTTAGAAAATAAAAAACAAACCTTTACAACCCCTTTAAGGACCAGCGCACACCTATTTACGTCGACAGAATGGCACGGACAGGCATATGGGCGTACAGGTACGTCCCCTTTAAGATGTCGCCGCATGGTCGTGAACCCGACCGTGGGTCCCACGGACTCGATCGCCATGGGGATACCCGCAATCGTCTCACGGAGAGATAGAGCAGGGAGATGCTTATGTAAACAAGCTCTGCCTAGTGACAATGACACTGATCTCAGCTCCATGTAATCGTAGCGGAGATCAGTGTCATGTCACACACAGCCCATCCCCCCTACAGTTAGAATCACTCGCTAGGGCACACTTAACCCCTGCAGCGCCACCTACAGGTTAACCACTTCACTGCCTGTGTCATTTTCACAGTAACCAGTGCATTTTTATAGCACTGTTCGCTGTAAAAATTACAATGGTGTCAAAAGTGTCCGATGTGTCCGCCATAATGTCGCAGTCACGATAAAAATCGCTGATCGCCGCCATTACTAGTAAAAAAAAAAAAATATTTATAAAAATGCCATAAAACTACCCCCTATTTTGTAGACACTATAACTTTTTTCAATAAACGCTTATTGCGATTTTTTTTACGAATACGTATCGGCCTAAACTGAGGATTTTTTTTTTTTTTTTTTAAATTCTTTATTTTCTTTTCTTAAAACAGGGTATACAGGTATATCATTGCCATTTAGTAATAGAGAGAAAAAAGGGGACCCACTGGTACTTCACCATATATAAACATTCATTAACAAAAAAGAAAAAAAGAAAAAAAAAATTATTTAAACCATATTGTTTCATTTTCGTTATTTTATTATCGTCTTCTGACCTCTTCTTCCTAATTTTCCTCCTCTCCTCTCTCCTTTCCTTTTATCCTCTGCATCTCCCTCCTCCTTTCCTGAATCCCTGTTTCCCTAATCCTCCCCCCATCCCCTCCCTATGACCCCAGTTCCCTCCTTATTTTATCCCTGCTTTGCTTAGGGTAGCAACAAAAAAAAAAAAAAAATTTCATATATTTTTGGGGGATATTTATTATAGCAAAAAGTAAAAAATATTGAATTTTTTTCAAAATTGTCGCTGTTTATAGCACAAAAAATAAAAACCGCAGAGATGATCAAATACCACCAAAAGAAAGCTCTATTTGTGGGAAAAAAAGGACCTCAATTTTGTTTGGGATCCACGTCGCACGACCGCGCAATTGTCAGTTAAAGCGACGCAGTGCCGAATCGCAAAAAGTGGCCTGGTCTTTGACCAGCAAAATGGTCCAGTGCTGAAGTGGTTAAGCTGTGCAAGACCCCACCCAGCCACACGCTACCCCCAATCAGGTAAGCCCCCCTCACTTAAACACAATCAATTAACTCCTTCAAAGCTTGTCTCCCCTATTTATTTATTTTGCTTTGGGCCTTACTATCTTTTTTTTTTTTTTTTTTTTTTACATTCCGAATGAGGCTTTGAAATGTTACTTTTAACTATAGGTTTCCATAACCTCCCCCAGTTTCCTATAGTCCCCTCACTGTGGTTATTCCAGAAATTCCTCCTAGCTTCTCTTTCTGTAATATCTGGAATGTCAGAGGTCACGCTACCTCTCCTCTGATAGAAATGTTCCAATCTCAAACCACACAATGCAATTCTTTTTTTCAGTATCTGTCAAGTGTGCGCTTTCCCAGTGACAGTTAATAGACAAGCTGTGCTGTACTGACGACGTGAGAGGGGGTCATGCGGTTACAAAGTTTACAGACTGCTTGTAAAAAAATAAATGTTTAGTTTTTAAAAAAAAAAAAAAAAAAAGATTTTCAAGTGAATATTATGTGATATGGTTTACAGACTGCTTTATAAAAAAGATTTTTAAATTAATATTAACAGTTCATTTTTTTTTTTAGGGGTGATGTAAAGCGCTGCACAAACTTTTGACGCTATATAAATCCTGTATAATAATAATAATAAAAACCAAATAAATAAATACATAAATTAATAAATAAAATACATAAAAAAAAAAAAGTAAATATTAGCAATTTTAGGGGTAAGTTGATTACCAGACTTCTTAAAAAAAATTGTAAATAAACAATTACAATGTTTGAGTAAATATTAGCAACTTTAGGGGTAATGTGGTTTATAGACCACTTTATAAAAAGTTTAATAAAACAAAATAAGTAAATAAATGAATAAAGTTTAATAAATAATTAAAATACATTTAAAAAAGATGTTAAGTAAATATTAGCTATTTTAGGGTAAGGTGATTACCAGATTGCTTAAAAAAAATGTAAATAGGATTTCTGAGTGAATATTGGCAGTTTTAGGGGTGATAGGGTTTATAGACCACTTTATAAAAAGTTTATTAAAAATAAATAAGTAAATAAATGAATAAAATGTAATAAATCATTCAAGTAAATATTAGGTATTTTAGGGTAAGGTGATTACCAGACTGCTTAAAAAAATAGTAATTAAAAAAATTAGACTTTTGAGTAAATATTAGCAGTTTTTAGGGGTAATGTGGTTTATTGACCACTTTATAAAAAGTTTAATATAAACAAAATAAGTAAATAAATGAATAAAAATAAATAAAATATATTTAAAAAAAGATGGTAAATATTAGCAATTTTAGTGTAAGGTGAATACCAGACTGCTTAAAACAATTAGTAAATAAATAAATAAATACGATTTATGCGTGAATATTAGCAGTTCTAGGGGTGATGTGGTTTATATACCACTTTATAAAAAAATATTAAAAAATAAATAAGTAAATACATGAATAAAAAGAAATAATTTTAGGGGTAAAGTGATTACCAGACTGCTTAAAACAAATAGTAAATACAAGTAATAATAGTTTTGAGTAAACATTTGTCATTTTAGGGGTAATGTGGTTTATAGACCACTTTATAAAAAGTGTATTAAAAATAAACAAGTTTATATGTCAATAAAAATTAATAAATAAATAAAATACAATTAAAAAATATATTTTAAGTAAATATTAGCAATTCTAGGGGTAAGGTGATTACCAGATTGCTTAAAAAAAAAGTAAATAAATAAATAAGGTTTTTGAGTAAATATTAGTAGTTTTAGGGGTAATGTTGTTTATAGACCACTTTATAAAAAGTGTATTAAAATAATTAAGTTAATAAATTAATACAAATAAATAAAATTAATTAATTTATTTATTATAAAGTGGTCTATAAAAATAATCAAGTAAATATATAAATAAAATAAAATAAAAAAAGCAAGTAAATAAAAAAATAAAATACATAAAAAAAAAGATTTTAAGTAAATATTAGCAATATTAGGGGTAAGGTGATTAACAGACTGATTTATAAAAAATAGTAAATAAATAAATACATAAGATTTTTAAGTGAATATTAGCATTTTTAGGAGGTAATGTGGTAGTAAATGTTTACAGATTGCTTAAAAAATGCTTAGGTAGAATGAATACTGTATATAAACAAATAAATAAATAATATGATTTTAAGGGACTATTTTAGGCATATTTGGCTTGCAGACTGCTTTTTATTAAAAATAAATAAATAGATTTACTTAAAAAAAAAGAAAAAAAAAAGTGAATAGTAATTTTTTTACAGTGAAGGAGACTAGTAAGAAAATATATTAGAGATCGAAGAAAATTGGTAAAAATGAGTAAAATAAAAGGAAACCGATAATGCATTTCCGCTGCATTTACCAGTCAGATACTCCAAGGTGAGGTTTTAAATAAACCCGGCTGCCTATCATAGCTTTAGATCTTCTGAGATGTCACGTGGCCTCCTCTGCGGGGACGGCTGCTTTCAGGGCTGTGACAAATGAAGTCCTCATACAAAGGTGAAAACGTCTGTTCAGCATTTGATCTATTTTTTGCTCCCGGGTGATCAGAGCACCTCAGAAGACGTGAAGATTAGTGCGAGGGAAGATCTGACGCTGTCCTTAGCAACCTGACTCTAGATGTCATTTCTCCTGAGCAAGCTAAAGAAGGAAGACCAACATGATTGTCACCGGCAACAAGAGTTTAAATGCTAAAGAGGCCACACATACAGTATAAAGCACATACACGGAATTTACCAATGTGCGTATTACTGACTGTACAGCTTAGCCATCATTTGTTTTCATTAGTGATACGTACAAAAGATTAAATAGCACTTAGGAATATTGACAAGAAAGAATAATAATGGATATCACTACCTCTACAAGTCATAATAGTAAAAATAATATATATATATAAAAAACATAAAATACACAAGTCCCCTGTATCATAATTTTTTTTATAAATCCTTAAATGTACCGTATTTATCGGCGTATAACACGCACCCTAACTTTAAGAGGGAGTTTCAGGAAAAAAACTTTCCACAGCCCCCTGCGTATAACACGCAGGCACAGTTTACCCTCTATTTTCAAGGTAAAAAAGTGAGTGTTACACGCCAATAAATACAGTAATTTTTTTTTTTTTGCAAGCAGTAATAGTACATGAACAAGACTTGGTATTGCTTCTTCCATGTACAGCAGAACTCAGACTGGGAGAGGAAGGAGTAACGTGAGAAGCCAGTCAGATGTGCTGCAGTAGAAGAGACTTGCTGATAGTAGGAAAGAGCAGAGATAAGATCATCTTTCTACTGCTTCCTTGTTTCACTGTCCAGACCAATACAACACTCAATATTAGACCCCAAGTGGATTTTAAAGGCGTAATATGAGAGAGTAGACATATGTAATAGAGTGAAAAATTCAAAAACGTTATTTACAGACAGTAAAAAAATCAATCGACGCATTTTGGAAATTTTTTATTCTTCTTCAGGGAGAGAGGCGGGTGCAATAGTCTATAATATAATTGCAACTACTGTGAATATACACCTAAAAAAAAAATCTTGGTAGACGTGCACTGCCGAAACATTTGTTTGTTTTCGTTTCATTCGGGTTTTTTTTTTTTTTTGTTTTTTCGTTTTTCGGGTCATTCGTTATAATCGCAATTCGTAAATTTGAAAATTTGTAAATTAGAAAATTTGTAAATTAGAAAATCTGAAAATAAGAAAAAAAATCTGAAAATTCTAAATAATAACTAACAAACTAATAATACCTAACTATTAATTCCGTAAATTCATAAATTCGTAAATTTAAAGATTCAAAAATCTGAAAATCCGAAAAAAAGAAAGAAAATCCGAAGATTCGAAAGAACGAAAATCCAAAAATTCTAAATAATAACTAACTAATAATAACGAACTATTAAATTATAGGTATTGGAATTTCCTTTGAAATTTGGCTGTTAGTGAACGTAACGAATACAAATTTACGAATTATCCGAAATAACGAATGCCGCATATAAACAAATGGAACAGAACAAATTAATAATAAATAATAATAATAAAAAGTTTTATTATTATTATTATTTATTATTATTAATTTGTTACACTCAATTTGTTTAGATACGTCATTCGTTATTTTGGATAATTTGTAATTTCGGATAAATTCGTATTCGTTACGTTCACTAATGGCCAAATTTGAAAGGAAATTCAAATACCTATAATTTAATAGTTAGTTAAAATTTTAGATTTTCGAATTTTCGGGTTTTTGGATTTTCTTATTTCGAATTTACAAATATTAGAATTTACAAATTTTCGGAAAAATTTGTTAAACGGGTTTTCGTAAATTCGGATGTTTTCGAAATAACGAGTTTGTCGAAATTCGTTAAAAAATAGACGTGTGCACACTGAAATATTTTGTTTCGGAATTTCGTTTTTGTCCGAAAAATGTATTTATTTAGTTACTCCCGAAATTAGTTTTTATTTATTTTGTTTCGTTAAAAAATGCATTTGTCCGAAAATCCGAATTAATTAAAGTGGTTGTAAACCCGGAAATAAAATAAAAAAAACACCTGCAAGACAAAGCCATAATGAGCTAGTATGACTAGCATACTAGTTTATTATGCATCACTTACCTAAGATCGGGGCCCCCAAAGCCGTCCTCGTCTCCCCCTCCAGCCGCAGCCATTGCTCCACAGATACCTGGAAGGTTACTTCTGAGTATTGGCGCTCCAGCCAATCACAGCGGCGCTCTGGCGCTGTGATTGGCCGGAGTGGCGAAGACGTCACTTTGCGCATGCGCGCATGTGAATGGGGATTGACCCTGAGAATGCGCCGTTGTCTTCGGCACACATGCGCGTAGACATTGGTGCATGTCTTTTTTTGCAAATATCTCCTAAACCGTGTAGGAGATATTTCTTGCACCTACAGGTAAGCCTTAATCTAGGCTTACCTGTAGGTGCAAGTTGCATAAGTGGGTTTACAACCACTTTAAAGTCGAATCTGTCATTGAAGGCTTATGGTGTCTGTCGAATGTTCTAAAAAGTTTCGACGGAGCAGCTAAACTATAAGATGCTGCAATCGTACATTTCCGGTCAAATGCTCCGCCTACAAGCTATAGTAGAATTCTAATGTTGTATGACTAGTAATAATTATATTTATAAATCACTATTACTAGTCAACCAACATTTGAATTCTTCTATAGCCTATGGGCTGAGCATTTGACCAGAAATGTACGATTGCGGCGTTGTACAGTTTAGCTGCTTGTCGAATCTTCTTAGGACTTTCGACAGACATAAGCCTTCAATGACAGAGTCGATGTTTGTATGTTTTTCGCTGCTTCGTTGAATCTTTGTCGTTCATGTCGAATCATCTACCCCCAGTGGCGTACTAAGTAGGGGGCGAGGGGGGCGTGCCGCACCGGGTGACACACACACACACACACACTGAAGAGGACTTAGCGGGCGACTTGGCGCGATGACAGGTAGGCAGCGGCAGCCTCTAGGTAACACACACACACAGCAGGCTGAAGCCTGGCTTTGCAGAGGGGGGGTGCGAGCCGCACCCGAGTGATACCCGTCGGCACACTCGGGACACGGCCGCAACGATCCCCTTCTCTTGTGGCCACGCCGTGGCTCTGATAAGTCTCGGCTGTGACTGTCTCACAGTCACAGCCGAGCAGAGTGAACGAAGCCGCCTCCCCCTCCTCCGTGTAGTCTACAAGTGCTGTGTGTGCAGCATGAGGCGCGCTGATCATCTGAGCCAGGTGCATTACGGGTCTGAAGGGGGGGATGTCTGCACTATTGTAGGGGGTTCTGTATTGTATGGGGGGGTTCTGTATTGTAGGGGGGGTGTCTGCACTATTGTAGGGGGGGTTCTGTATTGTAGGGGGGGTGTCTGCACTATTGTAGGGGGGGTCTGTATTGTAGGGGGTGTGTCTGCACTATTGTAGGGGGGTTCTGTATTGTGGGGGGGTCTGTAATGTAGGGGGGTCTGTATTGTAGGGGAGAGGGGTCTGCACTGTAGGGGGAGGGGCCTGCACTGTAGGGGGGTCTGTGTAACATGCAGGGGGTCAGAACTGTTAGGTGGGTGTCTGTGTAACATACAGGTGTCTAGAGCTGTTGGGGCTGTGTAATGTAAAGAGGTCCAGAGGTACTAAGGCTGTGTAATGTAAAAGGGTCCAGAGGTGCAGTCTAATGTAAAGGTGTGCAGTGTAATGTAAAGGGGTCCAGAGGTACAAGGGCTGTGTAATGTAAAGGGGTCCAGAGGTGCAGGGTGCTGTGTAATGTAAAGGGGTCCAGAGGTGCAGTCTAATGTAAAGGGGTGCTGTGTAATGTAAAGGGGTCCAGAGGTGCAGGGTGCTGTGTAATGTAAAGGGGTCAAAAGCTGTGGGGTGCTGTGTAATGTAAAGGGGTCCAGAGCTGTGGGGTGCTGTGTAATGTAAAGGGGTCCAGTGGTGCAGTTGTGGAGAGGGGGTACACAGTAGTGACAAAGATATTGAGGGATGCAGGGCGCACAGTGGGATGTTTTTACATTTTACCGTGGGGGGGGTGCCAGATATTGGATCTGCCCCGGGTGCCAAATGCTCTAGGTACGCCCCTGTCTACCCCAACACTGTCTCTATAATGTCAAATCTTTCCTCTCTATGTAGAATAATCTTGGACTAATAGAGTTAAGGTTAGGCACATTCGATAGACACAGATCGCTATTGTCAGCGTCATGTTGAATCTCCTATCTATATCGAACTGTTGTAGCAACAAAAACGAAAATAAAGCATTTTTTATGTCGGACCTTTCGGATTTCGGATTCTGCGCGTTCGTTTTCGTTTGTTAAAACGATAGCGAAAATACCCGAAATTCGGACCAAAATGCATTCGGACAAAAACGAATGCACATGTCTAGTAAAAAACAAATTCAGAACGAAACAAATTGCACATGTCTAATCTTGGATACAGGTAGGTTGGATTCAGGCTAACATCAGTGTTGTACTTACATTGTGCCGTCACAAAAGAACATGATTTGGCAAACTCCATCTGGATATGTTCCACTGTCTCTCAATGGACAATAGGGGGGAAGGGGGAGGAGAAAAGATGACATCACACTGCAGAGCCAGCACCAATGAGGACCGTTTAACCAATTCCCCTTAGGTGGACATCATATGATATCTTGGAGTTGAAGTTGTTAAATCTGAATGATGCCTGCAGTTACGGGCATCATTCAGATTTCTTCTTTTTCTGACGGCGATTCCCTGCAATGTAAAAACAATCATAGTGGCTGTTCAGCGGTTTGATTGTTTTTACAGGCGGTGGGAGGGGACGTCCCCTCCTCCCGCCACCCTCCGGTGCTTCTACCGGCTCGCTCGTGGGATCGGCGAGCCGGAGAACGATTACCATAGAGAATACCGCAGACGAGATGAACCTCAGCAGTCTCTATGACCTTCAGAGGCCAAGTGTGACATTATGACGTCACGTTTGGCCTCGGCAGATGGAAACACCGCCATTGCATCGGCTGGGAAGCCAAGATCATTTTTTTATTTTTTTGATCTCAGGCTTTCCAGCCTGGAGGAGAAATGTGGGGACTTATAGACCCCAGATCTCTCTGTAAAGAGGACCTGTCACACACTATTCCTAAAGTCATCAAAAAATGTTTTCAAAGGAAAGTGTCAAGATAAAAAAAATTAGGTAAAATAAACAATAAAATTAAAAAAAGAAAAAATGTAAAGCGCCCCTGTCCCCGCATCGCAGAAGCGAACACATACGTATGTCGCACCCGTATATGTAAACAGCGTTCAAACCACACATGTGAGGTATCGCCGCGAACGTTGGAGTGAGAACAATAATTCTAGCCAAAGACTTCCTCAGTAACTCTAAACAGGAACCCTGCAAAAAAAATTAAAGTGTCGTCTATGGAGATTTTTAGGTACTGAAGTTTGGCACCATTCCACAAGTGTGCACAATTTTAAAGCATGACATGTTAGGTATCTATTTACTCGGCATAACATCGTGTTTCACATTATACAAAAAAATCGGGCTAACTTTAGTGTTTCATTTATTTTTATTTCATGAAACAAAAAACGCTTTTAAAACTATTACACCTTAACTTAGCCTGTATTGCTGCTTTTTCCTGGTGTGTTACACCAACAGGATTTTGTGGCACTTACAGCGGGCGGAGTGTACCTCCTGACCATATTACACCTTAACTTAGCCTGTATTGCTGCTTTTTCCTGGTGTGTTACACCAACAGGATTTTGCGGCACTTACAGCGGGTGGAGTGTGCCTCCTGACCATATTACACCTTAACTTAGCAGGATGCCTGTGGCCAATTATAGCTGAGGGGGTTTAGTACACGCCCCACACTATAAAAGGCCGCCAGCACGGCGGCCTTGTGTAGTGTGTTCCGGAGCAGGGAAAGTGAAGGATAGGCAGGGACAGTGTCAAATCTTGTCAAATCTATTCTTTGCTAAACCTTGTGTGTAGGGACAGAGAAGGATAGGCAGGGAGAGTGTCAGTGTCATATTCTTTGCTAAACCTTGTGTGTAGGGAGAGAGAAGGATAGGCAGGGAGAGTGTCAGTGTCATATACTTTGATAAACCTTGTGTGCAGGGAGAGAGAAGGATAGGCAGGGGACAGTGTCAGTGTCATATTCTTTGCTAAACCTTGTGTGCAGGGAGAGAGAAGGATAGGCACGGAGAGTGTCAGTGTCATATACTTTGATAAACCTTGTGTGCAGGGAGAGAGAAGGATAGGCAGGGGACAGTGTCAGTGTCATTGTTGCTAAGCCTCCTGCACATTATACACCTGAAGTTAGCCCGTATTGCTGCTTTTTCCTGGTGTGTTACATCAACAGGATTTTGCGGCACTTACAGCGGGCGGAGTGTGCCTCCTGACCATATTACACCTTAACTTAGCCTGTATTGCTGCTTTTTCCTGGTGTGTTACACCAACAGGATTTTGCGGCACTTACAGCGGGCGGAGTGTGCCTCCTGACCATATTACACCTTAACTTAGCCTGTATTGCTGCTTTTTCCTGGTGTGTTACACCAACAGGATTTTGCGGCACTTACAGCGGGCGGAGTGTACCTCCTGACCATATTACACCTTAACTTAGCCTGTATTGCTGCTTTTTCCTGGTGTGTTACACCAACAGGATTTTGCGGCACTTACAGCGGGCGGAGTGTGCCTCCTGACCATATTACACCTTAACTTAGCCTGTATTGCTGCTTTTTCCTGGTGTGTTACACCAACAGGATTTTGCGGCACTTACAGCGGGCGGAGTGTGCCTCCTGACCTTATTACACCTTAACTTAGCCTGTATTGCTGCTTTTTCCTGGTGTGTTACACCAACAGGATTTTGCGGCACTTACAGCGGGCGGAGTGTGCCTCCTGACCATATTACACCTTAACTTAGCCTGTATTGCTGCTTTTTCCTGGTGTGTTACACCAACAGGATTTTGCGGCACTTACAGCGGGCGGAGTGTACCTCCTGACCATATTACACCTTAACTTAGCCTGTATTGCTGCTTTTTCCTGGTGTGTTACACCAACAGGATTTTGCGGCACTTACAGCGGGTGGAGTGTGCCTCCTGACCATATTACACCTTAACTTAGCCTGTATTGCTGCATTTTCCTGGTGTGTTACACCAACAGGATTTTGCGGCACTTACAGCGGGCGGAGTGTGCCTCCTGACCATATTACACCTTAACTTAGCCTGTATTGCTGCTTTTTCCTGGTGTGTTACACCAACAGGATTTTGCGGCACTTACAGCGGGCGGAGTGTGCCTCCTGACCATATTACACCTTAACTTAGCCTGTATTGCTGCTTTTCCCATTTCCCTGCAGGCCATTAGAATGTCTGGAAGGCAAACAAGGAGAGGCAGACAGTCAGGAGCCAATAAAAGAGGGCAAGCAGGCTCTGTGTCTAGAGACAACAGTGCTGGTCGTGGACGCGGTGCATCGCCATCAGCACGTGGCCATGGGACACGCTTGTCCTTCTTTTCGGCAGCTGGACGTGTTGAGCCGCATCATGCCGAAGACTTGGTAGAGTGGATGACCAAGCCCTCCTCATCCTCCTCATCCTCTCTCACCCAGGCTCAGGGTACTGGCAAAGCAGCTGCCAAAGCGTCCTCTTCCCTGGTATCAATGTCATCATCAGTCACTCCTTCCCTAGACCAACCATGTGCTCCTGAAGAGTCCCCCGAACTGTTTGAGCAAAGTGTTGGGTACATGCTCCAGGAGGATGCCCAGCGTTTCGAAGGGTCTGATGATGATACCCAGCTAGAGGAAGGCAGTAGCGTGAGAGCAGAGAGAGGGAATGCTCAAGAAGGACACCAATCTGGCAGTCATGTTCCAGCAGCTGCAGCATACTGCCAGATTGGCTCCAGTGATGAGGAGGGAGGGGGTGATGAGGTCACTGACTCCACGTGGGTGCCTAATAGGAGAGAGGAGGAGGAGGAGGATGAGAAGGAGGCACATCTCCAACGAGGCAGGATGCCCTCGGGGGGCCAGCGTAAGGGCAGCACACCGACGGAATCACACCGCAGAGCTCCGCCTGTGCAGGGCGCTGCCTCTGCCCGTTATTCAAAAAGTTCTTTGGTGTGGGCCTTTTTTGAGTCGAGTGCATCAGATTGCACTGCTGTTTTCAACATATGTCTCAAGCGTATATCGCGTGGCCAAAACATTACCCGCTTGGGCACCACATGCTTGACCAGACATATGTTGACCTGCCATGCAGCTCGTTGGCAAGCCTACCTTAAAGACCCACACCAAAGAACAAAGCTGACCTCTTCTTGCACCGCATCAGCTGGGATCTCCAACCCCACTATACCTTCAGTCCTCTCCGAAACCTGCTCTGAGAGTGTGACAGCGGGGTCTCTTTGGACACAGGGTGAATAAAAGAAACCCCCGATATGGTCTGTGATAGCCATATTCAAGGCTGTATATACATTGTATATAGATTGGATGTATACTGTGTGTGGGGGTTATGTAATCATTGCTGTGAGGAATTAAGGTGTTTTGCATTCTATTGTTCATTAAGTCTGTCCTTGTGTGTATTGTAAAGTGCCAGACAGACTGGCTGCCAACCCTTTGTGAGAAGATGTGTATTGTGTGGTATCTTTTGAAGCCTAGCAGACGTCAGGATGAGGTGTTGAGTCTTGGGATGTGTGGGTGGAGCTGGGCCCTTGTTCATGTTAAATCAGGTGTATTGAATTGTGTATAAAGTTACAATGTTTCTCAATAATAAAGAGATTCCTATTACAGAAGAAGACAGAGTGCGTCTCGTTTTCTTCCAGAGGGATTGGTTCCTATGGGAAAGGGTCGTTTAGCTGTGGATATTGGTAGCGAGTGGATGTGTGTCTAGGAGAGGGAACATTGTAAACGGCGTTTTACTCCTTGATATTGGGGTGCTGTTACATTGGTTGGCAGCAGCGGGATTTTCCCTCCAGTTCCTGGGACACTCCAAGCCACCACAGTGAATGACCAGCTATGCAGCCTGCAGGAAAGTCACGCTGAAAGACTTACTTGAGAGCCGAGATGGACCAGAGAGATGGTGATGCAGGACCCCGGTCAGTTGAAGATTTGTTTCAGCAACGAGTGCGACAGCGGTTGGCATTATATGGTGCTAACCCATCAGAGACCGCCATTCAGGAAGCCATTAGAGGCATCCAGCTGCAGGATGCGCGACAAAAGAGAGAACTAGAGCGGCAACATGAGTGGAGAATGGCGGAAATACGACAATCGGAGATCGCCTACAGACAGCTGCGAGAATCTGCTCAGCAGCAGGGTGGGGCTCCCTTTGCCTGGGACTATCAGGAAATACCAGTTGACAACTATGAAATCCTGGCTGAAGAATCAGCAGTGGAAAATCTGAAGATGGCCATCCCTAAAGCTGAAGTGAATGATACAGAGTTCCAGGGAGCTAGCCTGGCTGAAGAATCGGCAGTGGAAAAGCTGAAGATTGCCCTCCCTAAAGCCGAAGTGGATGATATGGAGTTCCAGGGAGCTAGGGCAGTTGGCTCATCTCCCCAGCCACAGATTACAGAAGGTATGGACTTAAGTGACTGTTCAGAGGATGTTAGGGATTATGCATCGCCTGCCCAAGTACTGACAGCAGGACAGAGTACTACAGACCCCTGCTCTACACCCATGGCAGTTTTGGAGGCCCGAGTTGAGAAGGTGATGGTTCCCCTTTCTGAGTGGATTTCAGAGATGCAGGGAGGAGAAGCAGCCATTTTCCCTCCCCAACAGGTAGCCAGAGCAGATGGTGTGGAGTCCCCAGCAGAAGTGCTGGCAACAGGGCAGAGTGATAGCAACCTCTGCCCAGCACCGGAAACAACTGTGGAGTTTCAGGGAGCCGGGGCAGTTGGCCCCTCTCTCCAGCAACAAGCTGGGGTGGTAAAGCTTTTACCCACAGCTGAATCACTGGCAGCAGGGCAGAATGCTACTGGCATCGGCACACAACTGCCACATGAGCGGAGATCGGTGGATGGGACTGCGGTCCCCACTCACAGCAACACAGCAGAAGAGCTGGCAACAGAGCCGAGTGCCACGGGCCTCGGCTCTCAACTAACAGAAGAGGGAGTTCCTGTGGTAGTAGATGGGACTTCAGTCCTCACTGACACAACCCCAGAAAATGGTGTGACACTGAGACAGGAGGATGTCAGCCTTGCTTTGCAAGCACTGGGGGACTTCCACCTACCACAAGTGGATGGGACTTCAGTCTCCACTTGTATACCCCAGGGATGCCGGGCAGTCGACCCAGATCCCCAACAGCATGACGGACTGAGCCCAGTCACCATGTCTTCTCCCCAGCGGCGGGTATGTTCTCTGAGAGAGGCAGAGGTTGGCTGGGTAAGTAATGCTCTGCTTGGAGCAATTCATTTGTGGTACTGGGTGGATACCAGCGTTGGAAGAATGGACCCATGGACTAACTTCGGAGTAGACCCGTCTGGGGTCCCCTCCTCTGTTAGTCCCCTGCCGAAAGGGGAGATGTGTGACAGTGGGGTCACTTTGGACACAGGGTGAATAAAAGAAACCCCCGATATGGTCTGTGATAGCCATATTCAAGGCTGTATATACATTGTATATAGATTGGATGTATACTGTGTGTGGGGGTTATGTAATCATTGCTGTGAGGAATTAAGGTGTTTTGCATTCTATTGTTCATTAAGTCTGTCCTTGTGTGTATTGTAAAGTGCCAGACAGACTGGCTGCCAACCCTTTGAGAGAAGATGTGTATTGTGTGGGATCTTTTGAAGCCTAGCAGACGTCATGATGAGGTGTTGAGTCTTGGGATGTGTGGGTGGAGCTGGGCCCTTGTTCATGTTAAATCAGGTGTATTGAATTGTGTATAAAGTTACAATGTTTCTCAATAATAAAGAGATTCCTATTACAGAAGAAGACAGAGTGCATTTCGTTTTCTTCCAGAGGGATTGGTTCCTATGGGAAAGGGTCGTTTAGCTGTGGATATTGGTAGCGAGTGGATGTGTGTCTAGGAGAGGGAACATCGTAAACTGCGTTTTACTCCTTGATATTGGGGTGCTGTTACAGAGAGGAATGAAGGTGTAGAATTAGGTGTGTCACAGCCAAGTACTTGCGGGCACTCTGCTAGCAGTACACCGACGTCCGATTCTAGCAGGCAAATTTCCCTGCCCCAGCTGCTGGACCGTCGAAAGAAGTTCACTCCCAGCCATCCACATGCCCAGCGGTTGAATGCTAGCTTGGCTAAATTGCTAGCGCTTCAACTGCTGCCTTTTCAGTTGGTAGACTCGGCCCCCTTCCGTGAGTTTGTGCAATGCGCGGTTCCTCAGTGGCAGGTTCCCAAACGCCACTTTTTCTCACGGAAGGCGATTCCGGCTCTCTACCGGCATGTGGAAGGCAATGTCTTGGCCTCGCTGGACAGGGCGGTCAGCGGTAAGGTGCATATTACCGCTGACTCATGGTCCAGCAGGCATGGACAGGGACGTTACCTTTCTTTCACGGCCCATTGGGTCACTCCTTTGGCAGCTGGGAAGGATGCAGGACAAGGTGCAGTAGTGTTGGAGGTTGTTCCACCGCCACGCCTCCAAAATGCTACTACTGGTTGTGACACACCTCTGTCCTCCACCCCCTCCTCTTCTTCTTCCTCCGTGGCCTCTTCCTGTGCTTTGTCCTCGGAACCAGTGGTGCTCCGTAGGCGTTCAAGGGGCTACACAAGTACGCAGGCAAAAAGATGCCATGCAGTGCTTGCGCTGGTGTGTTTGGGGGACAGGAGCCACACTGGGGCAGAGGTTCTGTCTGCTCTGCAGGGGCAGGCCGAGAGGTGGTTGACGCCACGCCAGCTTAAGCCAGGAATGGTAGTTTGCGACAATGGCACCAACCTCCTCTCCGCTCTCCGACAGGGACAACTGACCCATGTGCCCTGTGTGGCTCACGTCCTTAACCTGGTGGTGCAGCAGTTCTTGGGCAGGTACCCAGGCTTACAGGATGTCCTGAGGCAGGCCAGGAAAGTCTGTGTGCATTTCCGCAGATCTTATAATGCCAGTGCTCGCCTGGCTGAGCTGCAAAAGGAGTTGAACCTGCCCAAGAACCGCCTTATATGTGACATGCCCACCAGGTGGAACTCAACGTTGGCCATGCTGCAGCGGCTGCACACGCAGCAGAGGGCCATCAATGAGTACCTGTGTGACTACGGCACCAGGACAGGGTCAGGGGAGCTCGGGTTTTTTTCACCACGCCAGTGGGGCAGGATCAGGGATGCATGCACTGTCCTGGCACCATTTGAGGAGGCCACGAGGATGGTGAGCAGTGACAGTGCATGCATCAGTGACACTGTACCTCTTGTCCGCCTATTGGAACATACGCTGCGTGGAATAATGGACAGGGCACTTGAGGCAGAACACAGGCAGGAAGAGGAGGACTTCCTTGCCTCTCAAGGCCCCCTTTACCCAGACAGTGTTCCTTCTGTCCCACCCATCGCACAGGAAGAAGAGGAGGAGGAGGAGGATTGTGTCAGCATGGAGGTGGAGCCTGGCACTCAGCATCATCAGCATCAGTCTTTTAGGGATGATTTACAGTCCCAAGAAGCCAGTGGACTTGTACGTGGCTGGGAGGAGGTGGCTGCGGATCATGTCGTCCTTAGTGACCCAGAGGACTCCGGACCGAATGCCTCAGCTAACCTACGCTGCATGGCCTCCCTGATCCTGCAAAGTCTGCGGAAGGATCCTCATATTCTTCGGATCAAGGAGAGGGACCATTACTGGCTGGCCACTCTCCTTGATCCACGGTACAAGGGTAAGGTTGCGGACCTTATCTTACCGTAGCAGAGGGAGCAGAGGATGAGACAACTCCGGGAGGCCTTGCAGAAAGGTCTGTGCAACGCGTTCCCAGAGACTGGGAGGTTACAAACTCCTGGTCCTGGACAACGAGTTGCTGAGGCTTCGGTCAGTCAAAGAAGGAGCGGTGGGGAAGGTGGCCGCCCCAAGGTATGATCGGTTCCAGCAATCATCGCCAGCGTCTGATATACATGGTGCAGGAATACCTAGGGGCAAGGTCAGACTTGGACACCTTCCCCACCGAAAATCCTCTGGCTTACTGGGTCTTGAGGATGGATCACTGGCCAGAGCTTGCACAGTATGCAATTGAGCTACTGGCCTGTCCTGCATCCAGCGTTCTTTCAGAACGCACATTCAGTGCTGCTGGAGGATTTGTCACGGATCACAGGGTGCGCCTGTCCACCGACTCTGTTGATCGACTGACCTTTATAAAGATGAACCAGTCTTGGATCACCACCAGCTACCAAACACCTGAAGCTGATATAACAGACTAATTTATTTTCAAATGTCACATCCCTTCAAGACTGATGCTGATGCTGAGAGACTGTCCTGTTATGTTGACTGACTATCCTCCTCCTCCTCAATGATCCGATTGATGATGATAGCTTGGAAGAACATTTTTGTTTCTGGGTGCCGCCACCAGTGGCTAAGGCCCAATTTTTCAGCCCCTGTTTAACAGGGGTGTGTTATTACAATTTTTTATGCAATGCTTTGCAGCAGGGCTCGTTCCTGCACTCCAACTAGAGTATCTGGGAGTGGTTGCAGTGTCGTGGCACCAGCACCAGTGGCTAAGGCCCAATTTTTCAGCCCCTGTTTAACAAGGGTGTGTAATTACAATTTTTGATGCAATACTTTGCAACAGGGATCATTGCTGTGCTCCAAGTACAGTATCTGTGAGGGGTTGCAGTGTTGTGGCACCAGTGCCTAAGGCCCAATTTTTCTGCCCCTGTTTAACAGGGGCATGTAATTACAATTCTTGATCTAATAATTCACAGCAGGGCCCATTCCTGCGCCCACCAAGACTAACTGTGAGGCCTTACAGTGTTGTGTCAACACCACCACCACCACCAAAGGCCCAATTTTTCAGCCCCTGTTTAACAGGGGCGTGTAATTACAATTTTTGATGCAATACTTTGCAACAGGGCTCATTGCTGTGCTCCAAGTACAGTATCTGTGAGGGGTTGCAGTGTTGTGGCACCAGTGCCTAAGGCCCAATTTTTCTGCCCCTGTTTAACAGGGGCATGTAATTACAATTCTTGATCTAATAATTCACAGCAGGGCCCATTCCTGCGCCCACCAAGACTAACTGTGAGGCCTTACAGTGTTGTGTCAACACCACCACCACCACCACCACCACCAAAGGCCCAATTTTTCAGCCCCTGTTCAACAGGGGCATGCAATTACAATTCTCGATCTAATAATTCACAGCAGGGCCCATTCAGGCGCCCACCAAGAGTAACTGTGAGGGCTCACAGTGTTGTGGCAACACCAACATGTAAGGGGAAAATTTCAGCTGAGTATATACGGCAGGCCCCTACTTTCAAACATCCAACTTACAAACGACTCCTCCTTGCAAACGGAAGGATACAACAGGAAGTGAGAGGAAATCTACCCCTAGGAAGGCAAATTCTCTCCTGTAAGAGTTAATATGGGAAAAAAAGTGTCTCCTCTCCACTGATGCTTTATCACCAATTCTTGTTTCAATAAAAACCCCAAATTTTCAAAAAACATTTGTCATTAGGACGGAAAGTGAGGTGAACTGTTCTGAACAGGTGCACACTGCACAGACAGCAAAACAAATGTTACAGGGGTGATAACCCTTCCCTATGTTTTCCAAAAAGCTTAAAAATAGATTTTTTGCTTGGAGCTACACTTAAACAATGTACCTGTTCAAAATTACAAACAGATTCTACATAAGAACAAACCTACAGTCCCTGTCTTGTATGCACCGCCTGTATACGGCTGTTCAGAGAATATAGGGCCTTTTTTATTTTGTGTGCGGGGTTCCCCTTAATATCCATACAAGACCCAAAGGGGCTGGTAATGGGCTGGGGTAGGGGGGGGGGTGTGTGATGGGGTAGCTATGCCATTTTTCTTAAAGATTTTCATCCATATTACCGGGACCAGACATTACATTAAAGCCGCAAGCAGTTTTAAATGGCTTTTTTTCCTTTAGAAATTTAATTTTGTGCAGGGACAGTTCTAAACACGGGAAACACGTGGCACTTCACAGGCATACTTTAGACACCCCCCAGGTACGATATTTAAAGGAATATTTGACTTTTTTTTTTCTTCACTTTATGCATCATTAAAATGACTGCTCCAGAAAAACGGCCGTTTTTAAAACTTCTTTTTGCATTGATACATATCCCCTGGTGCAGAACCCGGGTTCCCAAACCCTTTTTAGGACAATAACATGCATAATAGTCGTTATAATTAGCACTTTAGATTTCGAACGTTCGCATCCATTGTATTTAATAGGGTTCTAAAGTTCGTGCGAACTTTCGGTCCGTTCGCGGGTTCTGGTGCGAACCGAACCCGGGGGTGTTCGGCTCATCACTAGTTGATATCCTCTTTATCCTTCCGGCAGATAAGCACCTTGTCCGCATAAATGTGGCGCCCCAACATCCAGTCTGCTCTGCAGTCTTTGAACTTTTTCGACACTGGTGGCGAATAGGACAAGTATCGCCGGGCATGAGGCACTTTGAGTTTTTCCCAAACAAATTTGTCGTACCATCTCTGTCGCAGGACCTCAACTTCGTAAAGTAAGTCCCGAGGCAAGTAGGGATATTCCCATCCGTACTCACGAGCGACTCTCTGGGATAAAAGTCTTTGCAATCTGGCCAAAGGAGGCATGGAATCCCGCTCACCTTCTCCTGGTTGAACGATGGCCTCCGGGTGCCGAGGTACTTTCATTACCTCGGGCAGCTTCGCTCTCGGTGCCCGCAGTGAAGCACGCGGCATCCCGGCTACAAAAACGGGTGATGTTGTGGAATGTGGAAACTTGGCCGGAGGACTAGACTTCCTCGTAAGCTCCGGGACCTGCACCCGGGGCGTGCTGTCTCCTATAGACATAGGGGAATCCTGCGGTTCACGTAGCACGGGTAACGGGCGTTTGTCCCAGCCCTTTTGGTGAAACAGTTCATCTATTTCCCCGTCATCTCCGCAGTCTGACAGCGATTCCAGGTCGGAGGTGTCATACATCTCGGCGGGAAGGTAGTCTCTAGTAGACGTGGAACTACCCTCCCTTACGGGCTCCACCGACTGTGGACTCCCGACACCTCCAACCACCACCACAGTCCCAGCCCCTGGCTCACCTTGACCTTTTGTAGAACTGGGATGTGCAGGACTCTTCCAACCGGACCCATCCAGGCCCGGCAAGCGACGGGGTGAAGCTCTTCCACGACCACAGGAGGCCTGCACCAGGCCAACTTTCCTCTTCGGAGGTGGGAGCAGGGAATCTGTGGTGACCGAAGCAGCATCCTCGGATTTTTCTCTCTCAGTCTCTGGTTGGGCAGTCACGTCACCCTGGTCAGTGCGTACGGGGACCTCCGCAAAGGCCTGGATCTCCCCTTCCAGAGTAGCGGTACCTGTGAGGCTGTTGAGGCGAAGGGCCCGGGGCCCTACTGTGGATGGCTCCACCTCGAACAAGAACTCTTTGCACGCCTCACAACGCCCGAATGGCTTCAGGTGGACCACCAGTCCCGAGCATCCAGGACAGATCAGGCCAGGTGCTTCCGTGTCTCTGCATGAGTACAAAGCCAACTGCCCTCGGGGCCTGAGTCTTATCCCCGTGTCTGTAAGGGGAGCAGCAAAAGCAGTCATCTTCGTGGGGTAGGGAACCGGAATCCACGGGGAGCTTGAGGCCATCCCGACTATCTGCTGCTCCATCACGCACTGACCACGCACCGGAGTCTCCACGTGTATCTCCTCACATGGCCAGACTCCTCCCATGACTTGCACGTCTTCGCTGGCTTTCTCCAGTCTCCGCCCACGAATTGCGCAGTCACGGGGTGCCTCATGGCGCAGTGCAGCAAAAGTCCCCACATGTAGTACTTCACACGGCTGGACTTCTCCCTCTTCCCGCTCTTTCTGCATGGGCCTTTCCCGTCTTGGGGTCATTTCCACGACTTCGAGCACAGGGGCGCACTTCGGCCAATCACATGGCCGACCTACTCACGAGCCCCCACGTGTAGCGGCCTCACCCCATCTCTTTCTGCTAGGGGTATGTCACACGACAGGGTGAGATGCGCTACGGCCCATGTCCTCCCCATGGCTGTGGGTGAGGTGAAGGCCAGTATCAGTATCTTCCTCGGGCCAATGTGCTTTAGTTATGAAACTCAGTCCTGCTATGCTGGCACCCTCCTTTGCTCCCATTAACCAGAGTCCACACACCGATCACAGTCCAACTCTTGTTTTATTGTAAGCTCCACAATAAACAGTGCTTCTGTAGCCAACTGGTTGGAACGTTTTAACAGCCTGATATGGTGGGATGAGCAGATCGAGGCACTATCCTAATTTCAATCTAAACCACTGTGATTTCACCAGCGGTTATCATAGCCTTGATTAGCACATAACATGGAACTTGTGAGTCTCTACCAGCAACTCGAGAGAACGTATTTAGGAGTACCTTCGCTTCGCTGTGGCCCCTATCAGGGGAAGATGTCCCTCCAAGGGAGTTACCGGAGGCCCATCCGTCACCGGGTTGATGCTGCTCCGGACTCTCCGGACGGGTGACCTCCCCGGCCTCCTCACCTCAGATGCGGGTCCCGTCCACCTCGGGGACCCTCGGATCACTTCGCCCTTGCGGGACCCAGTCGAAGTTACTGAGCCCCAGGCCTACAATCTAGTATCTCACCCCAGGCTGAAGGTGCCTGGGATGGACTCCAACTCCATTCCGGCCAGGCCTAGGGCGCCTGGGCCAGAACTCCAAACCGCCCGCACCCAGGCCTAAGGTGCCTGGGTGCGTGAAGAGAAGATTCTCGAAAAAACCTTGTGGCGAGGGCGTCTCCCCCTTTTATCCCCTCCCTTCGGCACCACGGCAGGTTCCCGCCCTTGCCGTACCGTTTTCGGAAAAGGACAAAAAGGGTAGCATTGTGGTAGTGATTCTACCCTGAGCCTGCGGGTACACCGCCACCCACAGGCCAAGGAGAATAATACACCACCCAATCCTCCACGAATACAAAGGGGTCCAAAACCTCTCACAATTACACACCTGGGTCATACTACCACCCAGGTGTACCCCAACTAAATTTAAAGACCCCGCTACACAAATGTTGAGTATTTTGTAACTCCCTACGGAGTGGGTCATTCTACATGGTTCATATAATACAAATGGTACTGACCATAGCAATCGTTGATTTCAGCTGCTATTTTGTGGATCTCATTACTGAAAATAATGTTAAAAAAAAAAATTACATTATTTGCCGGTAATACAATACCAACAAAAGGGTAAAAAAAAAAATTATGTGCCCCCCCCCCCTCAATTCATACCAGGCCCTTTGGGTCTGGTATGGATTTTATAAGGAACACCACGCCAAAATGAAAAAAAAAATGGTGCAGCCCCCCCCAAAAAAACATTCATACAAGACCCTTATCCAAGTATGCAGCCCGGCAGGTCAGGAAAGGGGGGAAGAGCAAACTCCCCCTACTGAATCATACCAGGCCACATGCCCTTAACATGGGGGGGCTTTATGGGGACAAGGGCCTCTTCCCAACAACCCTGTGTTGTGGGGAATCTGCGGGCAGAGGGCTTATCTGAATCTTGAAAACCCCTTTAACTAGGCCCCCTCCCTATGTGAATGAGTATGGTGTAATTTTGGTGTGGGGTTCCCTTTAAAATACACACCAGACCCAAAGGGCCTGGTATGGACTGGGGGGGGGGGGCTTTCACAATATTTTTTTTCTTCACTTTTTTCTATTGACGCTATTTTTTTTTCGTTATTCAGCTGTCAGCAAGGGAAGCCCATTGTTGAGGACGAAGCGGCTGGCTTCCTGTTCTGCTCCTTAATAGAGTTGAGCGGACACCTGGATGTTCGGGTTCGACGGGTTCGGCCGAACTTCGGTAAAAAGTTTGATTTCGGGACCGAACTTGACCCGAACTTGACCCCAAACCCGAACCCCATTGAAGTCAATGGGGACCCGAACTTCTGAGGACTATTAGCGCTTGTTTCCCGTGCTTAGAACTTTCCCTGCACAAAGTGTAATTTCTGAAGGAAAAAACTCACTCGCGGCTATAATGAATTGTCGGCTCCCGGCAATACATAGAAAAGTCATTGATAAAAAAAAAAAAAGCGTGGGGGTTCCCCCAAATTCAATTACCAGGCCCTTCAGGTCTGCTATGGATATTAAGGGGATCTCTGCCGCAAATTTAAAAAAAAATGCGTGCGGTTCCGGGGTGCCTCATGGCGCAGTGCAGCAAAAGTCCCCACATGTAGTACTTCACACGGCTGGACTTCTCCCTCTTCCCGCTCTTTCTGCATGGGCCTTTCCCGTCTTGGGGTCATTTCCACGACTTCGAGCACAGGGGCGCACTTCGGCCAATCACATGGCCGACCTACTCACGAGCCCCCACGTGTAGCGGCCTCACCCCATCTCTTTCTGCTAGGGGTATGTCACACGACAGGGTGAGATGCGCTACGGCCCATGTCCTCCCCATGGCTGTGGGTGAGGTGAAGGCCAGTATCAGTATCTTCCTCGGGCCAATGTGCTTTAGTTATGAAACTCAGTCCTGCTATGCTGGCACCCTCCTTTGCTCCCATTAACCAGAGTCCACACACCGATCACAGTCCAAATCTTGTTTTATTGTAAGCTCCACAATAAACAGTGCTTCTGTAGCCAACTGGTTGGAACGTTTTAACAGCCTGATATGGTGGGATGAGCAGATCGAGGCACTATCCTAATTTCAATCTAAACCACTGTGATTTCACCAGCGGTTATCATAGCCTTGATTAGCACATAACATGGAACTTGTGAGTCTCTACCAGCAACTCGAGAGAACGTATTTAGGAGTACCTTCGCTTCGCTGTGGCCCCTATCAGGGGAAGATGTCCCTCCAAGGGAGTTACCGGAGGCCCATCCGTCACCGGGTTGATGCTGCTCCGGACTCTCCGGACGGGTGACCTCCCCGCCTCCTCACCTCAGATGCGGGTCCCGTCCACCTCGGGGACCCTCGGATCACTTCGCCCTTGCGGGACCCAGTCGAAGTTACTGAGCCCCAGGCCTACAATCTAGTACCTCACCCCAGGCTGAAGGTGCCTGGGATGGACTCCAACTCCATTCCGGCCAGGCCTAGGGCGCCTGGGCCAGAACTCCAAACCGCCCGCACCCAGGCCTAAGGTGCCTGGGTGCGTGAAGAGAAGATCCTCGAAAAAACCTTGTGGCGAGGGCGTCTCCCCCTTTTATCCCCTCCCTTCGGCACCACGGCAGGTTCCCGCCCTTGCCGTACCGTTTTCGGAAAAGGACAAAAAGGGTAGCATTGTGGTAGTGATTCTACCCTGAGCCTGCGGGTACACCGCCACCCACAGGCCAAGGAGAATAATACACCACCCAATCCTCCACGAATACAAAGGGGTCCAAAACCTCTCACAATTACACACCTGGGTCATACTACCACCCAGGTGTACCCCAACTAAATTTAAAGACCCCGCTACACAAATGTTGAGTATTTTGTAACTTCCTACGGAGTGGGTCATTCTACATGGTTCATATAATACAAATGGTACTGACCATAGCAATCGTTGATTTCAGCTGCTATTTTGTGGATCTCATTACTGAAAATAATGTTAAAAAAAAAAATTACATTATTTGCCGGTAATACAATACCAACAAAAGGGTAAAAAAAAAAATTATGTGCCCCCCCCCCCCTCAATTCATACCAGGCCCTTTGGGTCTGGTATGGATTTTATAAGGAACACCACGCCAAAATGAAAAAAAAAATGGTGCAGCCCCCCCCAAAAAAACATTCATACAAGACCCTTATCCAAGTATGCAGCCCGGCAGGTCAGGAAAGGGGGGAAGAGCAAACTCCCCCTACTGAATCATACCAGGCCACATGCCCTTAACATGGGGGGGCTTTATGGGGACAAGGGCCTCTTCCCAACAACCCTGTGTTGTGGGGAATCTGCGGGCAGAGGGCTTATCTGAATCTTGAAAACCCCTTTAACTAGGCCCCCTCCCTATGTGAATGAGTATGGTGTAATTTTGGTGTGGGGTTCCCTTTAAAATACACACCAGACCCAAAGGGCCTGGTATGGACTGGGGGGGGGGGGGCTTTCACAATATTTTTTTTCTTCACTTTTTTCTATTGACGCTATTTTTTTTTCGTTATTCAGCTGTCAGCAAGGGAAGCCCATTGTTGAGGACGAAGCGGCTGGCTTCCTGTTCTGCTCCTTAATAGAGTTGAGCGGACACCTGGATGTTCGGGTTCGACGAGTTCGGCCGAACTTCGGTAAAAAGTTTGATTTCGGGACCGAACTTGACCCGAACTTGACCCCAAACCCGAACCCCATTGAAGTCAATGGGGACCCGAACTTCTGAGGACTATTAGCGCTTGTTTCCCGTGCTTAGAACTTTCCCTGCACAAAGTGTAATTTCTGAAGGAAAAAACTCACTCGCGGCTATAATGAATTGTCGGCTCCCGGCAATACATAGAAAAGTCATTGATAAAAAAAAAAAAAAGCGTGGGGGTTCCCCCAAATTCAATTACCAGGCCCTTCAGGTCTGCTATGGATATTAAGGGGATCTCTGCCGCAAATTTAAAAAAAAATGCGTGCGGTTCCGGGGTGCCTCATGGCGCAGTGCAGCAAAAGTCCCCACATGTAGTACTTCACACGGCTGGACTTCTCCCTCTTCCCGCTCTTTCTGCATGGGCCTTTCCCGTCTTGGGGTCATTTCCACGACTTCGAGCACAGGGGCGCACTTCGGCCAATCACATGGCCGACCTACTCACGAGCCCCCACGTGTAGCGGCCTCACCCCATCTCTTTCTGCTAGGGGTATGTCACACGACAGGGTGAGATGCGCTACGGCCCATGTCCTCCCCATGGCTGTGGGTGAGGTGAAGGCCAGTATCAGTATCTTCCTCGGGCCAATGTGCTTTAGTTATGAAACTCAGTCCTGCTATGCTGGCACCCTCCTTTGCTCCCATTAACCAGAGTCCACACACCGATCACAGTCCAACTCTTGTTTTATTGTAAGCTCCACAATAAACAGTGCTTCTGTAGCCAACTGGTTGGAACGTTTTAACAGCCTGATATGGTGGGATGAGCAGATCGAGGCACTATCCTAATTTCAATCTAAACCACTGTGATTTCACCAGCGGTTATCATAGCCTTGATTAGCACATAACATGGAACTTGTGAGTCTCTACCAGCAACTCGAGAGAACGTATTTAGGAGTACCTTCGCTTCGCTGTGGCCCCTATCAGGGGAAGATGTCCCTCCAAGGGAGTTACCGGAGGCCCATCCGTCACCGGGTTGATGCTGCTCCGGACTCTCCGGACGGGTGACCTCCCCGGCCTCCTCACCTCAGATGCGGGTCCCGTCCACCTCGGGGACCCTCGGATCACTTCGCCCTTGCGGGACCCAGTCGAAGTTACTGAGCCCCAGGCCTACAATCTAGTACCTCACCCCAGGCTGAAGGTGCCTGGGATGGACTCCAACTCCATTCCGGCCAGGCCTAGGGCGCCTGGGCCAGAACTCCAAACCACCCGCACCCAGGCCTAAGGTGCCTGGGTGCGTGAAGAGAAGATCCTCGAAAAAACCTTGTGGCGAGGGCGTCTCCCCCTTTTATCCCCTCCCTTCGGCACCACGGCAGGTTCCCGCCCTTGCCGTACCGTTTTCGGAAAAGGACAAAAAGGGTAGCATTGTGGTAGTGATTCTACCCTGAGCCTGCGGGTACACCGCCACCCACAGGCCAAGGAGAATAATACACCACCCAATCCTCCACGAATACAAAG
This sequence comes from Rana muscosa, assembly GCA_029206835.1. Taxonomy (NCBI): domain Eukaryota; kingdom Metazoa; phylum Chordata; class Amphibia; order Anura; family Ranidae; genus Rana; species Rana muscosa. The sequence goes on along the minus strand of CM055127.1, from coordinate 443,015,175 downwards.
GGGTCCAAAACCTCTCACAATTACACACCTGGGTCATACTACCACCCAGGTGTACCCCAACTAAATTTAAAGACCCCGCTACACAAATGTTGAGTATTTTGTAACTTCCTACGGAGTGGGTCATTCTACATGGTTCATATAATACAAATGGTACTGACCATAGCAATCGTTGATTTCAGCTGCTATTTTGTGGATCTCATTACTGAAAATAATGTTAAAAAAAAAAATTACATTATTTGCCGGTAATACAATACCAACAAAAGGGTAAAAAAAAAAATTATGTGCCCCCCCCCCCCTCAATTCATACCAGGCCCTTTGGGTCTGGTATGGATTTTATAAGGAACACCACGCCAAAATGAAAAAAAAAATGGTGCAGCCCCCCCAAAAAAAACATTCATACAAGACCCTTATCCAAGTATGCAGCCCGGCAGGTCAGGAAAGGGGGGAAGAGCAAACTCCCCCTACTGAATCATACCAGGCCACATGCCCTTAACATGGGGGGGCTTTATGGGGACAAGGGCCTCTTCCCAACAACCCTGTGTTGTGGGGAATCTGCGGGCAGAGGGCTTATCTGAATCTTGAAAACCCCTTTAACTAGGCCCCCTCCCTATGTGAATGAGTATGGTGTAATTTTGGTGTGGGGTTCCCTTTAAAATACACACCAGACCCAAAGGGCCTGGTATGGACTGGGGGGGGGACTTTCACAATATTTTTTTTCTTCACTTTTTTCTATTGACGCTATTTTTTTTTCGTTATTCAGCTGTCAGCAAGGGAAGCCCATTGTTGAGGACGAAGCGGCTGGCTTCCTGTTCTGCTCCTTAATAGAGTTGAGCGGACACCTGGATGTTCGGGTTCGACGGGTTCGGCCGAACTTCGGTAAAAAGTTTGATTTCGGGACCGAACTTGACCCGAACTTGACCCCAAACCCGAACCCCATTGAAGTCAATGGGGACCCGAACTTCTGAGGACTATTAGCGCTTGTTTCCCGTGCTTAGAACTTTCCCTGCACAAAGTGTAATTTCTGAAGGAAAAAACTCACTCGCGGCTATAATGAATTGTCGGCTCCCGGCAATACATAGAAAAGTCATTGATAAAAAAAAAAAAAAGCGTGGGGGTTCCCCCAAATTCAATTACCAGGCCCTTCAGGTCTGCTATGGATATTAAGGGGATCTCTGCCGCAAATTTTAAAAAAAATGCGTGCGGTTCCCCCCAAATATCCATACCAGGCCCTTCAGGTCTGGAAAGGATATTAAGGGGAACTCTACCCCAAATAAAAAAAAATGGCGTGGAGTACCCCCCAAAAATCCAGACCAGACCCTTTATCCGAGCACGCAACCTGGCAGGCCGCAGGAAAAGAGGGGGGGACGAGAGAGCGTCCCTCCTGAACCGTACCAGGCCACATGCCCTCAACATGGGGAGGATGTCCCCATGTTGATGGGGACAAGGGCCTCACCCCCACAACCCTTGTCCGGTGGTTGTGGGGGTCTGCGGGCGCGGGGCTTATCGGAATCTGGAAGCCCCCTTTAACAAAGGAGACCCCCAGATCCCGGTCCCCCTATGTGAAATGGTATGGGGTACATTGTACATTGAGGAAGAGGAAGAGGAAGATGAAGAACAAGATGGAGAAAGAAACCCGAATGGAGAAAAGAAGAAGATAGAAGAAGAAGATGGAAGAAGAAGATGGAAGAAGAAGATGGAAGAAAGGAGAAGACATTAATAAAGGAATTGTCAAAAACCGGCTATTGTCATTTTTAACATTTTTGACACTTTCTTTGTGAAATGGTAGGGGTACATTTGTACCCCATTACCATTTCACATAGGGGGGGTGGGATCTGGGGGTCCCCTTTGTTAAAGGGGGCTTCCAGATTCCGATAAGCCCCCTGCCCGCAGACCCCACAACCACCGGGCAAGGGTTGTGGGGATGAGGCCCTTGTCCCCATCAACATGGGGACATCCTCCCCATGTTGAGGGCATGTGGCCTGGTACGGTTCAGGAGGGAGGGGGGGCACTCTTACGTCCCCCCTCTTTTCCTGCGGCCTGCCAGGTTGCGTGCTCGGATAAAGGGTATGGTCTGGATTTTTGGGGGTACTCCACGCCATTTTTTTTTTAAATTTGGGGTGGAGTTCACCTTAAAATCCTTTCCAGACCTGAAGGGCCTGGTATGGATATTTGGGGGGAACCGCACGCATTTTTTTTTTTATTTGCGGCAGAGTTCCCCTTAATATCCATAGCAGACCTGAAGGGCCTGGTAATTGAATTTAGGGGAACCCCCACGCTTTTTTTTATTTTTTATCAATGACTTTTCTATGTATTGCCGGGAGCCGACAATTCATTAATAGCCGAGAATGAGTTTTAAATTACTTTTTTTCCTTCAGAATTGACACTTTGTGCAGGGACAGTTATAAGCACGGGAAACAAGCTCAACTTTACATGCATATTGCCGAACACCGGACCCGAACCCGAACATACAGTCAATTGTTCGGGTTCGGGTTCGGGTCCGGGACCCCAAACCCCAAAAGTTCGGTATGCATCCGCTCAACCCTACTCCTTAATAATCAGCTATTCACTGTGCCCTAAGTTGGCAAAGCTTTGCCCAATCAGGGCTTAGAATGCACTGTGCAGCCCTCCAGCCCTTTAGGAACAAACTGCCTCCTGCTACAGCCAAATAATTTAAGAGCACCTGCTGTCATTGTTCTGCACCTCTGGGGTGTCAAAATTTGAATTGATTGGCTGTAGCAGGAGGAAGTTTGTTTATCAAGGTCTGGAGAGTGGTATAATAATTTGTGTCTTCAGGCAACAGTGAAGTTCCTTGCAAGTTTGGGTAAAGGTTTGGGCTGAAATTAGTTCTGCCCAAAGACGTGGGAAATTGTCCCCTGACAGGAGGCTGCCAGTTGCCATGGAATTCATTACACCGGAGCCACACGTAACAAAGGGGTGGGGATGATAATGACATTATTGACCTAATATGACCACATAGCCATATCTGGTCAATGACAGGAACCTTAACTCCCTATTTCCCACCTGATACAAATTTATGATGTATATTCATTGTGGACTGTGCTAGAGCAGTCTAATCTCATCTAGGCTCAGGCAGCTTACAATGCCACCTGAGCTTATGATTACTAGTGGTTTTAATCATGACTGATCTAGTAAAGAGAATTCTATGAGGCCTACTGAGAGTATATGTAGTAAATGGTAAAATAACAGCTCACAATTCAATTCACTTTAGTAAAACTCAAATATGTCTTGTCCTTTTATCTCTTACAACAGCTCCACTTTTACTTCTTCTTCCTCTAAATAAAGAGTACCAGTTTTGTATATAAAGGAAAGGAAGCTACTTTGTCCTTTCCTTTCCAATGTGGTGCATTACAGAAGAACCTAGAAGATAAGATAAGAACAGGACGCCTCTTCCATAAAATAACAAATGTAATTGAAGATGGATCATAACATAAGAATAAGTAATCACACTCCAATATATACATAGACTTCTAATGTGTTACAATGATTGCATGGAATGTTCTTGTGTAATTAGATGCGCGTCATTTCATCCATTTTTATCTAATGCATGCACCATGCCTCATCATTTAAACATGTCCTTTAGGACAGAGGTCTTTCTTCTCATACATAGTCACACATGGGGATTTTGAGGAACACGTACAGTACTTAACGTAGAGGTTTCATAAAAGGTACAGTTCAATGAACATATGAACATTTTCTTTTTTTTCCCCCAATCAATTTTTTTTTAAAGAAACTGTAATAATAATAATGATAATATATGGTTACAAATAGGGTTGTCCCAATACCACTTTTTTAAGACCGAGTACAAGTACCGATACTTTTTTTCAAGTACTCGCCGATACCGAATACTGATACTCTTTTGTTATGTCATGTGACAGTGACACATGTGTCAGTATTTATTTATTTATTTTTTACTATTTTTTGTTATGTTTTTTTTACAATGCTTTTTTAGGGGGGGGGGGGGGGGAGCGTATGGTGTCAGTGTGTTTTTTATTTGAATTTTTATAATTTTTTACAATAATTTTTTTTTTATTATTTATTGCAGTTAATTTTTTTTATTCTTAGCCCTGTTGGGGGGCTTTGGTGAGATATCAGGGGTGTTAACAGACCTCTGACATCTCCCCTTTGAGACAGAGAAAGGGACTAAGGACACAGATTCTCCAGTCCCTTTCTCAGCTGCACTGAAAATGAATGGAGAGGAGACAACGGCTCCTCTCCATTCATAAACTGAAGCATCGTAAACACAGGTTACAATGTTTCAGTTATATGAATGGACAGAGTCAGTGATCACTTACTCTGTTCATTCGGAAAAGGAAGGAGCCAGGTTTAGCGGCTCCTACCTCCGCTCTCCATCCTGACAGAGGGGAGCGGTGGAGGATATGGAGGGTGACCCGGAGTGCAGAGGGGGGCATGGAGGTTGACACGGAGAGAGGAGGACAGCAGCAGCGTGGAGGGGGAGAGCAGAATAACGGAGGAGGACAGCAGCAGCACGGAGGGGGGACACGGAGCGCGGGGGGAGAGCAGAATAACGGAGGAGGACAGCAGCAGCACGGAGGGGGGACACGGAGCACGGGGGGAGAGCAGAATAACGGAGGAGGACAGCAGCAGCACAGAGGGGGGACGCGGAGTGCGGAGGGGGAGAGCAGAATAACAGAGGAGGACAGCAGCAGCACGGAGTGTGGACACGGAGCGCGGAGGGGGAGAGCAGCATGGATGGGGGAATTGGAGGAGGATACAGGGACAGTCAGCAGTGATCGGTGCGGCTTTTGGGGGGAGTCACAAACACCGATCACCGCTGTATAGATTTCACTAAAACAGCTAAAAAGAGGGGGGGGGTCGGGGGAGAAGCTGTCAGGCTGTATTGAAATCTATACTCTGGGAAATGCTTGGTATCGGTACCAATACCGATTCTAGTATCGGTATCAGGACAACCCTAGTTACAAATATAAAAAACCTAGACACATTAAATACAGGAAACATGCAAATGTTATAATGCCTGACAATGTATAATATCATTTATTTTCATCATCTTAGCAACACAGCTAAGTACATCTTAGAAATCACTGAAGTAAGACTCGCTACTATAGTGATCCTCACTAGCTTTGGAATCCTGTGGCAAGTGCCTGCCATGTTTGATTGTTCTCATTTGTGTTTAAATAAAGTTTGATTGCTTATAACAAGGAGTCCATTGTTCCTGGAGAAAAAGAGTGTAGTCCACATTGTCAGGACATGTGTTGGCACAAATGGCACAACTTCTTGTTGATCAAAAAAGAAATGAACTAGAGCCAATAAGGAAGGAAGCCACGTAAGCAACCCATACGTTTTTGGACTATGGGTAGATGCTAGAAAACACAGGTACTATACAAAACTCCAAGCAGGCATTGTGGTTGATTTACTAAAATTGGAGCGTGCAAAATCTGGTGCAGCTGTGAATTGTAACCAATCAGCTTCTAACTTCAACTTGTTCAATTAAGCTTTGACAAAAAAACCTGGAGGCTGATTGGCTTCTATGTAGACCTGCACCGTATTTTGCACACTCCAGTTTTAGTATATCAACCACATTGTCTTTAGTGGAATTTAAACTCAGAATGCCAGGCCAACATGCTAAATCAGCTTTTCTCAACTAGGGTTCCTCCTGAGGCAGCGCGGGGTCTTACCAAAAACCGGTGGCAGCTGATGGTTTTTTCTTTTGCGGGGGTGGCAAACAAACACCCCCCCCAGTCCGTCGGCGGCAACCCCCCGGGAGGATGGTCGGGACATCAAAGCCCCGCACTTACCCCATCTAGGAAGCGGGTAGGCGGGCAGTGGGTCCAATGGGCGGCAGTTTTCTTCCTTCCTCCTGCTTTGGATCAAGGCAGCTTCTGCCGTGCCTCTCCCTCCTCCTCCTCCTATGGGTCCAATAGGATCGCCTGTCCTTTCAGCCAATTGGGAAATGGGTATCTGACCTGCGTTTCCTGATTGGCGGAGAGACGATTCAGCGTTAGAATAGTGAATATTAATTTGCTTTTCTAACACACCTGGTCGGGCTCCGAGCGCAATGCTCTGCGTCCGAAGCCCACTCTATTTTGAAGCCTATAAGAGCCTCTGGCTCTAATCGGGTGCTTAAAAAAAAACAGCCGCTGTAATTCATGCGCCCGTCATTCTGAAAGGGGCCAGACGCATGAATTGGGGGTGGCGGCGGCGAAAGAAAGGAGAGGCGGCACCTGTGTGCCCTTAATGGACAGGCCGCCCCTGCTAAAACATAGCCACATTTATTAAATAAAAATAATAGCACACTTACATTACAGCCGCTCTATATCAGTGTGGTCAAATGGAAAGCAGAGTCTGTTCCAACTTAAGGACTATGTTTAGCAGCTGTGATGAGCGATCCCACAGCCAGCTCAGGAAGGACCCGCCACTGATGACAGATAATATTCCTCCTATATGTCATCTGCTGCCACTGTTCTGCCTTGTAGATATACTCTGCATCTAACAGGGGGGCTGTAACATTTTTCAAAGGAGTTCCTTCTTTATCAAAGCTTTGAAATGCATTCCCCCTCCCTGTTAGATGCTGAGTCTGAGGAAAATCCTTACCACACAGAAAGACCCAGAGTATCAAGACCTTACTTGATGGTAGTTGAGGGTCAGGTGGCACGGGAAAGCCACAGGGGTAGGACATGCAAGGGTTTCTGGAAGATCGATAAGGGAAGGGGCTAGTCCCGCCTACCCTCCATCTATTAATGTTCATCATCAAATTTGTTTCATAAGTGACTGATGACAGTTTGGTTGGTTAGGGGGTCTATGGCTGTCACAAACCTGATGGTAGAGCCTGACATGCAGAGGGAGGACTCTCTTACAGCTCCGGCACAGGGACCACTGGTAATGAGAGTGAGGTACAAGTGCCTGTAGAGTGTCGAGCAGACCGCACAGATGAAGAGCAGGTGCTTTGCCAGGAACAGATCCGATGGCCAACACAGCGGATGGCAGCAGGAACAGCAGTCCTGGGACTTGGCAGACAGAAGGCTGGCAGTCACTTGGCTGGCAGGTGACTGGTCACAGTTGAAGGGTAGACTGATAACACGTGGCAGGCGGAAGACCAGCAAGGACTAGTTAAGTAACATATGGAGCAGAGCAGACAGTCAATAGGATACGTAGTCCAATAAACCAGGTCAGCAACAGGCGATCAGGTACAGGCATTAAAAGGCAAGCAGGAGAATGGTCAGAATACAAGTAGAGGTCAGCAACACTGGAGCAGGCAAATGAGCAAGAGGCCAGCAGAATCCAAAGACAAGTTGAGGTCAGGGCAAGTAGCATACAAGCATGGTCAGGACAAGCCGGGTCAATTACAGGAATCAAGTACACGAACGGGCACAGGAACACAGGAAGAGCTGCAGATCAGACTGCAACCAACTAGTGCAGGGCTTGGTTCTCTTGGAAAACTGGAAATAGTGCGTTCTGGAGCCGTGATCGAGCTAGTGAGGTATGACTGGGGACAAACGCTGATTTTTTAGTAAAGCCTTTTTGACAAGTGGACCCCAAAGACCCCTTTTTTTTGTAACTTTTGTAACATTATACTATTTTTTGAGTATGTTTTCATTTTGGTTATTGTAAATTGGAACTGGTAATTGTTTTATAATTATATTAAGGGCTGCTGTGGCTGTTTAAACCCATTTTGAGCAGTCAATGTGTTTATTGGAATTTCACTAAGAGGGCAAAATTAAAAAAATAAATCAGTCATGCCTACCAATGCAAGGGGAAGAGTTCTACCATGTCCAACAAGGTTTGGGAACACCACAATTTTGTGTTTCTTTTCTGCTATTATTATTGGTAATTTCATTTTAAGATTATTACTGACAATAATTAGGTCATTTACAGCAGGTGTGTGTTATGAACAAATTATCTGCCATGAGTCTCGAATAGTCTAAGTACACCACATTCTTTACTCTTTTAGGCCCCTTTCACACTTCTGTGACTTGTCCTGCGACTTTGGACTGCAAAGTCGCATGAAAAGTCGTACCCCATGATTTCCAATGAGTACCATTCATATCTGTGTTACTTCAAAGTAGTCCCTGCACTACTTTGGTCCGACTTTGATGTGAGTTGAGGTCCATAGACCTCAAGTTTACACAGGTATTCCCTGAAATTGCGTCAAAATAGCACGACTTTCAAGTTGCGGCAGTGTGTTTGGAGCCTTATTCAACTTTTGACAGCTTATTGATTATACTAATGTGCTGCTAATGTGATGCAGGTATAATCATTTTTAGCAGGAGTTCCCCGAAGCCTAAAAATTAATTCAAGGGTTCCTCCAAGGTAAAAAGGTTGAGAAAGGTTTTACTAACCCTTTAGATATCATGCAGGGCAGAACAGTTGATTACTGAACAGTATTTAAAGTTTAGTGAGTGATTTTATGTTTCCTGGAGAACTTATTTAAAGGGCTTCCAACATAGTGTAATGTGGTTGAAAATTCATGCCGCAGTAACTTATTATTAAGGCAAAATATAGATCAAAATGGTTTAAAATGAAATTTGGGAAAGGCTTTTTAATTTTTTTTTTTTTTAAACAGGGTTTTTTAAATTGTTGTTATTATTGATGTAATAAAAACAACTTATATTTTACATATATTGCAGGGTGTGCACATGATAACATGTGATTGCAGATTATTCTATGTTTATGACCTAACTTAAAGCAGTTCTAAAGGCAGAAGGTTTTTAATCCTAATGCATAGAAATAAAACTTCTGGGCAACGTCTGGTGTTGACGCTTTAATCATCACGGCACCATGGTTGATATGGTGTCAGGAGGATTGAAGCACATTATTTCTATTATTACATTGTAATATAAAATGAAATAGTTCAACTCACCATAATGCAGAATCAGTGGGAACCCTGAGCATGTCACTTGCCACATCGCCTGCCACCAGATGCAGCTTACCACTTGCCACATCGCCTGCCACCAGATGCAGCTTGTCACTTGCCACCATCGCCTACCACCAGATGCAGCTTGTCACTTGCCACCATTGCCTACCACCAGATGCAGCTTGTCACTTGCCACCATCGCTTACCACCAGATGCAGCTTGTCACTTGCCACCATCGCCTACCACCAGATGCAGCTTGTCACTTGCCACCATCGCCTACCACCAGATGCAGCTTGTCACTTGCCACCATAGCCTACCACCAGATGCAGCTTGTCACTTGCCACCATCGCCTACCACCAGATGCAGCTTGTCACTTGCCACAATAGCCTACCACCAGATGCAGCTTGTCACTTGCCACATCGCCTGCCACCAGATGCAGCTTGTCACTTGCCACCATCGCCTACCACCAGATGCAGCTTGTCACTCGCCACCATCGCCTACCACCAGATGCAGCTTGTCACTTGCCACCATTGCCTGCCTTCGGATCCAGCTTGTCACTTGCCACATCACCTGCCTTCAGATGCAGCTTGTCACTTGCCACATCACCTGCCACCAAAAAAAAAATCAATGCTGGGGGAAGGGGTATATTGGGGGAGGGGTAGTGGCTATATTAGAATTGGTATTTAATGCTCACTTATAGCAAATGTATTGGAATGATAAAGATTATTATCTTTAGAACAGAAGCAGCCAAGTATCTCCCCCAAAAAATTGCTACAGTTTTGTCAATATAAATTTTGTGGGGGTGGTTTACTCAAGGCAAATAGGCTGTTCACTTTGCAAGGGAAATTTCCCCACAGTTTGGGGAATGACGTAAAGCTCTGCTAGCTTCCATCATCCAATCACGTGCAAGCAAAAACATTGATTTTTATTTTCCTTGCATGTGATTGGGTATTCTTTGCAAAGTTACATTTCAGCACATTCTCTAAGCTCTGGGACTAATTCCCTGGCAAACTAAACAGCCTATTTGCCTTGAGTAAAACAACCCCGCTGATCTGGAAAATGCATGCAGTACAGTAGTTTAGATCAGTGTTTCTCAACCTTTTCCCAGTCAAGGCACCCTTTAAAATTATGCACAATTTTTAGGCACCCCTAATAGTTTTACATATTGCAGCAGCATCCACACACAAAGGGCACCCAACATTAGAGATACGTTTTTCTAGCAAAGCAAATACACTTTTGCACACAAGTTATGACTTGTATCTCAGCATTTGTTCTACCTCATTTCCTCTCCACCATGCAGCTAACATGACCCCAGTGCTGACAGACAGGGGCGAGGGTCAAACAAGGATGCCGTGCAGGTTTTAGATGTCCTCTTTATCAACTGATGTGGTGTTGCCCACACTGAAGCCCTGTACACAGGCCGGGAATCCCGTCAGGAAAAAAACGTTGGTTTTCCTGACGGGATTCCTGGCAAGCTTTTCTTGCTCGCCGAGTGTACACACGGCACATTCAAAAGAACCCATGAATAAGTCAAGTGCCGATGACGTAACGCGTAGGGGGAGGAGCCTAGTGACACTACCAACAGCCTGAGGAGGATTACATCAAACTGAGCTGAGCTTGAGAGCTGAATATCCAGGGTTATGTGAGTGCAGCTACAGCTGTTTTGAAGCTGATGGTGTAGTGATTATTGCGCAATGATCTCTTTTCTTTGTATCCCTTATATGATGACATCTTTGGAACCCTGAGTGATCTAGAGAAGGGGAGCCTTGTTTTGAAGCGGTCTCGCCGCGGGTGGCCAGGGAGACTGGCGGACCTTTTTATTATGAGTTCAGTGTGAATTGTTCAGCAGTGTTTTGTGATTGCTTAGATGAATCATCTGAGGTTACAGTTCGCATAGTGGAAGCAAGGAGTTGTGAGCAGGACTGTCGTGTCCACCACATTGGAATCCATTTATGCTGTTTTTCTTTAGAAGCACTGCATATTATCACTGTTTAAGTTGATTATATTAGCACTGAGCATATTGTGTTTTTAGCACATTGTATTAAGCACGTTAAATTAGTTCACTGTGCACAAACAATAGGTTGGTGTAAGCGCATCATATATTTTAACATTTATTCAAAAGAACCGTCGTTCTTTTGAATGGTAAGAACGCGGTGACGTCATCGACTACGACGAGCATGCGCTCGTCACATTCGATGCCGTCGCCGCCATCTGGCTTCACCCTACACTTCCCTTGTAAGCTACCGCGCATGCGTCGAAGTCTCATCGCGCATGCGTGGGCTTACCTGGGACAGGTAAGCGTACACACTCACGGTTTTCTCGGCAGGAAACACTTGCCGAGAATCTCAATGAGAGAAATAGAGAGCAGGTTCTCTATTTTTCTCATTGAGATTCCCGGCAGTTTTCCCGAAGAGAAACCATACACACGGCCAGTTTTCTTGGCAAAAAGCTCTCCCAGCATTTTTCTTGCCGAGAAAAACGGCCGTGTGTACGAGGCTAGAGCCCAAGGTTGTAATGTTGCACATTGAAAACCTATGGCTTTGTGTATCACAAAAGGTAGGCTTTATCCACCCACTGGCTTGTACATTTTTGGCCAACTTGGGGCAATATATAGGTCTTTTGTCAAGGCACCCCTGAAGAACCATAAGGCACCCTGGTTCAGAAAGGCTGGTGTAGACTTTAAAAACCCGGCAATGGCAGTTCCCATCCTACTGTCCTCACAGGTTCACTTTCACAAAGCTAGAATGTTCAATTAGCGCAAATTGCCGTCATTGTATGTCGGTAAATTGATGCTAAATACCGGGGTTATGGCAGCAGCTAGCTGTCATATCCCTGGTATTTTCAACAACGGCGAGCGGCGCTCTTTCAGATAAAACTGGTCTCCGCGGTGTATTCGCCACAAGATCACTTTTATAAGGGACAGAGAGGGCCCACCCCCTCCCGCCTCTTCCCGGAGCCGTCGGTAGCAGCGTAGATGATCGCGTTCACTCCCCTGACAGGCCTGGAACCGAGTGAGGGAAAGATGGCTCCATAGCATTGGATGGTGGAAGCTACGTCAAACTTTACTTCCGCCCAATGCTCTTAAAGGGGATTTTTTTTATTTTTTATTATTGCATTTTAGTGTAAATGTTAGATCTGAGGTCTTTTTGACCCCAGATCTCACATGTAAGAGATTCTGTTGTGCTTTTTTTCTATTACAAGGGATGTTTAGATTCCTTGTAATAGGAATAAAAGTGACCCAAACCTTTTTTTTAAAAAAAGGACAGTGTAAGAATCAAAAATTAAAAGTTAAATAAATAAAAAGATTTTTATTTTTTTTAAAGCGCCCTGTCTCGATGTGCTCGCGCGCAGAAGCGAACGCATCCCTAAGTTGCGGTCGCATAGGAAAATGGTGTTCAAACTACACATGTGAGGTATCACCGCAATTGTTAGAGTGAGAGCAATAATTCTAGCCATAGACCTCTGTAACTCTAAACATGTAACCTGTAGATATTTTTAAACGTTGCCTATGGAGATTTTTAAGGGTTAGAGTTTGTCGCCATTCCATGAGCGTGCAAAATTTTGAAGCATGACATGTTGGGTATCAATTTACTCGGCGTAACATTATATTTCACAATATACAAAAGTTATAAAAATTGGGCTAACTTTACTTTTGTCTTATTTTTGAAGCCAAAAAATATTATTTTTCCCAAAAAATTGCGCTTGTAAGACTGCTGCACAAAATACAGTGTGACATAAAGTATTGCAACTACTGCCATTTTATTCTCTAGGGTGTCTTAAAAAATATATATTTATACAGTGGGGCAAAAAGGTATTTAGTCAGCCACCAATTGTGCAAGTTCTCCCACTTAAAAAGATGAGAGAGGCCTGTAATTGTCATCATAGGTATACCTCAACTATGAGAGACAAAATGTGGAAACAAATCCAGACAATCACATTGTATGATTTGGAAAGATATTTTTTTGCAAATTATGGTGGAAAATAAGTACCGTATATACTCGAGTATAAGCCGACCCGAGTATAAGCCGAGGCACCTAATTTTACCACAAAAAACTGGGAAAACTTATTGACTCGAGTATAAGCCTAGGGTGTCCATCTGCATGCCTCACTGTGCCTCACTTTGCCTCACTGTGTCCATGCCTCACTGTGCCCATGCCTCACTGTGCCCATGACTAGACTGATGTTCATCATGGGAGTCTATAGAAGGGGTGCCCGGCTTTGAAAAATCGGTGCTCCCTGTCCTTAGGTCCCCCAGACAACAAACTTTGCACACTTGTAGAGGAGAAATTGGGCTACATGTGTGCCAAGTTCCGGGTCCAGGGGACCTATGACCGGCCGGTACTGGGTCCCCAAATTCACCAGAGAAATTACCGTTTAACATGGGAGTCTATGGAAGGGGTGCCCGACTTTGAAAAATCAGTGCTCCCTGGCCGTGGGTCCTACAGACAACAAACTTTGTACACTTGTAGAGGAAGAGCGTGGCTATATGTGTGCCCAGTTTGGGGTCCAGGAGACCTAGGGCCGGCCGCTACTTGGTCCCCAAATTCCGGGAGATCAGGCGCAAAAAGGTGACTCGAGTATAAGCCGAGGGGGGCATTTTCAGCACAAAAAAATGTGCTGAAAAACTTGGCTTATACTCGAGTATATACAGAATTCTGGCTCTCACAGACCTGTATCTTCTTCTTTAAGAGGCTCCTCTGTCCTCCACTCATTACCTGTATTAATGGCACCTGTTTGAACTTGTTATCAGTATAAAAGACACCTGCCCACAACCTCAAACAGTCACACTCCAAACTCCACTATGGTGAAGACCAAAGAGCTGTCGATGGGCACCAGAAACAAAATTGCAGACCTGCACCAGGCTGGGAAGACTGAATCTGCAATAGGCAAGCAGCTTGGTGTAAAGAAATCAACTGTGGGAGCAATAATTAGAAAATGGAAGACATACAAGACCACTGATAATCTCCCTCGATCTGGGGCTCCACGCAAGATCTCACCCCGTGGGATCAAAATGATCACAAGAAAGGTGAGCAAAAATCCCAGAACCACAAGGGGGGACCTAGTGAATGACCTGCAGAGAGCTGGGACCAACGTAACAAAGGCTACCATCAGTAACACACTACGCCGCCAGGGACTCAGATCCTGCAGTGCCAGACGTGTCCCCCTGCTTAAGCCAGTACATGTCCGGGCCCGTCTGAGGTTTGCTAGAGAGCATTTGGATGATCCAGAAGAGGATTGGGAGAATGTCATATGGTCAGATGAAACCAAAGTAGAACCGTTTGGTAGAAACACAACACGTCGTGTTTGGAGGAGAGAGAATGCTGAGTTCCAACCAAAGAACACCATACCTACTGTGAAGCATGGGGGTGGCAACATCATGCTTTGGGGCTGTTTCTCTGCAAAGGGAACAGGACGACTGATCCGTGTACATGAAAGAATGAATGGGGCCATGTATCGTGAGATTTTGAGTACAAACCTCCTCCCATCAGCAAGTACATTGAAGATGAAGTGTGGCTGGGTCTTTCAGCATGACAATGATCCCAAACACACCGCCCGGGCAATGAAGGAGTGGCTTTGTAAGAAGCATTTCAAGGTCCTGGAGTGGCCTAGCCAATCTCCAGATCTCAACCCCATAGAAAACCTTTGGAGGGAGTTGAAAGTCCATGTTGCCCAGCGACAGCCCCAAAACATCACTGCTCTAGAGGAGATCTGCATGGAGGAATGGGCCAACATACCAGCAACAGTGTGTGACAACCTTGTGAAGAACTTACAGAAAACGTTTGACCTCTGTCATTGCCAACAAAGGATACGGTATATAACAAAGTATTGAGATGAACTTTTGATATTGACCAAATACTTATTTTCCACCATAATTTGCAAAAAAAAATATTTCCAAACCATCCTTTTAAGTGGGAGAACTTGCACAATTGGTGGCTGACTAAATACTTTTTTGCCCCATATATATAATGTTTGGGGGTTCTAAGTAATTTTCTAGCAAAAAAATATATATTTTAACTTGTAAACAACAAGTGTCAAAAGGAGGCTCGGTCCTTAAGTGGTTAATAGCTGCTGAGGTCCCAAGGAGCGGCATTATATGACTTCATTATGAAATAATATGAGATTATACAGCAAATATTGCATTTAAGATCCCCTGCACAAGTATTTTCGGTCGTTTAATACATAAGAGCTCCTGTATACATTAATGTTACTGCTGGAGTCCATTTGTCACCTCGTGTATTGCAAAACGCTGAAATGCACACACGCACATAGAATTACAGAACATATATTAATGCCCCGTGGTTGGCTGGTGGGAATCATCTCCGAAAATCAATAGCGCTTTATAAAAAGTGAAGGACCTTAACCTGCTTCATTATTCCCCTTGCAATTATTTCAATGTCACCGACTTTAACTCATTACATTATGGAAGTAATTCGGCAGATACACTTACCGTACAGTGCTAGATTATAAGGCTTAGCTGTGATTAAATACAGCACCAAATGCACATTTGCAAGCATTTCAGTCTGCAAGATAATAAAGTGGGAATGCTGGTACAATAAGGTAACACTATCTGTTACAGTGTGCCTTGGTTCATGTAAGGGGCCTAAGGCAGAACTCCAGCTGACCACTAAATGAAAAAATTTAAATGCATGAACTGTTTTAATTTTTGAATTTTTTATTGCTACCCTGCGCTTTCCCCCTTCTCTGAGTTGTCTCAACAACTTTCCCTTTAGCACCCAGAATCTGAAACATGTTCATTACTGTCCAAGAGCATGCATGTAGCCAGGGAATTAGCAGCCTGACTGGTACATTTGCTCAGGCTAACCCCTTTAAATTGTATATTAAGGTTATTTTTTTCAGCTATTATACTGTTAGTCACATTACAGTATTTGTTTTGTATTCCCCTTTCATGAATCTTATCCACACGGCTCCAATCCTTAAATAAAATAAAGGCCCCTGGTGATACAATTCCCATAACAGGAGCATGGTTGTGGTTGTCGATTATGGGTGTTTTTCTTCTAGGGCCATAGTTTTGTTTTGTTTTTTGCTGGGGAACGGGGGGGTTAAGCCTTGGGAACCCAGAGGAGAAAAACTAGGTGTCGCAAGCTTGGCGGCACAGTGTATGTGGGAGGTGATTAAAACTTTAGTGCATATTGTACAAAGTGCAGGGTCCAGAAGTGCCTAAGACACAGGGTGCAGGGGTCAGGAGTGCATAAAACACAGGGTGCAGGGTCAGGAGTGCCTAAGACACAGGGTGCAGGGGTCAGGAGTGCCTAAGACACAGGGTGCAGGGCTCAGGAGTGCTAAGACACAGGGTGCAGGGGTCAGGCGTGCCTAAAACACAGGGTGCAGGGGTTAGGAGTGCCTAAGACACAGGGTGCAGGGGTCAGGAGTGCCTAAGACACATGGTGCAGGGATCAGGAGTGCCTAAGACATGGGGTGCAGGGGTCAGGAGTGCATAATGCACACAGTGCAGAGGTCAGGAGAGCCTATTACACAGAGTACTGGAGTCAGAAGTGTGCCGCACACATGGTGCAGAGGTCAGGAGCACATGTCACACAGAGCACAGGGGACAAGAGTGTGATGCACCAAAAGCAGAGGTCAAAAGTGCATAACCCACAGAGTACATGGGTGAAAAGGTCAGGAGTGCATATGGCACAGGGCAAAAAAGACAAGAGTGAGTAGTGTACAGAGAGCAGGTGTAAGTAGTGCGTAAAACGCAAAGTTCAGGGATCATGAGTGAGTATCATACAGAGAGAAGAAGTCAGGACAGTGTAACACAGGGAGTACAGGAGTCAGGAGTGCATAAAGCACAGAGTGCAGGGGTCAGAGGTGATCAACACAAAGAGCGCAGGCGTAAGAAGTGCATAACACACAGTGTGCAGGAGTCAGGAGTGTGTAGGACACAGTGTGTAGGGTAAGAATTAAGGAACAGACCTAATACAGTGCTCAGGAGTGTGTATCATACAGAGAACAGGAGTCAGGAGTGTAAAACGCACAGAGTTCAGGGTCAGGAGTGCATACGGCACAGAGCGCAGGGGTCAGGAGTGTGTAACATACAGAGTGCAGGATCAGGAGTGTGTAACACACAGAGCGCAGGGGTCAGGAGTGTGTAACATACAGAGTGCAGGATCAGGAGTGTGTAACACACAAAGTGCTGGGGTCAGAATCAAGCAACACACCAAGTACGTGTGTCAGGAGTGCGTATCACACAGAGTGCAGGGGGCAGAAGTGAATATTGCACAGAGTGCAGGGGGCAGGAGTGAGTATTGCACAGAGTGCAGGGGCCAAGAGTGAGTAACGCACAGAGTGCAGGGGCCAGGGGTGCATAACTCACAGAGTGTAGGGGTCAGGAGTGAGTATTGCACAGAGTGCAGGGGTCAGGAGTGAGTAATGCACAGAGTGCAGGGGTCAGTAACCCACAGAGCGCTATAGCCACTAAGATACGTAGTCTGTGCTGGCAAGTCACCTGGTGGATTTTGAATGTGCACCCGCGGCTTGAATGTGGATGCAGAAAAATGTATGTAGAGCCTATACCGCGCACGGAGGTAAGATTTTACAAGTACAACTTTAATATTCGAAATCAGATTACTGATTTGATTACTAGGCAAATGCACTACAGGGATAGCTTTATTATACCTATAATCTTATTTTTTTTAAACAGGCACTTAATTCTACTTTACACAATTTTTGTTGTGATAAAACCATGGATTTTTCCAATACTGAACTCTTTATGAAAATACAAGTTGACTCTCTACCATGGCGATCCTCTATCTTCCATATATTATTGGCCAACCCTTTTGAATATAAAAGATCTTCAGCTGTCATGTGAAAAATTATACTAAAGCGCTAACATGGGAAAAATTGTGAAAAAACAAATGTATAGATGCCCAAATGATGATAGCTGCAATCAAAAAATAATCTGTGCTCTCCAAACAATCATAAAATATATATATAAGATGCGCTTACACCAACCTATTCAATGTGCACAAAAAGTGAATACAAATATATCAATAATAGTGTCAAGCCCTGTACACACGATCGGTTTAACTGATGAAAACCGTCCGATGGATGGTTTTCATCAGACAAACCGATCGTGTATGGCACCCATCAGTCTTTTTTCCATCGGATGGAAAAAATAGAACTTGTTTTAAAATTTTCCGATGGATCAAGAACCGATGGTAATTTGCGATCGTCTATGGGCAAGTCCATCGGTTAAAAAACCCACGCATGCTCAGAATCAAGTCGACGCATGCTCAGAAGCATTAAACTTAAAGGAGTTGTAAAGGTACATTTTTTATTTTCTAAATAGGTTCCTTTAAGCTAGTGCATTGTTGCTTCACTTACCTTTTCCTTAGATTTCCCTTCTAAATATTTTTTTTCTTTGTTTTCTTTGTCTGAATTTCTCACTTCCTGTTTATCCTCAGTAAGCTGTTCAGTAAGCTGTTCTGGATGACTCCACACCACTCGGATGATGGTGTGGAGTTCAGTGAGGAGAAACAGGAAGTGAGAAATTCTGACAAAGAAAACAAACCTTTAGAAGGTAAATCAAAGGAAAAGGTAAGTGAAGCAACAATGCACTAGCTTAAAGGAACCTATTTAGAAAATAAAAAATGTACCTTTACAACTCCTTTAATTTTTCTCGGCTCATCTGAGTGTTTTACGTCACCACGTTTGGAACGGTCGGTTTTTTGACTGATGGTGTGTGGCCAAGTCTGATGAAAAACAGTTTCATCGGATTTCCGATGGTCAAATCCATCGGACGAAAATCCATAGGTTATCCGATCGTGTGTACAGGGCTTCAGTGTTACAACTCAAAAATCATAATGCCAGTGGTTATAAAAACAAAAACAAAAGGAACAGCCTGGATGGGTTCAAAAGTGATGGACACGGCGGTCCTGCTCACAACACCCTCCTTCCACTCTGTAAGCTTGACCACCGTGTGTTCAGGCAATCTATCACACACTTCAAAACAATAATGCTGGGCAGTACAAAACAATACAAAAGGCCAGTCCTCCAGTGTATAGGCTTATATTGCTGCGGCTACTTCACAGATCACCTTTTCTGATGATCTCCGATTTCCATCGGTATCCACATATAAGGGGTACAAAGCAGAAATGTATCATTGCACAGTGTTCAACACACCATACACGCCACAACAGATGCGGCTGTACTCACGTAACCCCAGAAACAAAACAGCGCTTTTGCTCAGCTCAGTGAGATGTAATCCTCCTCAGGCTGCTGGAAGCGTCACTAGGCTCCTCCCCCTACGCGTTGCGTCATCGGCACGTGACTTAGTCATGGGTATGTCTGTGACCAATCAGCGCGTCCTTTTTATAGAGGGTATGAAGACTGTACACTAGTTACCACAGTGATGGTCTACACAAAGATACATCATTGCTGGTAAGCGCTGTTTCATAACTTTTCTTTTATTCAAAAACAAACACAAAACAAACAAGCTTTTTATACAACATAGCTATTGCAAAACTTATAAAACTAAAATCTGCAGATAATGAATGAACAAATTCCCGTGTATACTGACACTTTTGCCATCCTTTAAGTTTCTAGTTCCGCCGGTGGTCATTTAAGATACTGCTTGTAAGCAGACATAAAGGGGAACTCCATTATATAAGACCAACATAGATATCGCATTCCAAATATTCAAAATTATTATTTAAAAAATATATATAAAAATATATATAAATAGCGGAATGTCAAAATAATGAGAGCACAGGTATTAAAATTAAGGAATAATTCCTAAAAATATTTCTTCTAAAAATAATAATAAAAAATGTATTGCACAGGAAAAAAATGTATTGCACAGGAAAAAAAAAAAACATGACAAAATACCATTGCTCATGTGATCCATAAAATCTAATAATCCCTTAGGATTTTAGGGAGTATCATTGGCTCACCCATTCACAATATGCCAATGAATATAGTGCAAATAATCCCATTGCATCCATGGTGATCCAGTGGCTTCAGGACTTTGGGGCACTTCTAAAAACAAGTATGCAGATGAGGTGCTCTGACTTTTCTCTGACTTTGTTGATTGCATTACTTGCTCCAGATCAGTGATTTAGAAAGTAATGAAGCCAATGGCAATTAGCATACAGTCAGATAACTCACATTTTTTAAATGGTGGTCAGCAGTAGCAGCCCCCATATGTGGTTACTGATAAGTTCACTTTAGTAATGGAACTTAATGATCAGCCAGCAACTTCTAAAAGAAGATGACAGTAAAAACACTTTTATTTCCATTATAATTCATGACTGGTGCACTTTAATGCTAATGTAATGCAGGAGCTCAGTGGGCCAGGTCTGAGTCAATTAGAAGCACAGTGTTTTAATGTAATATTTGACATTACATTTATTACTCTATAATCTGCCAGCAGACTGTCAGACAACTGTCCCAGCAGATGACGCTCTAACGACCAAGGGTGCACCTGGGAGAATGGAGAATAGACAGAGGATGTCAGATGTACACAGATCCTAAGGCAACTCTATAAATGTATACATCGCTGGCAGGTTAGGGGAGGGGTGAATTTTATTTATTTGCTCTGTTAAATATGCCATTGAAGGTGTTTTATTATATGCATTTTTAAATGTATTTTCTTATATGCATTCAAAAAGTCCCCCTCCCCCACACAAAATAAATACCCGTTGATTTTGTCCGTTTTTCAGAACCATCCTGTGCTCTAAAGCTCTGCTTATCTTATCTCCTAACCTAATTAGCACTCCCGGTTCTGTTTTCTGACTACAGAACAATAAGTCTTTAGGTTAGGACAGGATAAGGGAAAGGTTTGAGTAGTTTAGTCAAAGACAACTAGGCAGGGCTGACACCACTCAGTCTACAAAAATGTTGTGCGTTGTCAGCTTACAACAGGACATAAAAGCTGAGTGTATTTCAGGCATAGACAGGTAATTTCTCCACTTTTGTTCAGAAAGAAACAATCCCCTCCGGATGTTCAGTGCACATTGCTGGGATTTTAACAATCGTTGTAGAAGATTCCTACCTTGTGTTGATCTGATGAAATAGCGGTGTGTTTCTTGTCCTTTGTGGACTGATTCTGAATGGGAGGGTCTGGTTTATTATAATCAGTTGATGCACTTTTTAGTCTACTAATATGCAAAGTTTCAGGGTGTGCATTCCTTTAGAAGTATTTAACCCTTGCGGAGTATCTCACCAAAACTTTGATTCCTATTGCAGGGAGTGCCTAAAATTTGAATTGTATCTTAGAGCAGATGTCTGGGAAAATCAGGGAGCTAGATGATTAATTAGACTCTACTTAGAATATTGTGTCTAGTTCTGAGATATTGATAAGATAAAACAAGTTTAGTGATGGGCAACAAAAATGGTGAAAGGCCTGGGGGATAAAACATGTAGCTCATCAGTAGGCTACTAGTGTTAAGTAAAATTTAGTTGTTTGCCTACTTGTAACTAAGGAGAGCAGTTATTGATTAGTAGTATCTGTTCTGTTATGTTGACATGTGCTACAAAGTTACAATATAGTAACCGTACCTGCGTGCTATCAAATAGATACTCGACAAAGGAAGTTTTGAGGCACTAAGGACTTTCATGGTACCACTGAACTCACAACTCTAGATACTGTTTAAAATCATTACATTTATTGCACCAATTTTATAAAAAAATACATATATTTTTCATCAAAACACTACCAGTAGAAAAAGAATGTTGAAACACAAGAGGAAAAATTTCTCCTTCAGAGTTTGGATGTCTACACATAGTATCCTCCGTACATAGGGGATCTATAATGGATTTTGAAGCAGCCTTTTACTCAACATGTTTCACGGGGTAACAGTTTCTTTAGGAATTGTGAGTTTAGTGGTACCACGAAAGTCCTTAGTGCCTCAAAACTTCCTTTGTCAAGTGTTCTAGGTTCTGCTGGTGCAGGCTCAGCTACTTTCCCCTGCATCCCACTGAGCTCTGGGATATAGTGGGCAGAAGAGCTTAGACCAGGGATATGCAATTAGCGGACCTCCAGCTGTTGCCAAACTACAAGTCCCATCATGCCTCTGCCTCTGGGTGTCATGCTTAATGCTGTCAGAGTCTCGCTATGCCTCGTGGGACTTGTAGTTTGGCAACAGCTGGAGGTCCGCTAATTGCATATCCCTGGCTTAGACCCTGACCTGCACATTCATTGCTTCTTCAGCCCATCCCTGGTCAGGAGAGTGAGTGACCAGCATGGGGCTGAGATGGGTATAAATAGATTGGGGCCTAGAACAGCTTTCTCTTGTTCCTGGGGGAGTAAGACCCAGCCTAAGGGCTAAGGCATTCCTGGGAGATCAGCTGCAGCATGCAAGAATCCTTTTTGGGGTCCCAGCTCCAGCTTGGGCTGGGGGACCTCTTTCCCAGTCTCCTGAACATTAGCAGAAAGCTCATCTGAAGATCCAGGACACTTTAAGTACAATTAAGTACAAAAGCTGTCTGTTACTGTAGGTGGCAACACAGTATTCAGGGCACAGTAAGTACCTGCCCCTTTGGACTTTAGAGACTTTCCTTTGATTTCCTTGGGAGAACTTTTCACAGTATATACAGGACTTTACTCCTGCTGAGGAGTCACTGTTTGAAATCAGTTTATACTCCACTTTATAGAGAGTGGTTTTCACCCTGAAGGAGCAGATTAGCTATAGAGTGCCCACCTACAGCTTGTTAGAAGTTTCTTGGAGTATCCCATGGCTCACCCTCACCCTATGCCAGTTCTTTAAGCAAAATAAACTGCAAAAAGACATATATGGCCTGTTTTTTGACTCAAGTAAATTTGAACTATCGTGTACCTAGCTGTTGTGTGCCTATCAGGGAATGGAACCTGGGACCAAACGGCCAGACCAGTCCCGGGTCTGCACTAAAAAACTTATCAGGAGGGACTGCAGGAACCTAATACAAGAGTTCTTCAAAAGGTTTCTGCACTTTTTTAAACGCTTTTAAATAAGAAAAACTGCGGAAACCTTTTGAAGACCCCTCATATGTACAGTCTGGAAGAAAGAAAGGAAAGGGGAGACATGACTGAGGTTCAAGATACAGGAGGGAAGTATTTTTTATGTAAAGCCAAGTTGAAGAACAGTGTCAATCTACTATTTTCCAGTATTGCACATCATTGCTCCGAATCGGTTTACTGATCGTGACAACAGTGGATCTATTCCAAATTTTGGTCCTGGAAATCCACAATATATGGTAGTGGTGCCCTGCCAAATTTTTCCATTCATTGGTGGGTATCGCCACAAAAAGACAAATGTACCAAACAAGTAAAAGAAATTGTGGAACACGACTCACAGTTCGATTTCTATACGACTCAGTGTGATGATTTTCAGCCCATTCATTTGAATGGGCAAAAAATGCACTAGATCGCACCAAATGTACAGCACGTGCTACTTTTCAAAAACACACTACACCAGATCGCATGGTACTGGTGTACTATGCAATCCAGACCATTTTCATATCGTTAGGACTATATTAACACCGGCAATAGATCGCACACCCATTGCGTTTTTGGCATGGTGCTGTAAAAGTGCATGTAATGCAGGTTTCCTGTACTGCCTTCCGGTGGTAAAGAACCCTTAAGGTTAATTGAGACTTGTAGTCCAACACACCAACAATCCTGAAGCTGTCCTTTTTTTTCTTTTAACTGTCCCAGTTATAGAAACACATCAACCTATCCAAGCTGATCTTAACAAAACGATTATAAAATCTAGTCCAAGTATCAACATTTCCATAATTGCTCATTTCAAAATTACCACTGGCTGGTAATTAATATTCATGTGTTGTTTTTGACTGGCAAATAAGAATGATTAGTTTTACAATGTCTAATTTATCACAATAAGAGATTTCATAATATCCCATAATTTGATGGATTCATTTGTTTAACTTGTCAGTGTTAATAACCCTGATTACAATGACGAAGCAAAAGATGAACTGCAGTCCCCGGAAGATCTCAGTTGCCTTCAGACTTTGATTTCTCCACTAACAAACTCTTTTTCTATTTCATTTAATTTTAATTAACTTTTACTGTTACTGATGAGAACATTGCTGGCAGTGTGGGGCAACCATGGACTCACTGTCTGACCACACAAACACAGTCCATGCTGCCGATTGCTAGTTAAAAGCTGCAGACACTATTAGGTTCATTGGAAATGACACTGGGAAATTTGCACAGTGCAGTAACCCACAACAACCTATTAGAATTCTATCACACTTTTCAATTTAAAATGGAATACAATTTGATTGGTGGCTCTGGGTGGCCACCAAAAAAAGACATTCATAGAAAGACATTCATGCACAATTTGGGATGGTTGGGGATTGTATGGGTTATCGGTAGGGTGGTAAGAGATGCTTATAAATGCTGGAAGAAAATATTATAACGTGTTCTGACATACTGGGAAATTTCTTGCATGACTAATTTATTGCAAAAAGAGAAAAAAAAATTCTCTCAAAGTTTAAGTGATTCCTATCGTTACTCCCTCCCTCCCTACCTTCCTCCCTCCCTCCCTCCATTCTCTCTTTCTTTCCTTCTCCCACCTCATTTCCCTGATCCTTATTTCCTTCTTCATTATTCTTCTCTTTTATTTCTTGCATTGCATCTTCTTTCTTCCCTTCCCTTTTCCTTTCTTGCTTTGTGCATAGATTAGGGATGAGCTTAGGTCTGAACTTGAGTTCAGCTAGACCTGGAATCCAACTGTCATTCCTAGGCCAATCAACTGCAGCAGAGACCATGTGGCAAAATAAGGTCAATGATGTCACGAGCATCCCCATCTCTTTGTGTAAGTGCAGCTGCAGGACAGGGAATGCTCGTGGCATCATTGACCTAAAATAGTCACGTGGCCATATTAGATCAATGATGGCACAGTCTTCCCTATTCTACTATGCTGTTGTGGGATGGGGATTATCATTGAATCATCAACCCAATATTGCTACATGACCCTATTAGGTCAATGACAAGCATCCCCACTCCTTTGTGTCTGTTCAACTACAGGGTGGGGAATCCCTTGCTCGCAACTCATAGCCTTGGCACTGACAGCTGACTTCCGGGTTTGGCCAAAATATGGAGTCAAACTGTCACATACCTGTTCGAGGCCAAGCTGATGAGAGGGCTTCCCCTTACACCTCTTGTCCTGTTTCTCCTGGGCGTTATGACAGAATATAACAGGGCACGGAGTGGGACGGGTGCCTTGTAGGAGATCCTGGCAAGAAAAACCTTGCAGCAGGTGCCGAGCAGCAGGCGGACTAATGGGCTGGCTGAAGCGGAGACACAGCAGCAGGTGCGGAACCATGGACAGCAAGCAGGTTAGCAAGCAGTCGAATGCAAATCTCGGGTGCTAAGGCAGGCAAGAATCGGTATCAGCCGGGCAGCAGGGGTGCAGAATCAGGAACCAAAGCAGAGTCAGGGCCAAGCCAGGGTCGATATTGGGCAAGCAGAGAATGTACAAAAACAACAGGCAGAAGGCAGGGTCAGGTCACAAGCCAGAGCCAGCAACAGGGTATCAGAAAAAATCAGCGTTAAGACAAGCTGGGAAGTACAGGATCAGGTCACAAATGGAAGAAGCTGAAGACCACACAGCAATCCTCTGGTTTCTGGAGCCACTTTAAATGGGCAAGTGAGAGCCAAGTATTCACGCGCACACTCACGCTAACAATCATCCGCACGTGTGCGGACACATACGCAAGTTAGAAAAGTCTAGTTGTTACCCGAGAAATATTATGCGCATTCGTGCGAGGTAGGGAATGTCTGGTTTTCACCCGAGAATTATTATTAGCATGTGCACATCTTCACGCAAGTCTTTGGACGATTGTGCATACAATTTCCCTGACACAAACCCTGGCTCATCCCTATTAGAGAACCTGCACTATGTTGTTGTGCCCCAATTAAAGTTAGTGTATTTGTTGCTAGGCTATAACCAGCATGAGCATGTATTTTATTTTTTTCTGGGCCCTGCTTTTCTGTGTTCTGGGCTCTGTAGGTTTTCTCTAAGCTAATATTGCCTCGTAATCCTATTGGGTCAATGATATTGACTCAATATGGCCATGTGACCATATTAGGTAAATGATGTCACGAGGATCCCCATACCTTTGAGTCTGTGCAGCTACGGGGCGGGGGGAATCCCCCACCTTGAACCTTATGCCGCATACACATGATCGGAATTTCCTTTGGAAAAACCTTGGATGGTTTTTCCGAAGGAATTCCGCTCAAGCTTGGCTTGCAAACACACGGTCACACAAAAGTTCTCGGAACTTTCGACCCTCAAGATCACGGTGACGTACAACACTACGACGAGCCGAGAAAATTAAGTTCAATGCTTCTGAGCATGCGTCAAATTGTTTCCGAGCATGCGTCAAATTGTTTCCTAGCATGCGTCGGAATTTTGCGCGTCGGAATTGCTACAGACGATCAGACGACAGGAAAAGTCCAATGGAGCCTACACACGGTCGGAATTTCCGACCGTGTGTACGGGGCATTATTTGCTGTGCACTGATAGATGGCTTCCAGGCTTGGCCTGAACCTGGATCCAAACCCAAGCTCACCCCTAACAGAAAACCAGCACTATGTTGTTATGTCTCTAATTGAAATTAGTGTGTTTGATGCTACGCTGTAACCATCATGAGCATTTGTTTCTTTCTCTTTTTTTTTTTCAGTTTTTTTCTGGGCTCTGTAGGTCTTCTCTAAGCTCAGTGGATTGATTATTTCTGCCTGTAACAGTGAGGGAGTTTCCAGTAGTCAATGTGGGAAGGACAATCACAGTTATGAATACTTTTCTGGCCCAACCAATCCCTGATGTTCTTGTTTAGAGATATAGATTTGAAGAAGATACATTATTGCACCACTTTCCAGAGTGGTTTCCCCCACCTGTACATTTACCTAAAGAGGTTATGTGTTCAGAAGATTTTTACTTGAGCCCTGCCCAAGCTTGGGACATGTGCCAGGGACCCAATGACTTTATCTGCCTACTAGAGTGGATATCTGGAGGTAGCTGGGCTTATAAAGAATCTTCTTGCTGAACAATGTCACAGAGAAGCTGGGCAGAAGTTACTTCTGGACATTATTACAAGTATTCATCGCCCATCAATTTGACTGCTATCAAAACATCAAGACTGATTTAGCAGAGAAAGACCCATTGCAACTCAAGAAAAGGACTGTGACTGCTTGTACCGGGTCATAGATCTGTCTAGCTGCGCACAGAGAGCCAATTATTAATATCAAGTGACTGTTCTTAAAGGACCAGGCTACTTTCAAAATACTTATGTTATTTTTGTATCCTTATTGAGTATCCTGCACAGCTAAACCTCTCCTCGAATTGAGGTCTAAAAAAAAAAAAAAAGCAAAAGGACAAAAGTGACTGGTGCCCAAAGTATTTTTCACCCTCCGTACTCCAAGAACCTGAGATGGAAATGTTTGCCAGCTACACTACTTGGGCTTCATTTGAATGCTTCTTCCTTCATGTCCAATTTTCTTTCTTGACTTGTATCTTTCTTTTTTCCTCTTCTCTCCCTTGTCTTGTGTCCTCCTTCCTCTTATGCCGCGTACACATGATCGGTCTTTCTAAAGAAAAAAGACAGGTGGACCTTTTTCATCGTAAAAAACGATTGTGTATGGGACCCATCGGTCTTTTTCCCATCGGTGTAAAAAAAAATAGAACATGTTTTAAATTTTACCGATGAAAAAAAATAAACGATAGCAAATTCCGATCGTCTGTGGGGAACTCCATCGGAGAAAAATCCACGCATGCTCAGACTAAAACTAGCGTTCCTAATGGAGATAGCACATTCGTCATGCTGTAACGGACTGAAAAGCACGAAGACTGAAAAGTGCGAATCGGCTAACACCAAACTTACTAACACGCTATAACACAAAATCAGCAAAAGCAGCCGAAAGGGTGGCGCCATTGGATTTGAACTTCCCCTTTATAGTGCCGTCGTACGTAGTGTACGTCACAGCGTTTTGGATGGTCGGAATTTTGTCTGATGGTGTGTAGGCAAGACTGATGGAAGTCAGCTTCATCGGAATTCCGATGGAAAAATCCATCGGATTTTATTCCATCGGAAATCCAATCGTGTATACAGGGCATAACTTTCCTTTCCTTGTACCCTTCTTAAAGCTTAACTCCAGCCCTACCTTCCATCTTACACAGGCAACTATCTTGAACTGAAATGGCTTACTCTGATTTCACTACACACTCTGAGCTTCTCAAAGCGTGCATATAGAGCCTGCCTCATTTCCTCAATGGAGGATATCCGGCATCATCTAGACATCTCCTCCCCAGCTCTACTGTCCTGGGCCGTCTCCTTTCATTTATTGGATTTCAGCTCTTTCAGGGGTGGAGGGTTAGCATCACATTTGGGTAATACCTAGGGTGGCCTGGGTCCATATCAGACACATAACAACCACCATATTTCTTTCAGATTTCATTGTACACCTATCAGGGAAATAAGTATGGTGAATATCTGCAAACACATATTCACATATCTTCACCAGTCTTTAAATGGCACCAGTAAACCTTCTGCATTTTTTTTTTTCAAGATTCAAACTTTTTGTTGGCAATAAAGGACCTCCAGACCCTTTCTACTTCTTCCTATTGATCGATCACTATGATGTGCGTGTGGGCCATAAGCAGGAGTGTCAGTGTCTTGGCGACTGGAACTAATATGTTGGCACATACGTAAATGTCATTTTTAGCATGTGTTTTTTTTTTTGTGTTTTTTTTTGTGTTATTTATTTTTTATCAAACCAATACAAAACTAAAATAAAAATGCACAACAGTCAGTCTGTTTGTTTAACCACTTCCCGACCGGCTCACGTACATATACTGCGGCAGGTTGGCAGCCCTGCGTGAACCGCTGTACAGGTACGTCAGCTCCTTTAGGAGACATACAGTAGCAGGCGCGTATGCGCCCACTGCACGGCGGGGGGCCCGATGTGTCTAGCCGGCCGTCACGATGCCCGCCGGCCACCCGCGATCGTGAGCACGAGAGCCAGAATGTATACATGTCAATGGTCCCAAAAAAGTGTCAAAAGTGTCCGATCTGTCCGCCACAATATTGCAGTCCCAATAAAAATCGCTGATCGCCGCCATTACTAGTAAAAAATATAATAATAATAAAAATGCCATAAATATATCCCCTATTTTGTTGACACTATATCCCTTTAATATACGCTTATTGCAATTTTTTTTTTACCAAAATCGGCCAAAACTGATCAATAAATTTGTTTTTTAACCTTTTTTTGGAGGATATTTATTATAGCAAAAAGTAAAAAATATTGTTTATTTTTCAAAATTTTCAACCTTTTTTTTATTTATAGCGCAAAAAATTAAAACCGCAGAGGTGATCAAATACCATCAAAAGAAAGCTCTATTTGTGGGTACAGCGTCGCACGACTGCGCAATTGTCAGGTAAAGGGACGCAGTGCCGTATCGCAAAAAATGGTGTGGTCATTAAGGGGGCAAATCCTTCTGGGGCTGAAGTGGTTAACCAGGTGACTGAAACCCAAAACCAAAAATGTATTATATTGCAGCTTACCAATCATTAGATGTGGTGGCTGCATTTGTTTTCTTTTCTTTAGCTTTTTCCCTGTTTTCACTATTAGCAAGACACAACTCTGGAGGAATGAGCATAGGAGGCATGGCGAATATCAGCATTGTCAGTCTGGGTGGGGGCAGGGGGGCTCTATTTTTAAATGTATTGGCTGATTTGATTACACTAAAGCCCTGTACACACGATCGGTTTGACTGATGAAAACCGCCCGATGGATGGTTTTCATCAGACCAACCGATTGTGTATGGTACCCATCGGTCTTTTTTCCATCGGTTGGAAAAAATAGAACATGTTTTAAATTTTTCCGATGGATAAAAAACCGATCGAAAACTCAGATTGTCTATGGGCAAGTCCATCGGATCAAAAACCCACGCATGCTCAGAATCAAGTCGACGCATGCTCAGAAGCATTAAACTTAATTTTTCTCGGCTCATCGGAGTGTTTTAGGTCACCGCGTTTGGAACAGTCGGTTTTTTGACTGATGGTGTGTGGGCAAGACTGATGAAAAACAGTTTCATCGGATTTCCGATGGACAAATCCATCGGACGAAAATCCATAGGTTATCCGATCGTGTGTACAGGGCTTAACAAATTGGAGCCAAACTCCAACTCACACTTTATAATCAGTTACAGCAAACATTTTTATTCATTTTAGGATAAAGATTTTGCATAAATGAGTAAAAGCTGATTTTTTTTAATCACCCCTGCCAATGTTAAATGGTTTGTCTCATCCATGTAAACTGATACATTTTGCTGCAGAGTTTGTGCTGTGAAAAACAACAGATTTACTGGCTGGATTACCAGATGAAAATAGAAGAAAGAAAGCCTAATAAAAAAGATGAATGGAGCCGTTGTGTCTAAGAATTGGTAAGCGGCAAGGTAATGAATGTTTGCTTTGGATTTAATACTGCTTTAATATTCATAAGAAAAATACTTGTGCATAATTTGCAGAAAGTGTACCTACCATGGTCTGTGTTCTTCTATTTGTAACTACAAGGTAGCATCTTGCAGGACTGTGACCTCAGAAAATATATTGCAAAAACACACACCGTCAACTAACTGGCCAACTGCTAAAAAAAATTAAAAAAATAGACATAAGCTAAATCAACATTATGGTTACAGATACAACAGCAGAGTAAGTAGGGGAAATGTAAATCATAATATTTCATATGTGCATTTCTGATGTATTTTATCTCACAAAAAAGGAAGCTCTAGCTTGAGCTAATTTGCTTTACATTCTGTATAGAATAATTTTCTTTATAATATATGAATAAATTATAATACATTTTCTTTGCTGTAAAGGTTTGTTGCGGTGTCAGAATTCTGAAGGTACTGAGCCTATCACATATTACCTTAAAAATAGAAGAATGCTTATTTATAGATTTACACATATTGACTATTAACAGACAAAATGTCATTGGGTTAGATTCGGCAAATGCATCAAAAGATCTGCATATTGCAAACAGTGAAGTCTCAGTTTTATCAGGGCCCTCCATTATCTTTGGGGACTACAGAAATCTGCCCTTCTATGAAGAAAGAGAAGAGGAGCGGAGAGGAGAGAAGGGAAGAGAAGGGAAGGGAAGGTAAAAGAGAAGAGAAGAGAAGGGAAGGAAAAAGAGAAGAGAAGAGAAGGGAAGGGAAAAGAGAAGAGAAGGGAAGGGAAAAGAGAAGAGAAGAGAAGGGAAGTTAAAAGAGAAGAGAAGGGAAGGGGAAAGAGAAGAGAAGGGAAGGGAAAAGAGAAGAGAAGGGAAAAGAGAAAAGAAGGGAAGAGAAGGGAAGGGAAAAGAGAAGAGAAGGGAAGGGAAAAGAGAAGAGAAGGAAAAGGATGGGAATGAAAGGGAAAAGAAAAGAGAAGGAAAGGGAAGGGATGCGAAGGGAAGGGGAGGGAAAAGAGAAGAGAAGGGAAAAGAGAAGAGAAGGAAATGGAAGGGAAGGGAAAAGAGAAGAGAAGGGAAGGGAAAAGAGAAGAGAAGGGAAAAGAGAAGAGAAGGGAAAAAAGAAGAGAAGGGATGGGAAGGGAAAAGAGAAGAGAAGGGAATGGAAAAGTGAATAGAAGGGAAGGGAAAATAAAAGAGAAGAGAAGGTAAGGGAAGGGAAAAGAGAAGAGAATGGAAAAGAGAAGAGAATGGAAAAGAGAAGAGAAGAGAAGGGAAGGGAAGGGAATGGAAGGGAAAAGAGAAGAGAAGGGAAGGGAAGAGAAGGGAAGGGAAAAGAGAAGAGAAGGGAAGGGAAAAGAGAAGAGAAGGGAAAGGATGGGAAGGGAAGGGAAAATAAAAGGGAAGGGAAGGGATGGGAAGGGAAGGGGAGGGAAAAGAGAAGAGAAGGGCAAAGAGAAGAGAAGGGAATGGAAGGGAAGGGAAAAGAGAAGAGAAGGGAATAAAAAATAGAAGAGAAGGGAAAATAGAAGAGAAGGGAAAAAGGAAGAGAAGGGATGGGAAGGGAAAAGGGAAGGGAAAAGAGAAAAGAAGAGAAGAGAAGGAAAGGAAAGGGAAAAGAGAAGAGAATGGAAAAGAGAAGGGAAGGGAGGGAGGGGAAGGGAAAAGAAAAGAGAAGAGAAGGGAAGGAAATATAGAAAAGAGAAGGGAGAAGAGAAGGGAAGAGAATGGAAGGGAAAAGAGAAGAGAAGAAAGAAGGGAAGGTAGAAGAGAGGGGAGGGGAGAGAAGAGGTTTTTGCAGTCTTGTACTGTTTCTGGTGTCCTGATACATTAGGGTGTCACCCTAGGACAGGAAATGTGTTACTGGCAGAAAGACTAGGTGAAAATAAAAAGACAAAAAAAGCTTAAAAAAAAATGAATGCAGCCACCACATACGGAGACTCGTAAGCTGCAATATATTAAATTTTCTTTTTCGGGGTTAGGATATGCTCCAATGAGTGAGTTGCACAGCTTTGAATATAATAAAACTAACACTCATCAATCCCCCAACGCTATTATATTCTACCAATGCAACACTTTAATGCTATAAGAGGATGTAGTACCAAGTTGTGGCTTTTTGGCATCCTGCTGGTGAAATCTGATATTGCGGATCCTGCAGCCCAGTGGTCAGGAATGGATTTTGGTCTTACAAGCAATATGAACTTCACAGGGATTAGGATCCTGCTGTTGTTTACAAGGCTGCAAAGGAGAGGGTTTGTTACTATAAGAGTTTCAGATGCAGTTTCCATTTATTGAACAAAATTTTAAAATGCAGTTTCAGTTCAGACTGAAATCCCCCTTTATTTAGTCAATATTACCTAAATAAAGTTGTAAGATTTTGCCCATCAGTAAATTATCCTCAGGAAGCAATAAGGGGTGTATTTATAAAACTTTGCATAGCTATTACATCAAAACTGTATGTAAATTTATTTTGTACAAATTAGGCAAAAATCAAATGTTCTCAGGTAATATTCTTTTTAATTTAAATGTGGAAATGACCACATTGTGGCCATTAGATGGTGCAAAGGAACATACTTATTTCCTATGATATTGAGTGACATCTAGTGGTCATACCTCAATATAACCATATAAACTTTGTGTGCTGCTCCAAGCAATCATTCTATATTGCTCCAGTAACTCATATTGAGTATGGGTTCCGGCAAAAGAAAACCCCCAAAGGACTTTATAGGCAAAGTCATGAATATAGATTTAAAAGGCAAATGCCAATCTTTCTTACAGTCATAGTAAAAAAAAACAATAGTCAATACTACGTTTTTACTGCACTTGTAAAAGGTTGGCATCTGCCTTTTAAACCAATATTCATGGGATTACCTATAAAGTCCCTTGGGGGGGGGTCTTTTGTATAATGGCTATTTAGGGATGTTGGAAAGGCACTTTTTGAACCTGCCACTCAGCTCCACTCTTTGATAAAGGAGGAAGAATGGAGCACCACACTACTGAGAAATCATCCCAGGTGTAGGGAAAGTGAAAGTGGCTTCTGCTTGACTTCTCCCAAATCCTAACAACGCGTTTCACTCCATGCACAGGGCTTAGCAATAGGGGTCCTATAACTATGCCCTGTGGGTGGGGCGAAACACATCAGGGGTGTGCTTCGGGAGGAGTTGGGTTGAAGCTGCTTTCAATTTCCATACCACAATAGAGCCACTGGATCCCTGGTGCTCAACCTATGACCCATAGACCACATTTGGCCCTCTAGCAGTTTTTGTGTTGTCCTGGGGGCCCCTGCAGACACTAATTTGTGCTTCCCTACTACACTATTATAGTAATGATTTCTAGCAGAAATATGTCTCCAGTGTAAGATCGTCCTAAAGCATGTTCCCAGTCCCAAACAACTCCTATAACATGTTCACAGTTTCTAACAGTCTCCTGCAGCATGTCTGCAGTCTCTGATAAACTCTTGTATTATGTCCGCAGTCTCTGATAATCTCTTGTAGCATGTCCGTAGTCTCTGACACTCTTGTATCATGTCTGCAGAGTCTGACTATCTCTTGTAGCATGTCCGCAGTCTTTGACCATTTATTGTATCGTGTCTGCAGTCTCTGACCATCTCTTGTATCATGCCCACAGTCTCTGACCATCTCTTGTAGCATGTCCTCAGTCTCTGACACTCTCTTGTATCATATCTGCATTCTCTGACCATCTCTTGTATCATGTCTGCAGTTTCTGACGATCTCTTCTATCATATCTACAGTCTCTGAGCATCTCTTGTATCATGTCCACAGTCTCTGACCATCTCTTGAAACATGACCTCAGTCTCTGACACTCTCTTGTATCATATCTGCAGTCTCTAACCATCTCTTGTATCATGCCCGCAGTCTCTGACCATCTCTTGTATCATATCCGCAGTCTCTGACCATCTCTTGTAGCAGGTCCGCAGTCTCTGACACTGTCTTGTTGATATGCTTAGTAGATGGTGCTTACTATCATAGGAACCAAGCATGCTCCTGGGCGAAATCTAGAGGCCATAAAGCAACATTTTCAGTATTCATACATTCAATCTGCAAGGAAATATAGCCCAAGAACTTTTGGTTTTGCCCCATTTGCACAAAATAATTTAATATGCAGTTTCAAGGCATTTTTTTCTATTTT
This sequence comes from Rana muscosa, assembly GCA_029206835.1. NCBI lineage: Eukaryota > Metazoa > Chordata > Amphibia > Anura > Ranidae > Rana > Rana muscosa. Next base: position 442,980,760 of record CM055127.1, on the reverse strand, counting down.
AGCAGCTGAATCCAATTTGAAAAATGTCTGACTCTTGGGTAAAAGCTGAGTAAATTTTGTGTAAAAATATTTACATATGGCCCCCTAAAAAAAGAAGACAGCAAAGGAGAGTGAACCACTTCCCCAAAAAATAAATAAATATATAAAATATAATAAAATAAAATAGTTTGCATGCAGTTTCAATAGATTTTTTTATTATTATTATTATTATTATATCCCACATTTTTTATTTTTGCAATTATATCCAATTAGAAAAATGTCTCACTCTTGGGTGAAAACTAAGTGATATTTCTGTAAAAAGATTTATAAACGGCCCTCTAAGTGAGCTTAAAAAAAAAAAGAAAAAAGGAGAGCAAAGGAGAGTGAACCACTTCCCAAAAAAAATTATAAATAAATAAAATCTAATAAAATAAAATAGTTTGCATGCAGTTTCAATTGATGTTTTTAATTTTTTTATTATTATATCCCACAGAGTTTTTATTTTTGCAATTGAATCCAATTAGAAAAATGTCTGACTATTGGGTAAAAGCTGAGTGAATTTTGTGTAAAAATATTTATAAATTCCCCCCTATGAGAGTTTATAAAAAAAAAAGAAGCAAGCAAAGAAGTGAATCATTTCCCAAGAGCAATACAATTTTATTTTATTTTTTAATTCCGGTCAGCAAGTAGCCAGAAGTTTATTGTTACTAAGGACAACATCGCCCCTCTTCACGGTGCATTGCCAGGCAACCATTGTCGGATTTGCAGAGAGGGTTAAGAGCCAGTAAGTTCAACCCTGTCAGTTAGGTGATATATTCAGCCTTCAAGGGCAGTGCTGGCAGTGACTACGAGGTTGCTAAGTTGAGTTTGGCACGATTCTTAAGTGCAGATTCCTGCCCCTTTTCGGTCCTTTCTGAACACACAGCAGTTGCCAGGGAGCTGCTGACACAGGATAAGGAGCCGATGGCCAAAATAAAAACAGCTAGGAATTGTTATTTAAGAATCATCCAGGCTCCCGAAAAACAAAACAAAAAAAAAAACAATGTGTGCTTGCCATTATCTAACCCTGTTAGCGGAGGATTAACAGAACCAATATTGTTTTTGTTTCTTGTTTCCTTCTGTTTGCTGAACAATCTTCTAAATGGATGTGATTATGCAAAGCGCAAGGAAATCTTCACCAAATACCCAATAATGTGTCCATTTTTTAGCACATCTGTCGGACTAATGCCCTGTGTGGGAGTGGCAGAATGCCACTGGCGTATTTCGCACCTGCAAGTATTTAAAGCCCAATTGAAGTCTCAGAAATAGATATTCAGACAGACATTGTAAAAACAACCCGTAATTTAAAATTACACTAAACAACATCCTTATTCTGGTGTTTTTTCTGCCTTCCTGTCAGGGCTTTTTATTTCAGAGAGTAGGTGTAGGAACTCCCCTCTCCCAAGTCACCCCTTGTCTCCGCCCCTACCCACCTCCGAGCACTGTCCCTTCTTTCCACCCCCATCCCCACCTCCGAGCACTGTCCCTTCTTTCCACCCCAACCCACCTCCAAGCACCGTCCCTTCTTTCCACGCCCATACCCACCTCCAAGCACCGTCCCTTCTTTCCACCACCATACCCACCTCCGAGCACTGTCCCTTCTTTCCACTCCCATACCAACCTCCAAGCACTGTCCCTTCTTTCCACCCCCATACCCACCTCCGAGCACTGTCCCCTATTTCCATCCTCATACCCACCTCCGAGCACTGTCCCTTCTTTCCACCCAAATACCCACCTCAGAGCACTGTCCCTTCTTTCCACCACCATATCCAACTCCGAGCACTGTCCCTTCTTTCCACCCCCTACCCACCTCCAAGCACCGTCCCTTCTTTCCACCCCCATACCCACCTCCGAGCACTGTCCCTTCTTTCCACCCCCATCCCCACCTCCGAGCACTGTCCCTTCTTTCCACCCCAACCCACCTCCAAGCACCGTCCCTTCTTTCCACCCCCATACCCACCTCCGAGCACTGTCCCTTCTTTCCACCACCATACCCACCTCCGAGCACTGTCCCTTCTTTCCACCCCCATACCCACCTCAGAGCACTGTCCCTTCTTTCCACCCCCATACCCACCTCCGAGCACTGTCCCTTCTTTACACCCTCATACCCACCTCAGAGCACTGTCCCTTCTTTCCACCCCCATACCCACCTCAGAGCACTGTCCCTTCTTTCCACCACCATACCCACCTCAGAGCACCGTTCCTTCTTTCCACCCCCTACCCACCTCCGAGCACTGTCCCTTCTTTCCACTCCCATACCCAACTCCAAGCACCGTCCCTTCTTTCCACCCCCATACCCACCTCCAAGCACCGTCTCTTCTTTCCACCCCCATACCCACCTCAGAGCACTGTCCCTTCTTTCCACCCCCATACCCACCTCTGAGCACTGTCCCCTATTTCCACCCTCATACCCACCTCCGAGCACTGTCCCTTCTTTCCACCCCCATACCCACCTCAGAGCTCTGTCCCTTCTTTCCACCACCATATCCACCTCCGAGCACTGTCCCTTCTTTCCACCCCCTACCCACCTCCAAGCACCGTCCCTTCTTTCCACCCCCATACCCACCTCCAAGAACTGTCCCTTCTTTCCACCCCCTACCCACCACCGAGCACTGTCCCTTCTTTCCACCCCTACCCACCTCCAAGCACTGTCCCTTCTTTCCACCCCCATACCCACCTCCAAGCACTGTCCCTTCTTTGCACCACCATACCCACCTCCAAGCACCGTCTCTTCTTTCCACCACCATACCCACCTCAGAGCACTGTCCCTTCTTTCCACCCTCATACCCACCTCAGAGCACTGTCCTTTTTTTCCACCCTCATACCCACCTCAGAGCACTGTCCCTTCTTTCCACCCCCATACCCACCTCCGAGCACTGTCCCTTATTTTCCACCCCCATACCCACCTCCAAGTACCACCTCTTTTAGAGAAAACAGAACCAAATAAAATGTTTCGGTGCTTAGTAATCTGTATAGAATTTGGTAATTATAATAAGTAAAGCAGTAAAATGGATCCTATGCAGCCAGCAACAATAGCCCCCCCCCCCCCCAAGCAAAAATAGATCCCCTCACAATAATAGACACCCCAAGCAATAATAGATCCCCCAGCAACAATAGACTTCTTGCAACAAAATACTGCCTTACAACAACAGACCCACCCCAGGAACAACAGACCCCACCAGCAACAATAGATCTCCCAGCAGCCAACACTAATAGACCCTTAAGCAGCCAGCAAAAATAGACCCCTAATCAACAGTAATTGAGAAAATAATGATGATCATGATAATCTGGACAGCCGCACTCCAATCCAACGTGGCTGTATTCACAAAATAAAATGTGAATGAGTTATGAGTAAGCACAAGTGTGAAACGCGTTAGCTGTCCCCATTTTTCTGTTGCTGTGACATGTAGTGCCTGTTTTCATTTTACTTTGTGAATAAAGCCATGTTGGATTGGAGTGCGGCTGTCCAGATCATCATTATTTTCTCAATTGCCTAGTGCATTGCCAGCACCCTCGGTTCCTGGAAAGGTAAATTTTATTTTTGGGTAAGCCTGTTTGGAGCGGCAATCCTTGTTTGCCTAATCAACAGTAGATCTCTTCCAGCAACATATGAGCACCAGCAACAGAAGTTGCCCCCCCCGCAACAATAGACACATCCCTTAACAATAGACCCCTCCCTCAACAGTAGATCCCCCCATCAACAATTGACCCACTAGCAACATAAGACCCCCCCCAGCATCAATGAACCCCCAAGCAACGATAGATCCCCCAGCAGTGGCATCATTGGACCCTTTAGCACACCCCATTACCGCTTGCCACTGCATAGATTCAGTGCCCACATTCCTGCTAAAAAAAAGCCCTGCTCCTTGTCATTTCCTTCATTAGCTCCCAAACCACTCTCTTTTTCCTCATCACTTCTATCTGTTTGTAATGAGCAGTGCACATTAGTTGCGACCACCACGTACACTTCACATTCCACAGTCAATAGTTAATCTCAGGAGGGAGCAAGAGAGGGTGACTACATGCCTACATACAGTGGGACCAGGGAGAATGAGTGTAGCTATCCTCTAACACAGTGGTTCTCAACCTGGGGGTCGGGACCCCCTCGGGGGTCGAATGATGATTTGCCAGGGGTCACCAAATCCTGGGCTGTTCCTGAAGCCTGCACCGCTCTCCCAGCCTTTTTGCAGCCGCTCAGCAGGGCTGTCCCTGTAGCCTGTGGCCGTCCAGCTGGGCTCTTCCTGGAGCCCACGGCCACCCACTCAGCCTCTTTGCAGCTGCCCATTCAGTTCATGGCATGGCTGGGGGGCAATGACTAGAGGTCAGCTGACTGGTGAGGAATGTGAAGTGGGAGGGTCTGGAGGAGACCCTATCTCCTGATTTCGGCATAGGTGTCACTGCTACGAGACACCACAAAGTCAGAGACACAGTGAAGCCAGAGACACAGGGAGTAACACTGGCTGTGATTTTTAGTTGCCATTAGAAGTCCCCGCTACGGTTCTCAGAACCGCAGATGACCTTGATCAAGAGCACCTACGTTGGCTGATCAGAACTCCCCACCAGCACTGCCACTCATCCCATACCCCCCCACCAAGGAGTAAGAGCAGCAATAAAAATAGAAAAAACATGGAAGGGAGAGGAAAAGAGGGGGAGGAACAAAGGAAAAGGGAGAGAAAGAAAAAGATGAAAGAACAAGAAAGATGGCTAGAGAGCGCGATGGGGGGAAAAAAAGAAATTAGGATAGAGATAAAAGGGAAAGAAAGGAGAACAAAGACAAAAAGTGGTAAATCCTAAAATTTGCCATAAGGGGTTTTAATACTGTACAAGTGGAAGGGACTGTGGGTCAGGGCCGCAAATTACTTGTCTTGCCTTGGGTGCTGACAACCCACACTACGGAAATTATTTTACTGTTAGGGGTCCCCACAACTTGGGAAATTTTATCAAGGGGTCACGACACTAGAAAGGTTGAGAACCACTGCTCTAACAGGAAGTCAGATCACAGTAGCAAAAACAAAGGAATTTAGAGATTTGGAGGAGGCTGAGAGCAATAGAAGGGCCTTTTTGAGTTAAAGTGGTTCTAAAGGCTGAAGGTTTTGCATTCTATGCATTAAGATAAAAAACCTTCTATCTTATAGCCCCCTAATGCTTACCTGAGCCCCATCTCCATCCAGTGATGTGCACAATATACTCGTCTGTCTGGGAAGCTTCCTTCTGATTGGCTGAGACAAGCTGCTTGCTGTGGGGGCACTCGGCAGTAGGGAGAGGCCAGGAGCGCCGGTGAGGGACCCGAGGAGAGGAGGATCCGGGCTGCTCTGTGCAAAACCACTACACAGAGCAGTGGTGTTCCGGCCCAAAAAAAATGTATAATTAAAAGCCAGCAGCTACACATACTTTTAATAAATGGACACTTACCTGTCCTGGAGTCCCTCGATGTTGGCACCGCAGCTGATGTTTCCATCAGCTGTCGGGTGCTGCCACCGCCATTGCGGGTAAGGAAACCCGGCAGTGTAGCCTTTCGGCTTCACACCGGGAACCCTACTGCGCATGCGCGAGGCCCCGCTCCTCTCTCCTATTAGCCCGGAAGTGGGAAAGGATACCTGTCAAAGACAGGTATCCTGTCCCCCCTCCCCCCCCCGAAATGTGCCAATTGTGGCGCCGGAGGAGGGGAGGAATCCGATGAGCGGAAGTGCCACTTTCGGGTGGAGCTCCGCTTTAAGTATGACATGTTTGTTATTTTTAAATGCACTTATCACTTCAAAGAAAATGTCAACCCAACATTTCATATTCCTCATATGTGCCTGCTGTACTGTGCGTATGTATGAAAAAGTATCATGTTCTCTTTATTATGCTCTTCCTTTGTATGAAATCCCTGGTGTCCCTGCCAGTCGCTCTGCTTTCCTATAAAAAACTTCCCAGACTAGGCATGAGAGCACATCGTGGTCAGTTCTCTAGCTGTGCTGGGGACTCAGCCTGCTCTACTCCAATGATCAGACTTGTCCTGACATGCAGCTGTCTTCTGGTGCCATGGAAGTCAAAAGCTGCAGCTGCTACTGAGAAAAGTTGCACCGTCCGCCCATCCATTTTTTCCCCCTCCTCTATACATATTGCATTGCGTTCTGTAAATGGGCAAGGGAAATCCTGTCATTTAACTCATGCTCCTTCATTCACAGAATGCAATAGCGTTGTGGGAGAACAGTAATATGAGCTATATTATTGGCATAGAGGGCAGAAGAGAGTGGGCAATAGATGCAACTTTTCTCAGTATCAGTGGCTGCTGTTAACTATCACAGCATTGGAAGACAGAGGCACAGGGCAGTATCTGGGGGCTATGATGAAGGCACTGAATAGTCGATTTTTACAAGAAAAAGTTGCCTGCAGGTAATGGAATATGCACCATTATACATAACTAATGAGCAGGGCTGCTGTTAGAAATCACGGGGCCCCATACAGCCTACCAGCCAGGGACCCCCACCCCCTCCCCCAAGTCGAAAGTGACTGAGGACATAGATTTATCAGCCTCAGCTGCACAGATAAATGAATAGGAAGCACTCTGATTCTTCCTGCTCATTCACAAACTGAAGCGTAGTAAATACAGTTTATTATGCTTCAGTGATAAATGGACACAGTGAGTGAATGGTACCGATCACTCACTGTTCATTCAGAAAACATCCTAAAAAACATCCTCCTGTGTGCCCGCAGAAGATACCAGTGGAAGAGGAGGGAAGCTGACCGCACTGCAGGGGAAAGGGGTACATAGGGGGGACTGGACAGCAGAATGGAGGGGCTAGAACCAATCCCCCTGCAGTGCAGCCAGAACGAGGGAGAGGAGGAGAAGCTGGCGGCACCTCAGGGGGAGGGAGAAGAGGATTGCTGCAATAAGACAGTATAGTCGGTACTCCTGCTCAGCAGGTGCCAAGGCCCCCCTTTTAAACTGATGGGGGGGAAAAATGCCCATTAGGCCCCCTGGGATGACATCATGTTGGCCTAGCCTAAAAGCCAGGAAGCAACTTAAGAAATGTTAAAAAAGTAAAAAGCTATCCAGTATACTATCAGATACAGTCACAAATTTGAAGCCACCTGGGAACCCTGGGCTCAACATGTAGGCATCTCCCTCCTCCCTCGTGCGAAGTCAGACTGTTCGGTTTCTAAAACCTGATGATAGACAAACTCAACTTTTCCTACTTCCTCTTTCTCTACATCTTCCTTTCTTTCTACCACCTACTCTATCCCATTTCCTCCATACTATGACACCCAAATGTGTTACAGAGGTTTATACGAAAATCAAAGTCATGCCGCGTACACACGACCGTTTTTAATGTCATTGAAAAAACAAAGTTTTTCTCAACGTGATTCTTCTCAAGCCAACCTTGCCTACACACGATCATGAAAAAAAATGCTCGCGCAAAGCGCGGTGACGTACGAAATGTACGACGGCACTATAAAGGGGAAGTTCCATTCGGATGGCGCCATCCTTTGGGCTGCATTTTCTGATCCTCGTGTTAGTAAAGTTTGGTGAGAGACGATTTGCGCTTTTCAACCTCGTGCTCTTCAGTCCATTACAGCGTGACGAATGTGCTATCTCCATTATGAACGCTAGTTTTACCAGAACGAGCGCTCCCGTCTCATAACTTGCTTCTGAGCATGCACGTTTTTTTCACATCGTTAAAGCCTACACACGGCCGTTTTTCACAACGAGAAAAACGACGACATGAAAAACGACGAGAAAAAATAGAGCATGTTTCAAAATTTTAATGCCCATTTTTCACGTCGCGAAAAATGCTCTGGAGCCCACACACGATCATTTTTAATGACCAAATTAAAAAATGGCATTTTTCTTGTCATGAAAAACGGTCGTGTGTACGCGGCATCACAGTTATTTAGCCATAATATTGTATATTTACTACTGTTCCGCGGTGATAAAGGGGTTAGAGTCAGGGGTTAGAGACTCCCCTCCCGGCACAGCTTAATCCCTTTGGGGTGCCCCCGGACCGATCAGATCTCCCTACGGCAATGCATGACTTGACGTGTCTCAGAGGCCCAAAATATCCCTCAGGATAACGCCAGTTAGTTTCTTGGGCTTCATTAATTGTTTTCTGGTTATGCTTTATGCCGATTAATTCTCTGAAATGTTCTTTGTATGGCTCTCCGATATCACACTTGTTCCTCTGGAGCTCCGCTCCTGTTGTATCATAAGGTATATCTTCTGTTTCACCAATATTCTGATTGTATAGACCCTTATACTTATACTTCAAAATAAAAAAAATGAAATAAAAAAAAAACAAGTAAATATAATATGTAGACAAAAACTCACCCAAGCTCTACCGCTTGATTGTAGAATGATGAGCTGAATAACGACGCTCAGGCTTGTTGTGTCCCATAAACATCAAAATAGCAACAAAATATAATATACTTTCCCATGTATTTACAATAATGCTAGCAGCATAAGGATTAAAAAGAGTTAATGTTGGTTTAGAGAGTGAAGTTCTACTTTAAGACACCGTTAGGTGAGAAATCAGTGAAAATCTTAACCGATGGTGGTACAGCACTATAAAAAGAAAAACCTGTGTAAGCCTTCAATTTGGCTTTAAGCAATGCATGCATTAATATAGTTCTCTACAGGTAGAACCTAGAAAAACCTTGGAGTGTCGTGGGAAAATGTTGCATTTAAGAGCCTTAAACAGAACCCTGCTTCCTAATTATGGAGAATATTAAGGGATTATGTGAGCGTACACATGTATAGATAATCAGGTATAATGTGCCCCCCACCGGTCACCAGTCCACAGCGGTACATCTGTTCAGAGGCGAAGGTGGCAGCGGTCGCTGCTTCTACCGTTACTAATCCCCTAGAGATAAACCATTCTATCCATATCACATGTTCTTACCCCAGGTGATAAGCTACCAGCAAAAGCCATTTACCATCTGGATACAAGGCAGCCCGGTTAGTATACTGCTATTTTAATGTTTTCAAGATATGTATCTTCTTTCCGCTCAGCTGCTACGGAATATTGCAATCATGGGCACAGGGATGTACATTTGTTGGAGTTCATGCAAAGGTGGTGGAAAGAGTCACTTGAGGAACACATGGTCCAGGCTCGGAACTCGTGTTTAATTATAAGTTTAAATTTAGATATGCATATTTCTGCACCTGTGAGGTTTACTGGGGGGAGAGAGAGAGATTCTATTATAACTTACATAATTATTTATTCTGCATTAACAAGCAAGCAGGAGGTGGGAAGGAGAGCAGAGGAGAAAGTCATATGGAAAGAATGTCCTTTATATATTATATTGAATACCTCTTTGAATGCTGATGGAAAGAAACCATATGCGGAAAAAAATAATAATTGGGAGTAGAAGATTATAAAGCCCACACTTTGTATAGGGAGCAACAATTTTACAGATAAATAAATCATTAATCCTTTCGCTGCCAATGCCGTTTTTGCGTTTTTGTTTAAAAAATAATTTTAGGCCTGAAAATTACATGAAACTCACAAATATTATAAAAAGCAGACACCCTAGAGAAGAAAATAGTGGTAGTTGGAAATTTTTATGTCATAGGATATTACTGTAAAGGTCTAGGAAACGCAAAATGTCAGTAAAAAACACACTAACGTGAATCTTAGGGCAAACAAACACAATAAATTACTCACATTTTTGGCAAAATATAAAAGACAAGGTTGCATTGAGTAAATAGATGCCCCACATGCCAAACCTTAAATTTGCGTGGGTCTGTAAAATGGTGACAAACTTCAGTATGCTATATTTTCTATAGGCAATGCTTCAAAAGCCCCCTATATGTATAAGTTTCGTGTTATGGAGGAGTTCTCTCACTCTGGCGTACACGGTGATATGTAACATGTGTATCGCAATCAACGTTTTCATGCGTAGACGCCCCAACGCATGCATGCGTGTGTATATGTGGGCCTCAAAAAAAAATGTTGGGGGGGGCTTTTTATGTGCTTGGGTGTAACTTTATTTTTTGGCAAAAAAAATGTGAAAACAATTTTTTACCTAACTTTTTTTTTCATCACATAGGGGACAAGCATTCCCCTATGTGATGATTTTTAGGTGACAGGTTCTCTTTATTGAAATATGCAGGGTCTAAAAGACCTGCATGTCTCCTCTGTACTCCTTTGAATGCCGCCCGAATGCTCTCAACATTCTGACAGTCTGCCTGTCAGTTTCACACACAATTGACAGTATGACGTATGGACCTGGCGGAGAAAGGGTTAAAGGAGAAGTACAGGCAAAGCTCATTTGGCTGTACTTCTCCCTGTGGATCACAGGAATGCAGTTCGTTCTGGACTTATGTGACCCGTTTTCAGCAGACAGTGGGCTGAAGCCCCCTGTTGGCTGACGTCCCAGAGCCGGTCCACATGCCTGGACCAGCACCCGACTCAGCCTCTTAGTGAGCCACTGAGAGCCTGAACTGGACTCTCCTCCCCCTTCCATGATCCAGCGCTCCAGTGAATAGGGAGGTGGCAGAGCAGAGAGCCGACGACTGACAGTCACCAGCTCTCTGCTTAGGAAGCTCTAAGAACTGAGCGATCAGTGGTGTTTGATCATGTAGTTCTTAGTGTTAGAGCCAGCGGGGGACAGATGCAGCATCATCCTAGGTAATTATGATTTTATAATTTAAAAAAAAAGCCGGAGGCATCTGGCTGCTAGGCTGTCTAAAGGCCTACATCCAGAAGCAAGAGAGCAGCGCAGGGTTGGGACTTGCGGCTTGCAGTCCAACCAGAAGTGATGGTTCTGCTGGCCGGAGAACCTGTCGTGGTCGGAGGTAGAGGGGAAGCTGTTGCCACTAAGAGACCATCCACCTTGTTACCAGGGACCACTGCGAGTAGCTGAAGCAAGTACCTGAGCAGTATTCTCACAAACCGAGGACAGTGAAGAATTGGGAAACTTCAGCAGAGGTCAAGCCAGGGACCCAGACAGTGGAGGTGACGCTTGCAGAGCATTATTGTGTGCCATGCCAGGGACCGAGCAGGCCAGTGGGGTAAAGCTTGAAGAGTGTCTGTGAGTGCCAAGCTAGGGACCCAGCAGGCACTGGGGGGGGGGGGTGACGCTTGAGGAAGATACTCAGTGGGAAGATTGGAAGAGCTCAGGAGATCCAGGGGCAATGGATCAGCTGGTCTAAGTGATAGACTGGGAGCTCAATTGAGTGAAGATCTAAAAAGGAGAATGTGGAAGAAGTGAAAGAGTACATTACAACCTTTGTTAGAACCTGTTCAAGATTGTTGCCATAGGAGACAGTGTTTCTACACATGCAGGCGTGGTGTCTTGCTTGGTGCCTTTCCCTGCATGGCTGTCTACCTATAGAAGTCTTGGAGTCTGCTCATTAACATTGCAACTACTAAAGGGTGTCCTGTCCGTAACCCTCTCTCCCACAGTTCTGTTTAAGAGAAAATAAATCTCTTTGCATTCAAGAAGTGTCTGGTGCCCATTAATCTACCTTGCATTGCACCCACCATGCCTTGTAACCCACTCTATAAGGATGTTAGTTGTCCCTAACTCTGGAGGTCACCATTAGGCCTGGAGAGGCTCGGGACTTGGCTACACATACAAGTTGACCCATTCCATCTTTTTTAACATCTACTTTATACTGGACCAAAATAAAAAATGGTCACTAGGTCAATTATGTTTTTATATAAATTCAGACAATGGAAAGAAAATAGAAGATTGAAGAGGGACAGATATTGTTGGTCTATAGTATAAGAGGACCGCTAGTTGTGTGAAAACACTTGGATATAGAGAAGCTGATTTTTTATCCAGAATTCGGATTCTACAGAAACAAAATAATTAAGCTAAATGGGTCATTCAGAGATGTTATTTAAATTAGTCTTTTCAAATCTAATCATCATCATTTAAAAAAGTCTACATTGTCCTTTACAGCTTCTCTGTCTCCCATCTATAGATTTCCACGTTCATAGCAATTGCTGCATCTCATAATTATTTTAGGGGATTTATGCCACAATGCTTGGCATTTAACATGTACGGGTTTCTAAATTTGCCTGTGGGTCATCCAAAGTGAATTGACAGTGTCAGAAGTCTGTTCATCAGACTCAAAGGCTTGTTGTGCGCCAATGTGTGAGATGCTCTTTGCTCCATATCTCTTCAAAAAGCTGAATGTCACATAAAATTACTGTCCTGATATTCTAAACCTTAAAGCAAACCCGTCACATGGATTCAGTGTTTAAAACGATCAACGTGGCTAAAGAGTAGACACTGGGAATTGATTGTGCGTTCCTGTAAATATTGAATCCTTCATTGGGAAAGCCCCAATCCTGGGTGCCCTGCCAGCATAAGCCATGACTTTTCCTCGAACATAAGTCCTATGATTGCTGAGAAGCGTAGGCTTAAATCCATAAAAAAACAACTATAACATACAGTAGGTGCCGCCGACATTGTATATTCATCGCGATCCTATCACGGAGATTCTCGGCGACAGGGGTAACGACATCTCGGCGACAGGGTGGCGACACATCTCGCGCTCGCTGCAATAGCGAGGAGACGCGGCACTGTATTGATCGGGGATCCGACGTGGATTCCCGCCAATACCAGGCACTGTGTTTTGTATGAATCCTGAGCGGGAACTCCACGCCAATTTTTAAATAAAAAAAACGGCATGGGTTCCCCCTCCAGGAGCATACCAGGCCCTTGGGTCTGGTATGGATTTGAAGGGGACTCCCCTAAGCTGAAAAATCGGCGTGGGGGTCCCCCTCAAAGTCCAAACCAGACCCTTATCCGAGCACACAACCTGGCAGGCCGCAGGGGAAGAGGGGGGAATGAGAAAGCACACCCCCTCCCTCCGGAACCGTACCAGGCCGCATGCCCTCAACATGGGGGGTTTGGTGCTCTGGGGCGACCTTCGGCCCCCCCACCCCAGAGCACCCTGTCCCCATGTTGATGAGGACAGGGCCTCTTCCCGACAACCCTGGCCGTTGGTTGTCAGGGTCTGCGGGCGGGGGCTGATCGGAATCCGGGAGCCCCCTTTAATAAAGGGCCCCCCAGATGCCGGCCCACCACCCTATGTGAATGAGTATGGGGTACATCGTACCCCTACCCATTCACCTGGTGGAAAAAAATGGCAATAAAAAAAACACACACAGCTTTTTAAAGTAATTTATTGCACAGCTCCGGGGGTCTTCTTCCAACTTTGGGGGTCTCCGGTGTCGTCGCCGCGCTCTTCGGTTCTTTCTTCCTTCTGCCGGGCCACCGCTATCTTCTTCCAGCTCTTTTGCTAACGGGGCCCGGTCTTCTCCGTCGCCTTCTTCCCTCTTCTCCTCTCCGATTCTTTCTTCCTTCTGCCGGGCCTCCGCTATCTTCTTCCAGCTCTTTTGCTAGCGGAGGCCCGGTCTTCCCCATCGTCTCGTCCGGCTCTCCGTTGTCCTTCTGCCGGCCCCTCCACTATCTTCTTTCAGCTCTTTCGCTAGTGGAGGGGCCGGTCTTCCCGTCGTCGCCGTCGGCGTCTTCTTCCCTCTTTTCCTCCTCGATGTTGACTCGTCGCTTCCTCTCGCAGTAATGCTAAATCTTCGGTCCGCAGCGATTTATATAGGCTTCTCATGACGTCACAGTCACATGCTCTCCCGCCCCCCCCTCTTCCCCTGCGGCCTGCCAGGTTGTGTGCTTGGATAAGGGTCTGGTTTGGACTTTGAGGGGGACCCCCACGCCAATTTTTCGGCTTAGGGAAGTCCCCTTCAAATCCATACCAGACCCAAGGGTCTGGTATGCTCCTGGAGGGGGAACCCATGCCGTTTTTTTTTTATTAAAAAATTGGCGTGGAGTTCCAGCTCAGGATTCATACCAAACAGTGCCTGGTATTGGCGGGAATCCACGTCGGATCTCTGTCTACCGGCAATGCGTGTCGCTCATTGTAAAAGGAAAAACAAAAATTTTCCTTTCCCGATGACGAGATTGACACAATATCGGCGGCACCTACTGTATATCCTTGCCCAAATAAGACACAAAGATAGGTTACGTTGGAAAGGGCAAGGCCACATCTTTAATGTAATAGCTCAAATAATTTCCAACATAACAGGAAACACCATTGTGCCAAAAGGCTTGGATTGGGCCACCGGTGGAATACTGTACCCTGTGGTGGGTCCTCATTAAATTGGCAAAAGAAAATGGCAGAACGCACTTGTGTTCATTCTGTTAGGAGCAGTGATCTGCTGGTTCACACTTAAAGCAGGACTTTAGGAATAAGATTAGTTTATACACTTACTTTTGGCCAGCTTGGCTCAAACAAATTATCTAGATGCCACCTCTGTGTGGCTGAAAGTGAAGCTGTACTTTTCTGTTGTAGCCTTTGCTACATATAGTAAATGGTATCCTCTTCTGATGGGTTCTGGAGACACTTTTGTAGCAGGTGTAGAGCAGGGGGAGATGCCACCATGATCTCTGTCTCAGCCAATCAGAGAATGCCTTGTATTCATTGAAAAAAATAAAAGGCTTCTAACGAGTGGTTGAGGTACGGGAGCAACTAATGCTCTATCTTTAGTGCAGAAAGGGGAAGTCACTCAAGCAAGGGCTGGAAGAGCACCTGAAGTTTTTCTGTGGTGGGCCACAGTTCCCCAGTCCAACCCTGCATACCAGTCACAGTTATACTGTGTGCACACCTGAATAGTAAGATGATCAATGTTATTCACTTTACCTGTCAGCGGTCATAATGTTATGGCTGGTTGATGATATATATATATATATATATATATATATATATATATACAGTGCCTTGAAAAAGTTTTCATACCCCTTGACATTTTCCACATTTTGTTACAATCAAAAAGTAAATGTATTTTATTGGGATTTTATGTGATAGACCAACACAAAGTGGCACATAATTATGAAGTGGAAGGAAAATGATAAATGGTTTTCAAAATGTTTTACAAATAAATATCTAAAAAGTGCAGCGTGCATTTATATTCAGCCCCCTTTTCTCTGATACCCCTAACTAAAATCTAGTGGAATCAAATGCCTTCAGAAGTCACCTAATTAGTAAATAAAGTCCACCTGTGTGTCATTTAATCTCAGTATAAATACAGCTGTTCTGTGAAGCCCTCAGAGGTTTGTTAGAGAACCTTAGTGAACAAACAGCATCATGAAAGCCAGGGAACACACAAGACAAGTCAGGGATAAAGTTGTGGAGAAGTTTAAAGCAGGGTTAGGTAATAAAAAGATATCCCAAGCTTTGAAAATCTCACAGAGCTCTGTTCAATCCATCATCCACGAATGGAAAGAGAATGGCACAACTGCAAACCTATCAAGACATGGCCGTCCACCTAAACTGACAGGCAGGGCAAGGAGAACATTCATCAGAGAAGCAGCCAAGAGGCCCATGGTAGCTCTGCAGGAGCTGCAGAGATCCACAGCTCAGGTGGGAGCATCTGTCCACAGGACAACTATAAGTTATGCACTCCACAAATCTGACCTTCATGGAAGAGTGGCAAGAAGAAGCCATTGTTGATAGAAAGCCATAAGACGTCCCATTTGCAGTTTACAAGAAGCCATGTGGGGGACACAGCAAACATGTGGAAGAAGGTGTTCTGGTCAGATGGGACCAAAATTTAACTTCTTGGCCTAAAAGCAAAACACTGTGTGTGATGGAAAACTAACACTGTACATCACCCTGAACACACCATCCCCACCGTGAAACATGGTGGTGGCAGCATCATGTTGTGGGGATACTTTTCTCCAGCAGGGACAGGGAAGCTGGTCAGAGTTTTTTTTTTTTTTTTTATATATTTTTATTAATTTTTCAACAACATATAACACACTTTACAATACATAAAACACATATACCAACTCAATATTTCCCGAGAAAAAAATAAAATAAAAATCTATACTCCTATATGAAAAGCCCAGCCCTGGAACCCCACACTCCACACTGACTAGGGGAATCAGGGCTGGGCAGAGAAGGGGGAAAAGGGTGCATGGGAGAAAAAGGAGAGGGATAGAAAAGAAAAAAAAAAGGGGGCGGGGGGGAGGGGAAAGGGGAGGGTACAATCCCTTGTTTTCTCCCCTAAGTGTTTTAAAGTTTATTATGTGCTAGAACTCTAATATTAGTGCCCTTTTAAATGAAAATACTTAATGTGGGGTGACAAAAAGTGATTCCAAAGACTTCTTCAAAGAGAGAAAAAAAAAATTAAAATTAATAAAAAAGAATTAAAAAAACAAACAAACAAAAAAAAAAACAGATATTAGAGTCCAAAAATGGGCTATATAAATGACTAAAAAAATACATTTACAAATGGCTGTGTTGATGAGGTGACAAAACATATATGTAGAGATAAAAGGTGACAGGGATAAGTGGCCTCACCAGTATGTGAGAGAGGGGAAGAGAAAAAAAAAAAGGGGGGGGAGGGGGTGAAAAATTGAGAAGGGGAGGGGGGATAGGGGAATAAGATCCCCTTATTCTCCCCCCGATATCTTATGTGATGAAACTCTAATATTGATACCCCTAAAAGTGAGGTGATTCCAAAAACTACTTCAAACTAAAAACCTGGTGTTAAGATCCATTAATGGACTATTAAAAAAAAAAAAAAAATGTAATTTTTTTTTTTTACAGTTGGCTATATTGATAAAGTGACCCAACTTATACGTGAAAAGGAGAGAAAAAAAAAAAGGGAAAACTTATACACAAAAAATTCACCCCCCTCCCCCTTCTCCATGTGCATTGATCATACTTGATTTATCCCAACTTTTTTAAATTCTCTCTCTAAGTATCAGAAAAAAAATAAAAATAAAGGAGGGGAGGGGAATTAGGAAGGGATAGAAGGGGGAGGGGAAGGATAGGCTGGCATGTATGGCATCTAATAGTATGCCTGTCCCAGTACATTTTAAATTCTTAAGGGATAGGCCCAACAATAGCCCCAAAAGATCAAAAGATCAGCCTTAGGATATAAATAGCTTATTCAGTAAATATAGATTGAGTCTCAGTGAGATTGTACAAGTATCTCTCTATAGGTTGTGGTGTCCTTGAACTCCATCCACGGGGTCCAAGTTAGGGTATGTCGTTGGAAAGTGTCCTTGTTACGATGAGTAATTTCTTCCATGAAATGTATCTCTGATATTTTTTTAAACCACTTTTTCACAGATGGAATCTCAGGCTGACCCCAAAGGATAGGTATAAGTGCTTTAGCCGTGTTAAGCAGGTGTGGAACTAGAGAACATTTATATTTTCTGACAGACTCCTTAGTAGAATGGAAGAGGATGACCCATGCGTCAACAGGAAGATTAATACTGGATATTTGTTGGATGATACAAATGATGCTAGACCAATAGGGGCGAATAAGTGGGCACGACCACCATATATGAGCATGAGTTGCTCTGTTCCCGCAGTTCCTCCAACACAGTGGGGAGTTGGCAGGGGACATCTGATGAAGCTTTGATGGGGTATAGTGCCATCTAGTTAGCAATTTGTAATTGACCTTAGCCATCTTTGATGCAATTGAAGAGATATGAGTCAGCTGCAGGACTTTATTATTTTGGCTATCTGGGATACTAGATTCCAGGTCTGCCTCCCACTTAGCAAAAAAGGGAGGGTAATTGTCTCCTTGGAGCTTGATAAGTGATTTGTAAAATACCGAGATACTGTGTTCCGGTATCTCCGTTAAATTGAAGATTTCCTCAATACTGTTTAAGTCCTGTATCCCTTTGAGCGGCTGAGGCAAGGTTCTAAGGAAGCCCTGTAACTGGTTATATCTCCATTTGTCCAGAAACGTAATTGGCTTGAGGCCGAGAATTTCCTCAAGGGGCTTAAGAGAATTTGCTCGCAGAACCTGGTCAGAGTTGATGGGAAGATGGATGGAGCCAAATACAGGGCAATCTTAGAAGAAAACCTGTTAGAGTCTGCAAAAGACTTGAGACTGGGGCGGAGGTTCACCTTCCAACAGGACAACGACCCTAAACATACAGCCAGAGCTACAATAGAATGGTGAAGATCAAAGCATATTTATGTGTTAGAATGGCCCAGTCAAAGTCCAGACCTAAATCCAACTGAGAATCTGTGGCAAGACTTGAAAATTGCTGTTCACAGACGCTCTCCATCCAATCTGACAGAACTTGAGATATTTTGCACAGAGGAATGGGCAAAAATGTCACTCTCTAGATGTGCAAAGCTGGTAGAGACATCCCCAAAACGACTTGCAGCTGTAATTGCAGCGAAAGGTGGTTCTACAAAGCATTGACTCAGGGGGGCTGAATACAAATGCACACCACACTTTTCACATATTGTTTTGTAAAGGATTTTGAAAACCATTTATCATTTTTTTTACCACTTTACATTTATGTGCCACATTGTGCTGGTCTTTTACATAAAATTCCAGTAAAATACATTTATGTCAGGGGCGTGGTTTGGTGCCGGACCTGAATGGCTGCCTGACTCCCGAGCTCCCGTCCACAGGAGATTCCACAGTAAGCTCTGCCGAGCCATTTGCAGCCAAGAATGGGAAAAACCTCGGGGGACCTCTCCCCATCTAGGTCCCGATCCCCCGGAGGATCCGGAACACGAATCGGCCGCCACATAACGGACATCTTCCGGACCCAGGTACGCGAGGCCCCGGCTTCTAATCGGGCCTACTCGAGCGCCGCACGATCCTCCAGCCTCAGCCCCTCAGGCAGGAGTCACATGCAACCCCAGCCCACAGCAGCTGTAACATGTTCCCCACAGCCCCTGTGCATGCAGGACCTCCGCTCTGTGGCTGAAGACATTAAAGCCACACTTTCCTCAGCCATCACAGATCTCAGGAGAGACATCCAGGCAATGGCAGTACGGTTAGATGATGTGGAGGAAACAACAACCCTCCATGACACTGCCATCCAGCAACTGCAGGCCTCTTCCCACTCCCAAAATACACAGCTCAGGGATATCCAAAGACATATGGAAGATTTAGATAACCGCGGACGTCGCCACAATATCCGCGTTAGAGGCATCCCTGAATCTGTTGAAAACTCGCAAATTACGAAAACCACTATCGCCATCTTTAATGATCTTCTGGGCAGACCCCCTGAAACGCCCATTGAATTTGAGCGCTTGCACAGGGCCTTGAAACCTAGAAGCAGAGATACTGATCCCCCCAGGGATGTTATTTGTTGTCTTGTCAACTTTAAACTAAAGGAGGAAATTCTCCATAGGGCTAGAGACCGTCGCTCCCTACTCTATCAAGGAGCAGACATAAAGTTATTCCAAGACCTCTCGCCTATTACCCTTCAAAATAGAAGAGACTTGCGCCCTCTCCTTGACCTCCTGCGCACCAGAGGGATCCAGTACCGGTGGAAATTTCCCTTTTGCCTCTCTGCCTCCTTTCAAGGCCGCACAGCAAACTTACGCCTGCCGGAAGATCTACCCGCTTTCTGTGAAACACTGAATCTTCCCCGCATTGACGTCCCAGATTGGTACAACACCCTTCGCCTGCCACGCATGAGAAGATCAACTTCCACTGACGCTATTCCAGTCCGTGATGATTTTCACATAAGACGCCGCAGACCCACCCCACCAAGAGAATCCGACATGTCAGACCCTCAGAATGCTGTGCTCAACAGCCCAACGGCTTCCCCGGCTCACAGGAGAGCCCGCCTTGCAGCATCCGACTGAACAGTCTCATCCCTACCCTCCCAAAGATCTCAAACGCTGACTGTGCCACATCAAGACAGTAACCTTTCAACGACGCCCGTTTGTAGCACTCAAGACGACAAGCTGTACCACAAACGGTCACATCAAAGATAACTTTTCTTTTCTTTCCCCAGTTAATGCCAATCCCAGATGTTCCTGACTGTTCTTAACATCATTCCCTAGAAGTCTGATCCAAAACAAATGGACACAACACCACCTGTACTGTAAGTCTTTTATTTCCCTTGAGAGACCCCCGGGTTTTGACTGACCCTCCTAGAAGAGCTAGCGGTCTTAAAGGTAAAAGACATTCTATTAGGGGTAATTACATGCCCTCCATTAAAACCGCCCAGGATTGAACCGAGATATTGAGTATCTCATATAGATAGGTATACCTCCTCAGGGGAAATGTTCTCGCTCCAAATACCTTCCCGCATCCCTCCCTAATCCCCTTCTCAACCCTCTTCCTTACCCTCCCCCTTCCCAATCCTCCAACCCTTTCCCTCCCCATCCTAACCTCCCTCCAATCCGATTTACCCCCAAAGGTATTCCACACATAAACCTCCTTGATAATTGTTCACAGAACTACCCTGAACAGAGGGTCAATGGGTGTAACTACTGTTATCTTGGGCGCTCCTTGGGAGGTTGCCTTTGGGGGGTGATGTTGCACAGAGGCCAACTCTCTTCCTACAAAGGGTTACGAGCCTAAATGAACTGCTTCGCCATCACCTTACCTAAACTTAGGAGAATCTGTTGCTATAGAAAAACGCTCTTTAAGCGTTTCAGACTTTTCACATAGCTCCCCTGATATGGCGTCTGTGCAGCCTCGCCCCCCTTCCAAATGCCTCACTTGAAAAAGATGTTATAAGAGTGTTTAAAAGTTAGACTATATTAGATGGCTCCTTCTCACTTATCTTGTTGTGTACTCAAAACTCGGTTAAACGATCAGTTTGAAAGCTCCCAAATCGATCACACTCAACCAATGGGTTGATTACATGTGCCTAATGATCTCCACTACAGGGAATTATGGGTCTATCCCACCTTGTGACTTTGGAGATACTAAATACATTAGGGCCTGTGACGATCCCGTTCCAACCCAATCTGGACTGGAATATGCCACAGGACCGATCATAAATTGGACGATGCCCGACCACACACACACACACACAAGAAAGGTTGCTTTCTGATATAGACTCAATTAAAGTTATATTATAATTATTCACGTTGAATGTTATAAACATTGTTGAATTGCCTCAATGTTGGAAGTCTCCCCCCTCTCCATTTAATTGGAGAAGTGACGTAAGATACATATGTGTAAAGAGGACCCTGTCTCACTGGTCTGGTTTCTATATTAATATAATATGTTATGTTTATACTCTAGATTCTAGGACTGTTATTGTTTGTTTAATGCACTTGCTAAATGACCTTAGGAAATTGCAACATGTTTGACTCCCCTGAGTTTAGACCTACAGCTATTCTGTCTAACACGAATAAATACTGGCTCCCCCACACGTTCAGCAGCATGAATCTCCTGTGGACGAGAGATACAGAATCTTGACCGTTCCATACCGACACCCTTCACCTCTCCACAAGACGGGAACGTACGTGTTCCTGTCAAACGTTACCGGATACATTTTTTTATCTTAGGGAAGGTTACGTATAACCTCCCTAACTCCGGAATAACGCCTACCCCGCTTTCTCCGAACGTCCAGTTCACTTGCCCATCCTCCTCCTCCCCTTCTTTCCCCCTGATCCCTATCCCCCCCCTTTTTTTTTTTTTCTTTTTTTTTTTTTCTTCCTTTCTCTTTTTCTCTTCCCTCTTCTTTTCCCTTCTCTTTCACCTTCTCCCCCTTCTCGTACCCCCCCTCTCTTCCCTTCCCTTTCCCTTCCTCCTATACCTCACGGTCTCCGCCGCCACCACACCTATACTAGAACAAAACTACCCAAGAACCTGCCTTTTTCAGATCCCCCCGTTCAGACGTAAAAAGATACCTGCCTAACACCTCACGGTCTCCCCAAAATCCTAGGACCGAACATGAACACAATGCCACACACACGCCCTACAAAAAAAACCTCCACACTTAAAGTAGTCTCACTGAACACAAAGGGTCTCAACATCCCAGAGAAACATAGCCAAGTCCTTGATATGATGTCTAAACTGAAGGCAAACGTAGTATTCCTACAAGAAACGCACTTTCGCACAGACAAAATTCCCAAGCTTATGAACCATCTGTTCCCAACAGTATACCATGCCACCAGCTCACTTGCAAAGTCAAAAGGGGTCTCAATTCTACTTTCCAAAAACCTTGACTGGCAACCCATAGATTCACTTATAGACACAGAAGGCAGATACATCTTTCTAAAGGGCCGACTCCAGGGGCGACCTGTGACCCTGGCCAACATATACAGCCCTAATACTGCACAAGTAAGCTTCTTTAGATCCATCTCGCGACTGCTCTCAGACTTTCACTCCGGATTGACCATCCTGGGAGGTGATTTCAATGTAGCCCTTTTCCCAATTTTGGATACCTCCACTGGTACAACTTCCTTACCGTACAAAGCCATCCGACAAATCAAGATACAGATCCAAGATCTTCTTCTACATGACACTTGGCGTTCACTTCACCCCGACGAAAAAGACTTTACTTTTTTTTCTGCCCCACATAATAAATATTCTAGAATCGATTACCTATTCCTATCCCAGAAAGATATCCCCTTTCTATCCACCGCCACCATTGAACCAATGCTGCTGTCAGACCACCACCCAATTACAATGACCCTGACACTCCCAGACACACATATTCCCAAAAACATTTGGCGCCTAGACTCGGCACTGCTTACTTCGGAAGAGGTCATCAGTGACATCCGCAAATGCTTACGCACATTTTTCATAGAGAACGACACACCTGACACAGCCCCGCTTACCCAATGGGAGGCCCATAAATGTGTTGTTAGAGGGAAACTCATCGCCCTTAAGTCATCCCGCCGAAAGGCCCAACAACAAACAATTGCAGACCTACTCGACAAGATTAAAAACCTTGAACTTGCTCACAAACAATCACAAGCTCAGCAAATTTATCACGAGCTTACCCAAAACAGGAAACATTTACGTGAAGAATTAAACCGCAAAACGCGACGCAAATTTGTCCTACACCAAAAGCTCTTCTATGAATTTGGCAACAAATGCGGAAAATATCTAGCCAAAGCCCTCCAGACCAGGAAAGCACACACAAATATTCACACCATCAAAGATCCTCACGGAAAGTCCCATATCACCCCGACAGACATAGCAGCCCAGTTTGAGACCTATTACTCTAACCTGTATAATCTCCCCAAACATACAACAAATCAAATTAGATCTGAAACTAGACAGACCTCAATCAAGTCTTTCCTCGACAAATACTGTCCCAAACCCATAAACACAGAAGATGCCCTTCAATTAGAAAACCCTATTTCGGAAGAGGAACTCAAATCGGCAATCAAACAGCTTAAAAATGGTAAAAGCCCCGGCCCCGATGGGCTTACAGCTGCCTATTACAAGGCCTTTACAGACACTTTAGCCCCACATATTATTAAGACATTTAACTCCTTAACATCGCCCACTCTCCCTTTCAATAGACTACTAGAAGCCCACATCACAGTAATCCCAAAAGAGGAGAAAGACCCTGCATCAGTTATTAATTACAGGCCGATATCCTTATTGAATGTAGATATAAAGCTGTATTCCAAGATTTTAGCTTCCCGTCTGGTGCCTTTCCTGCCATCTTTGATAGGTAAAGACCAAGTGGGCTTTATCCCTGGAAGAGAAGCCAGGGATAACACAATCAAAGCCCTGAATATAAATCATTGGATTACAACACACAAACAGGAGGGATTCTTTCTATCACTGGACGCAGAGAAGGCGTTCGACAGGCTGGCATGGGACTACCTGGGAGCAGTCCTGAGACATATTGGTCTCCGGAACCGGATGTTTAATGCCATTATGTCCCTTTATACGGCCCCAACTGCCAGGGTTCGTGTGAACGGCCACCTGTCGAACGCCTTCTCCATTAGTAATGGAACAAGACAGGGATGTCCACTTTCCCCAATTTTATTCGTCCTAACCCTTGAACCCTTCCTCCAATGTCTCAGATCCAACGACAATATCAAAGGCTTTCTCATCGCCAATCGCACTTATAAGATAGCTGCCTTTGCTGATGACATTTTACTATTCCTGAAGGAACCACACATATCAATCCCAAATCTTCTAAAAGAATTTAATCTCTTTTATAATATTTCCAATTTCAAGATTAATTTTACGAAATTCCAGGCCCTGAACGTTTCCCTCCCACAGGAAATAGTAACACAATGTGAAAACAACTTCCCCTTTCAATGGAAACGTGATCAGATTAAATATCTTGGGATACACCTAACGGCAAATCTTTCAGACATATTCTCCAAAAATTATCAACCCATCCTCAAAGCCATCACAAACGACCTAAGTAAATGGAACAAACCCCATTTTTCCTGGTTTGGAAGGGCAGCAATTCTAAAGATGAATATACTTCCACGCATTCTATATATCTTACAAACCCTACCTATTAAGCTCCCGCCAACCTTCTTTCAATCATATAAACGACTGTGTAGCAGGTTTCTATGGAATCAGAAAAGACCTAGGATAGCTTACAACTGACGAAACCGAAAACAATAGGGGGCATTGGTCTCCCAGACCTCAAGAAATATTATTGGGCTTGCCACCTCTCTAGAATTGTGGACTGGTCAGTACATAGCCACTGTAAAGACTGGGTCGCTCTTGAACACTCATTTTCCCCCCTACCACTACGATCTCTGCCTTGGACCTTACCCAAGCACACGCCGAGGAATCTGAATGATCATCCTCTCATTGCCCCGACACTCCGCAGTTTCAAGGAAACCTGCCGAAAGCTACGCATCTCCTCTAACCCTGGACCTCTTACTTCGATAAAACTCAATCCAGCATTCCCACCTGGTATGTCTACAAATTTTTTGGCAGACACCTGGCAACACACAGAGGTTCTAGCCCACCACGTCTTCCGATTAGGTATATTTCTGGAACGTTCTTCCCTACCAGCTAACACAGACAACATTGCATTTCCTCTCTGGACATATTTCCAGATCAGACATTTCCTAAAAGACACTGACCATACACCCTCTGTCTCTCGTATGCTCACACCATTTGAACAGCTATGCACTCACTCTGCACCCCAGCAGCATGTGATCTCTAAGATTTACAACATTCTCTCCTCAGATAGCTCAATGAAAACTAACAAAGCTTGTTTAAGCTGGGAAAGAGACCTACAAATAGTGATGACAGAGGCACAATGGGAACGCATATCTATGATAACGCACAAGGGTTCCCTCAATGTCTCGATCCAGGAAAACAACTATAAAATCCTAATGCGCTGGTACAGAACCCCAGTACTCCTCAACAAATATAATTCTGCCCTTTCTGATAAATGCTGGCGATGTTCCAGGGATACAGGTACTTTAGAACATATATGGTGGTCCTGCCCCCTAATCCAGCCGTTCTGGACCCAAATCCGGGAACTGACATCACAGATCTCTACATACACTCTAGAACACACCCCAACGCAGTTCCTCCTTCACCATTCGGACCTGCCGACTCACCAATACTGCAGAACACTGATACCGACCCTAATAAATGCGGCTAAACTATGTATCCCTCTTCATTGGGGAACGTCCCATGTTCCGACCATCCCTGAATGGCTCAAACGAGTGGAAAAAATTGCGGAAATGGAAGAACTAATCTCCATAGCCAATGACTGTCCAACCAAATTCTCACACACATGGGCCTGTTGGACCCACTTCCGTACCACAGCCAAGTACAAACTATTAACAAACCAAACTATTACGAACCACCCACCCCAAGACGTCTGCAACCCTTAATGACTCTACTCCTACATTTCATAAACTATCCTCATCAAAACATGGGACAATTGGCCTCCCTCCCCTAAACAAGGGAAGATTGAGGGAGGAGCCTTTTCAATATATCTAAACCAACACCCAAATGACCTCAGACCAAGCTTCTTTACCCACCTTACTCCAATCCTTCGGAATTGGTGGCGGAGACTGTGGGGTATCCCGGACCCAACCCACTCCTCCCCCCTCTTTCCCTTTTTTCTTTTTTTTTTTTCTCTCTCTCCCTTTTCTCTTCTTCCCCCCTCCCATTCTTCCCCTTCCCCTCCTCTCTTTTCCTTCCCCTTTTTTTTTTTTTTTTTTTTTGGTTTACACCCTGAGCCAATCCTTTTATCCAGCAGAGCTCTTTTTCACCAAAAAACGATAGTTAACCAACTTCAGATGCTTGGTTGTAGGAAGAAATTAATTACTCAAAGTTGGTTGTTACCTCATGAACTAGCAAATCCCCAGCTTTATCCACAAAACACACCCAAACATGATTTGACACAAGACAGAAGTAATATTACTGTGGTAAGCATGGTTATTTAGCAGACTAATCATAACCGTACGTCATGTTTCAAGCAATGCTCGCTCTGTCGACTTAAACTGAAAATTCTCTGCAAATGTTATTGCATGCTAGTTCTGACCATCGCTGCTGTAGAACCTTTTGTATTGCTTCAGACTCCTTGTTTAAATGCATTGTAAACCTTATTTTATTTACTAATACAATATTTTGGAAAAAAAAAAATACATTTATGTTTTATAAAAATATATATATATATATATATATATTGTGACAGCAGGAAGGTAAAGTCACCTGGTTGCATCCAGGGGGGTAGATATATTTCGCCCAGATTCAGGCTTTACGCCGACTTATACAACTAGGTGGAGAGTTGTATAAGGCTAGTGGGCTCATGGATGACTCATACCTCTAGGGAGAGTGTGGGGCGTCGTGCAGACAGAGATGAGGAGACCAGCTGAACCTTGTCAGCTCATTTAGGCCTCTATAAAAACTCCCAGCTTCATTAGATGTTTGCTCATGCCTGGAACCAGACCTGTGTGGACTGTCTAGGGAGAGTGAACCCCTGTGCGGTGAGGCAAAGCCTGTGTGGCTATTTGTTTGGACTTTTACTAAACCAGGGACTTAGGGACTAGGACAGCACTAGGCTGATCCCAGTTGTTAGTTAGGAAACCTGTATGTTTAGTCAGAGGTCAACTTGACCAGGATTTATTTTGGTTATGTTTCTTTTGCTTTGCTGTGTTTTGTCACTGTAAATAGAAAATAAACCGCACCTTTTTTTTTGATTTTGAAAACCACAACCTCCGTTTGCTGGGCCTGTTTTGTGTGGGGTGCTCATCCCGGTGGTCACACACACCCGCTGCCGAGCTAACCCCCTCACAGTTGGTGGAGAACCAGTGGCAGTTTTTTTTAAGCCAGCATGGAGGAGATACTGAAGCAGCTGGCTCTAGCAAATGCCAATCAACAGCAGACAAATGCAGGTTTGCAAAGGAGCCTTGCAGCCCAGCAGCAGACAAACGCAACTTTGCAACAGAGTCTGGAGGCTCAGCAACGAGCCCAGCAGCAATCTGAGGCCCGCTTCATAGACCTGTTGCAGAAGCAAGAGCAGAGACTACAACAACAGATGGAAGCAGTAATGCAGCAACGTCCGCAGACCAGTGAGGAAAGCCGTCCCACTAATACCGCGTCCTTTGGGGTGAGTCGTTTATTGACAAAAATGACTGGAGAGGATGATCCAGAGGTATTTTTGACCACATTTGAAAGGACCGCTGAAAGAGAAAAGTGGCCTGAGGAGCAGTGGGCTGGACTGGTGGCTCCTCTGTTAACTGGTGAATCGCAGAAAGCTTACTATGACCTAGAGCCTAACCAAGCAAAAGACTATGTGATGCTAAAAGCTGAAATATTGGCAAGGCTGGGTGTCACCCAGGCTGTCCGGGCCCAGCGTGTGCATAACTGGACTTTCCAGCTTGGAAAACCCCCCAGGTCTCAAATGTATGATCTCATTCACCTGAGCAGAAAGTGGCTACAGCCAGAGACTTTGTCCGCACCAAAGATTGTGGAACGTGTTGTAATGGATCGGTTTTTGAGAGCTCTTCCTACTGCCATCCAAAAGTGGGTAAGCCATGGAGACCCAGAGACGGCCGATGGTCTTGTGGATCGTGTGGAGAAATACTTGGCTACAGAGAACCTGACGGCCTCTTCCAGAGACACTCGGACTTTCCACCCTAAGACCAGACCATCCCCAGGGGCGGATAAGAGGATTCCAAGGGGTGAGGGTGGAGAGAGTGAGAGGGTGGGAGCTCTACCCCAAGTTTGGCGAGAACAGCCGGGGAAATCAGCGGCTCAAGAGGCGGCAAGAAGGATCGTTTGCTACCGCTGCCGGCAAGCGGGACATATTGCAGCCAATTGCCCGGTTGTGGAGGAACCCATGCAGTGTGACTTTCTGACGGGCAGACGTCAGTCGCTGTGTGCGACAGTCGCATGCACTGCCATTCGAGGAACTGAGAAACATTTATGCAAAATGTGTGTTAATGGTAGAAATGTTGTGGTATTGCTGGATTCAGGTAGCCTTGTGACCCTGATAAAGGCTGAGTTAGTTAAAACAGAGGTCTCTGGGAATAGCAAGGTAGCTGTTATTTGTGTGCATGGGGACACCCGAGAGTATCCAGTGACTACAGTGTGTTTCGAGACCCCCAAAGGTACCCTCTCTCATCCAGTGGGCTTAGTATCTCAGTTACCGCATGACGCCATTGTGGGAAGGGATTTTCCGAAGTTCTGGGAACTGTGGGATGATCCTGAGCCCCTCACTGGTGCCCCTATGTACCAGGAATGTGATAGCCAGAACTCCCCTGAGAGTGGTGAGGACTCTCCGGAATTTCCCTTATCAGTATTGGCAGGGGAGACTCAAGAAACTGGAGAGGAGCCCACCTCCTCAGACGAAAACCTACCGTCTGTGGAGTTTTCTGATCTTGAGGTTCACAGGGAAAACTTTGCCACAGAACAGTTGAAAGACCCCGCCCTAATAAAGGCACGGGAAAACGTAGTGAAAATAGATGGTGAGTTAGTGAACCCAGATAATACCTGCACTTACCCATACTTCAGCGTAGAGAAGGACCTACTGTATCGGGTGGCAAAAAGGGCAGAAGAAACCGTTGAGCAGCTTGTGGTGCCCAAACCTTACAGGAAGTTGGTGTTGGAGTTGGCCCATGGGCACATTCTTGGAGGTCATCTGGGGACAGAGAAAACCCGAGAGAGGGTATTACAGAGATTCTATTGGCCGGGGGTGATGAAGGACGTAGAAAATTATTGTTCCTCCTGCCCTGTGTGTCAGAGGTTGGCCCCGATGCCACATTTCCGTAGCCCGCTGGTCCCCCTACCCATCATTGAGGTCCCGTTTGAGAGGATCGCCATGGATTTGGTAGGTCCTATAATCAAGTCCGCTAGGGGGCACCAGTACATATTAGTTATAATGGACTATGCCACCCGTTATCCAGAAGCGATCCCTCTCCGAAATACCTCGGCCAAAACCATAGCCAAAGAGCTATCTCTTGTTTTTAGCCGGGTGGGTATTTGTAAAGAACTGCTTACGGACCAAGGTACACCCTTTATGTCCCGGGTTATGAAAGAGCTGTGTAAATTGTTCAAAGTGACGCAATTGCGTACGTCTGTGTATCACCCCCAAACCGATGGGCTGGTTGAAAGATTCAACAAAACCCTAAAACAAATGTTGAAGAAAGTGGTGGATAGAGATGGAAAGGATTGGGACTGTTTACTTCCTTATTTGATGTTTGCTATTAGGGAGGTGCCCCAATCCTCTACGGGATTCTCCCCCTTTGAGTTACTGTATGGGAGACACCCAAGAGGGCTGTTGGATATTGCCAAGGAAACTTGGGAAAGTGAGAGTTCTCCCCACAGGAGTGTGATTGAGCATGTCGCCCTGATGCAAGATCGAATTGCACAGGTAATGCCCATCGTGAAGGAACATTTGGCCCAAGCGCAGTTGGCACAGCAGAGAGTGTACAACCGTGGAGCCAAGACATGTACCTTTTCCCCGTGGGATAGGATATCGGTACTTGTCCCTACGGTTGAAAGTAAATTCCTTGCCAAATGGCAAGGCCCCTACGAGATAATGGAAAAAGTGAGCGAAGTGAATTACAAGGTCAGACAACCAGGAAGGCGAAAGCCCGAACAGATCTATCACGTTAATCTGTTGAAAGCCTGGAGGGATAGAGAGTCCCTAGTCGCAGACACTTGGTCACCAGCTCAAACTGGTTGCGTGATTCCTGAGGTTGGAATAGCAGCCACCTTGTCACAACCCCAACAACAGGAGGTTAAGGAGTTTGTGCTTCGCAACAAGGAGGTATTCTCTGAGCTGCCGGGACAAACATCTGGGGTAGAGCATGACATCATTACCCCGCCCGGTGAAAGGGTGAAGTTAAAACCCTATTGGATCCCAGAGGCTCGACGGGAGGCAATACGGGAGGAAGTACAAAAAATGCTGAACTTAGGGGTGATAGAGGAGTCCCAAAGTGATTGGTCTAGTCCCATCGTGTTGGTGCCTAAACCGGATGGGAGCTGGCGATTTTGTAACGATTTTCGTCAGTTGAACAAAGTTACAAAATTTGACACCTACCCCATGCCACGTATAGATGAGTTGATCGACCGGCTGGGAACAGCCCGATACATGACGACTCTTGACCTCACAAAAGGGTATTGGCAAATCCCCCTGGCCAAGTCGGCCAAAGAGAAAACCGCATTTGTAACCCCAGACGGGGCGTTCCAATATAAAAGAATGCCGTTCGGGTTACAGAATGCGCCGGCCACATTCCAGCGGAAAATGGACCAGATGCTGAGGCCCCATCGGAAGTATGCTGCGGCTTACCTGGATGACATAATTGTCCATAGCACAGATTGGGCCTCACATCTGCCAAAAGTGCAAGCAGTCCTGGACTCTGTTCGGGAAGCGGGGTTTACGGCTAACCCCAAGAAGTGTACCATTGGGCAGGAGGAGGCCAAATATCTTGGGTACACCATTGGGAGGGGAGTAATAAAACCCCAACTCAACAAAGTCGAGGCCATCCAGAGTTGGCCACGTCCCAACAGCAAGAAGCAGGTACGAGCCTTTCTGGGAATCGCTGGGTATTATCGGCGATTCATTCCCCACTTTGCTTCTAAGGCTGTGCCCCTAACCAACCTGACGAAGGGGAAAGGGTCGGTCATGATTAAATGGACCCCCGAGGCTGAGGCAGCATTCCAATTCTTGAAACAAGCCTTATGTAGCCAGCCAGTGTTGTACTCACCCGACTTCTCTAAAGACTTTGTCGTACAAAGTGATGCGTCAGATGTGGGGTTAGGAGCAGTATTGTCCCAGGTCTGGAACGGGGAAGAGCACCCAGTCATTTACCTCAGCAGGAAGTTGAAGTCCCATGAGGTAAATTACGCCACCGTTGAAAAGGAGTGTTTAGCGGTGAAGTGGGCTCTAGATTCCCTTCGGTACTACCTGCTAGGTAGGCACTTTGACATGGTTACGGATCACGCTCCGTTAAAGTGGATGGCTCAAAACAAGGAAACAAATAGAAGAGTGAATAGGTGGTTCCTGGCCCTCCAGGAATTCAACTTCACAGTAAAGCATCGCCCTGGCGTTCAAATGGGGAATGTGGATGCTTTGTCTCGAGTACATGAATGCCTGATTGCTGGTGTTCCAACCCCGAGGTTAAAACAAGAGGGGGGGGTATGTGACAGCAGGAAGGTAAAGTCACCTGGTTGCATCCAGGGGGGTAGATATATTTCGCCCAGATTCAGGCTTTACGCCGACTTATACAACTAGGTGGAGAGTTGTATAAGGCTAGTGGGCTCATGGATGACTCATACCTCTAGGGAGAGTGTGGGGCGTCGTGCAGACAGAGATGAGGAGACCAGCTGAACCTTGTCAGCTCATTTAGGCCTCTATAAAAACTCCCAGCTTCATTAGATGTTTGCTCATGCCTGGAACCAGACCTGTGTGGACTGTCTAGGGAGAGTGAACCCCTGTGCGGTGAGGCAAAGCCTGTGTGGCTATTTGTTTGGACTTTTACTAAACCAGGGACTTAGGGACTAGGACAGCACTAGGCTGATCCCAGTTGTTAGTTAGGAAACCTGTATGTTTAGTCAGAGGTCAACTTGACCAGGATTTATTTTGGTTATGTTTCTTTTGCTTTGCTGTGTTTTGTCACTGTAAATAGAAAATAAACCGCACCTTTTTTTTTGATTTTGAAAACCACAACCTCCGTTTGCTGGGCCTGTTTTGTGTGGGGAGCTCATCCCGGGGGTCACACACACCCGCTGCCGAGCTAACCCCCTCACAATATATATATGTGTGTGTGTGTATATATATATATATATATATATATATGTGTAGCGACCTCACCCCATCTCCTTTTGCTAGGGGTATGTCACATGACAGGGTGAGATGCGCTACGGCCCATGTCCTCCCCATAGCTGTGGGTGAGGTGAAGGCCAGTATCAGTATCTTCCTCGGGCCAATGTGCATTAGTCTTAAAACTCAGTCCTGCTATGCTGGAATCTCCCTTGCTCCCATTAACCAGAGTCCATACACCGATGCAGGGTCCAACACTTGTTTATTATATCTCCACAACAAACAGTTCTTTCACAGCCGATTAGTTGCGACCCATAACACAACGCAAACGGTGAGATGAGCAGGCCGAGGCACTATCCTGATTTCAATCTAAACCCCTGTGCTTTGACCAGGGGTTATAGCAATGTTGATTGGCATAGAACATAGAACTTGTGAGTCTCTACCAGCAACTCCATAGAACATAGATGGGAGTACCTTCGCTGCGCTGCAGCCCCTATCAGGGGAAGATGTCCCTCCAAGGGAGTTACCGAAGGCCCATCCGTCACCGGGATGATGCTGCTCCGGGTCTCCGGATGGGTGACCTCCCCGGCCTCCTCACCTCAGATGCGGGTCCCCGCGCAAGGCGGCACCCTGAGATCACTTCGCCCTTGCGGGACCCAGTCAAAGCCACTGGGCCCCAGGCCTACGATATAGTACCTCACCCCAGGCTGAAGGTGCCTGGGATGGACCCCAACTTCATTCCGGTCAGGCCTAGGGCGCCTGGGCCGGAACCTTGAACCGCCCGCACCCAGACCTAAGGTGCCTGGGTGCGTGAAGAGAACTCCTCCAAGAAAGAACAACCTCGTGGCGAGGGCGTCTCCCCCTTTTATCTCCTCCCATCAACACCACGGCGGGTTCCCCGACCCAGCCGTACCATCTCCGAAAAGGGACAAAAAGGGTAGCACTGTGGCAGTGATTCCACCCTGAGCCTGTAGGTACCCCGCCACCCACAGGCCAAGGTGAGTAATACACCACTCAATCCTCCACGAATTACAAAAAGGGGTCCAGAACCTTTCATAATTATACATCTGAGTCACACTACCCCCAGGTGTACCCCAACTAAATTTAAAGACCCCGCTACATATATATATGTATATATTTATATATTTAATGAAGTTCCTCTTTAAACTTTAATTTTTGATTTGGAATGGAATGTACCTTTAAGAATTAGTGAGCTTTAAAGGGGTAATTTCAGCTGAAATCAGAGAAGCCATAAGACCAGTAATAACACTTTACAGCGGAGGCCTAATTTAAACACTGGAGTTTTCTATTGCCCTTTACCTGAGAATAGTGCTAATTCCAGAGCAGAGATGACCTATGAAGCCATCAATAGACATCATGCACCGTCACTGTATATGAGAAGCAGCTGTGACAGTTAAGAGCCATGCCGCCAGGTATTAATACACGGTAGTAATATGTATGTAACTGTATATAATAATCCAAAATAGTAAATTCCTTAAAAAATAATGAGCTGATACATAGCTACTTCTTCTGTCCCCAACAACAGCTCCAGTATTAATTAGTCATCATCTCTTGTTATACACCTGCTAATATCGCCATTCAATTATGTATTCTTTTAAATAATTCTTCAGTTTTCTAAGTCTGATGCTCCTCTTGTTTTGATCATTTGTGTTCTGGCTGTAACAAGTAATTTAAAAGTGTACCCTGGAGTCTGCCCTATCCAGCCTAAAAACACCTAAGAGGCAGCGAAGAATGAAGCCAATGCTGGTTTGTGATACAGGAGTGCCCCCTATTGGTAGCCTAAAAATGTGTGTTGTTTTTTTTTCTACTAGAATGATAAAAAAAATTACAGTTTAAAATATATATTTTTTTCCAAACGCAAAATGTTTTCATTTCCCCCCTTATTCTATGTGTTTTATACTGCTACACTTCAAATAATGTAGCTGCTTATTATTTGATAGTAATAAGAGCTTTGGGGGTGTTTATATAAATCTGAATATATTCTGTCCTCATTACTTACATAATTTGTTGCAGTTATTAAAAGTTTGTGAGGCAGTTGGTGAATTCTGGTCAACTAATATGCCTACGATAGCGATCAGAGCACATACAGTTGAATGTAGTAGCTATTGACAGCCTTGTGCTATTATGAAGGATTCATTGCTACTGCATGCAACACTCCATTGCCCTCTATGTTTGACTGATCGATGATCACTAGTGATTAAGTGCTTGCCGAACCAGCCGCCGTCATACTGCGGCAGGTTGGCACGGCTGGGCGAATTGCCGTAGGTGTTCGTCGGCCTCTTTAGAAGGTATAGCGGGTGCCGGAGCCACAATGTCCGCCAGCGACCTCAGAGAGCCAGAACGGGGATCTGTCAATGTAAACAAACAGATCCTCGTTCTGTCAGGGAAGTGGAGAGAGATCTGCTGTTCCTAGTGATCAGGAACAGCGATCTCTCTCCTCCTCCAGTCACTAAACTCCCCCCACAGTTAGAAACACCTCCCAGGGAACACATTTAACCCCTTGATCGCCCCCACTAGTGTTAAACCCTTCCCTGCCAGTGACATTTATACAGTAATCAGTGGCTATTTTTAGCTCTGATCACTGTCACTGGTCCCAAAAAGTTTTTGATCAGTCCGCCTCAATGTTGCAGTCCCGCTAAAAAATGCTGATCACCCCATCACTAGTAAAAAAAAAAAATATTATCATAAAAATGCCATAAATATATCCCCTATTTTGTAGATGCTATAACTTTTGTGCAAAGCAATCAGCATACGCTAATTGCGATTTTTTTTTACCAAAAATATGTAGAAGAATACATATTGATCTAAAGACATTTTTTGGGGGGGGATATTTATTATAGCAAAAAGTAAAAAATATTGTATTTTTTTCAAAATTGTCGCTCTTTTTTTGTTTATAGCGCAAAAAATAAAAACCACAGAGGTGATCAAATACCACCAAAAGAAAGCTCTATTTGTGGGAATAAAAATTAATAAAATTTCCATCGGGTACAATGACGCACAGCGGTGCAATGGTCAGTTAAAGCGACGCAGTGCAGTATCGCAAAAAATTGTCTGGTCAGCTTACTTATAGTATTACATTGGAGTATTATTTTTGGATGAGACCTCTTGGGAGCTCCATCATAGGATTGCTGTTTTAGTCTGGGTTATTCATCAATATGCTTTTATTTTATATATCTCAGTGCTTCACTGGGCTTCACCTGGGACCCTCCAAATACTCTATGTGACTTTCGTAGGCTTCCATGCTTTGGCAAACTTAAAGGGGTTGTAACCCTTGTTTTTTTTAAATAATAAAAAAAAATGCCTATACTTAACTGCTCTGTGCAAAAGTTTTGCACAGAGCAGCCCCAATCCTCTTCTTCTGATTCCCCTCTTCCATGGTCCTCCGGTCCCCCTCCGTGTACTCCTAAGAGAAACTGTTCACCTTTAACAAAAGTTCCCATAATTGCTCAGTCTAAGGAAGAGAAACAGGTGCATCTTGGAAACTCAGACTCAATATTAGAGACTCAGGCCTCGTACACACGACCGAGTTTCTCGGCAAGAACCAGCAAGAAACTTGCTGGCAGAGATGTCTTGCCGAGAAATTTGTTCGTGTGTATGGTTTCTCGTCAAGAAAACCGACAAGTAATCTCGACGAGAAAATAGAGAACCTGCTCTCTATTTTCTTGTCGAGATTCTCGTCAGCCTGTTTCTCGACGAGAAAAGTGAGTGTGTGTACACTTACCTGTCCTCCAGGAAGCCCGCGCATGTTCGAAATGAATTAGACGCATGCGCGGTAGCTTCCTAGGCATACGTAGGGTATACCAAGATGGCGGCGACGGCATCGAATGTGACGAGCGCATGCTCGTCGTTTTCGATGACGTCACCACGTTCGCTCCATTCAAAGAACCGCGGGTTCTTTGAATCGAGCGTGTGTACACTCGGCCGGGACAAGTTTCTTGTCCAAGAATCTCGTCGAAAAAAACGACATGTTTTTTTCGACGAGAATCTCGGCCGTGTGTACGAGGCTTGAAAGAAGGAACATGTTGGACTAAAACATGCATCTGCCTGCATCTTCTAAATGCACCATATCTTGTGAGAATACTTATCACTATCTACAGCCTAGCTTGTTCATTGTATTTCTGTATACTTCATATACTGATTATATGTATATGTATTTTTTTTTCTCAAAAGTTTCACCCCACCCTGTTTTGTTCAAGCTTTAAAATGACACTCAGTCTGGCTTATTGCAGAATAGGAGGGTTTAGCTGCACGTCGGGCTACACACAGGGAAACGTGTAGCAGGGACAGAACAGTTTTCATATTGTCTCTAACTGCTGGGGAATTATCTGCAACTTGCAGCTCACAGCTAGGGATGAGCCGAACACCCCCCGGTTCGGTTCGCACCAGAACATGCGAACAGGCAAAACATTTGTTCGAACACCGTTAAAGTCTATGGGACACGAACATGAAAAATCAAAAGTGCTAATTTTAAAGGTTAATATGCAAGTTATTGTCATAAAAAGTGTTTGGGGAACCGGGTCCTGCCCCAGGGGACATGTATCAATGCAAAAAAAAGTTTTAAAAACTGATGTTTTTTCGGGAGCAGTGATTTTAATAATGCTTAAAGTGAAACAATAAAAGTGAAATATTATTTTAAATTTCGGA
This sequence comes from Rana muscosa, assembly GCA_029206835.1. Classification (NCBI taxonomy): domain Eukaryota; kingdom Metazoa; phylum Chordata; class Amphibia; order Anura; family Ranidae; genus Rana; species Rana muscosa. The sequence goes on along the minus strand of CM055127.1, from coordinate 442,944,163 downwards.
CCTGGGGGGTGTGTATAGTATGCCTGTGAAGTAGCGCAGGTTTCCCGCGCTTAGAACTGTCCCTGCACAAAATTAAATTTCTAAAGGAAAAAAGGTCATTTAAAATTACTCGCGGCTGTAATGAATTGTCGGTCCCGGCAATACAGAGTAAAGTCATTGAAAGTCATTGAAAAATTCAAAATTTAAATGCGTAGGGGTCCCCTAAAATTCCATTAACAGGCCCTTCAGGTCTGGTATGGATATTAACGGGAACTCCACGGCAAAAAAAATAAATGGCGTGGGCTTCCCCCAAAAACAGAATAAAAAAAAATCCATACCAGACCCTTATCCGAGCACGCAACCTGGCATGCCACAGTAAAAGAGGGGGGGACAAGAGAGCGCCCACCCCCTCCTGAACCGTACCAGGCCACATGCCCTCCACACGGGGGGGGTGTCCCCATGTTGATGGGGACAAGGGCCTCATCCCCACAACCCTTGCCCGGTGGTTGTGGGGGTCTGCGGGCCGGGGGATTATCGGAATCTGGAAGCCCACTTTAACAAATGGGAACCCCCAGATTCCGCCCACCTATGTTTATTGGTAACGGGGTACATTGTACCCCTACCATTTCACAAAAGAAAGTGTCAACAATTTTAAAAACCACACAGACACCGTTGTGAAAAGTTCTTTATTAAAAATAAAAAATAAAAAAAAACATTCCAGCGTTGTAATGCAGTCTGTCAAGCGACGATCCATGAATCTTGCGATGCGGCGAGTCTCCAGAGATGAACGACGCACATCTTCCCTGCACCGGAGCCTCCCGGCTAATGACGCGCAAACAGTGTTGACAGTTCTTTCATAACCGAGGTCGGAAACCCCTGTGACGTGACTGGTAACCCCGCCCCCTCTAACGAGTCACAGGGGTTTACAACACTGGAATGGCTTTTTTTATTTTTTATTTTTAATAAAGGACTTTTCACAACGGAGTCTGTGTGGTTTTTAAAATTGTTGACACTTTCTTTTGTGAAATGGTAGGGGTACAATGTACCCCGTTACCAATAAACATAGGTGGGCGGAATCTGGGGGTTCCCATTTGTTAAAGGGGGCTTTTTTTATTTTTCATTTTTAATAAAGGACTTTTCACAACGGTGTCTGTGTGTTTTTTTTTTTTTTACACTTTCTTTTGTAAAATGGTAGGAGGGGGCTTCCAGATTCTGATAAGCCCCTCGCCCGCAGACCCCCACAACCACTGGGCAAGGGTTGTGGGGATGAGGCCCTTGTCCCCATCAACATGGGGACACCCCCCCCATGTTGAGGGCATGTGGCCTCGTACGGTTCAGAAGGGGGGGCGCTCTCTTGTCCCCCCTCTTTTCCTGCGGCCTGCCAGGTTGCGTGCTTCGGATAAGGGTCTGATATGGATTTTTGGGGGAGACCCACGCCATTTTTTTTTAAATCCTGGTGCGGGGTTCCCCTTAAAATCCATAAAAGACCTAAAGGGCCTCTTAATGGAATTTTGGGGGACACCCACGCTTTTTTTTTTCTTATTTTTCAATGACTTTCATTGACTTTTCTCTGTATTGCCGGGACCTGACAATTCATTACAGCCGCGAATAGTTTTAAATGACTTTTTTTCCTTCAGAAATGACATTTTTTGCAGAGACTGTTATAAACACGGGAAACATGCACCACTTTACAGGCATACTATACACCCCCCCCCCCCCCCAGGTACAAAATTTAAAGGAATATTTGACTTTTATTGTTTCACTTTAAGCATTATTAAAATCACTGCTCCCGAAAAAACTGACATTTTTAAAACTTTTTTTTTGCATTGATACATGTCCCCTGGGGCAGGACCCGGGTCCCCAAACACTTTTTATGACAATAACTTGCATATTAACCTTTAAAATTAGCACTTTAGATTTCTCCCATAGACTTTTAAAGGGTGTTCCGCGGCTTTTCGAATTTGCCACGAACACTCCAAATTGTTTGCTGTTCGCCGAACGGGCGAACAGCCAATGTTCGAGTCGAACTCATGTTAAACACGAACATAAAGCTCATCCCTACTCACAGCTAACGTGTATGTAAAGGCAAAAAAAGGAAGTTTGAATCAGCTGTCATTTATTTATTTCCTGTTGGGTTTCATTTTATTTCTTGTCCAAGAAATACAACAGGAAGAGAAAGGAAATCTCTGCAAAGTCAAGGGAATTACCCTCTTAGAAAGCTGTCACTGCAACAAGTATCTCCATTGGAAGATTTCCCCTCAACAGTTCTTCTGGTGACAACTTGAAAATCTTGTATTCCCACCCCCATTTGTCTTGGTGATTTTGGCCACCAGGACTAAAAGAGGATGAAGCGGGGACAAAAACTTAAACTGACTACTGTTAAATTAGCCCATGCAGTTGGTTATTTGGCCTTGGGGGGGGGGGAGTAAGTACAAATACTTACTGTATCTTATTCCTGACTCCCTCTTCTATGCTGAAGTGTTCAATGGGCCCTCTTTGTCCTCTCGGACTGCTGGTTCTGTACGTAATGACATTAAAAAACTGTGACTGGCTGGACAGTGAAGTGGCTTTAGTATAACAGTTGCACATAGAGGGGGAAGCCTGTAGGAATAAGGCATATGGTAAGCATATAAGAGGGGCTTGGTGACTGACTGAATTTGGCAGCAAGAGCACAAGTCCCCACTCCTGTCCTACTAAAGCACTATCCCTCCTGCTGAGACTAAACCCTCCATCATCTTGCTGCACTTTATTAAAAGAATCCAGGAAATGACATGACAGTCTCATCACAAGGACATAAATTCTGGAGTCAATTGACATTAGGCAGCCAATCGCATTTAGTGGCCGTTCTGTAGTAGTCACATGTGAAAGCAAATGCAGCACCTCAGCAGCCCTTACAGTCCATCCTCTACCAGAAGTTATTAGTACTCACAGGACTGTGCTCTCCGCAGTCACCTCCTCCCGGGACCCTTTAGGGAATCAGACTCACACAGGGAACTCTAGGTCTGGTCTAATAGACCTTTTGCAATCCACCCTAACCCCCACCTCCATAAAGGTTAGAAAGACTACAGTTGGCTCTTCTTGAGTGCACGTCTATGCCTCCGGGCCTCCTGCCCTATCCAGGGCCCACACGTGCTGGTTACATCCATAGATGTTGGGTTTTTGGCTCCCATGCACCAAGTTCACTAGGGCTCCTCCCAACCTGGCTTATAACTGGGCACTGACTCACCCATGACATCACAGCAGAAGGGCTCTACCTAGAAGGTACCCAGCACCTGATGACCTTACTAAGTTCATCTAATCTCCCTTGCCTCTGAAGCCCGTTCCACATTAGGATCACACTCCAAAGGCTACTGACAGGAGGTGAGAAAACAATGCCCCCTCACTGCCTGTTTTAACCCCATTTTGGCAGACAATCGCACTGCAACAATGTGCTTTGCACACGTTTGTGTGGCATTTACGGCATTTCCCACGCCCGCCGAGTGATACATGTCGTGTCAACTTTGCAGTGGCTGCGAAGTGAAGAATCACGGCCACAGTACTTAATCACCCCCCTCCGCTGCCTATTGCAACTTAAGGGGGGGGGGGTCGGTTGTCGGGTGCCAAAAACGCAACTCAATCGCACATTTTTGCTGCCCTCCAACCACAAGTCTAAACAAAGCCTCAAGCCCCGTACACACGATCGGTTTGACTGATGAAAACCGTCCGATGGATGGTTTTCATCAGACCAACCGATCGTGTATGGTACCCATCGGTCTTTTTTCCATCGGTTGTAAAAAATAGAACTTGTTTTAAAATTTTCCGATGGATAAAAAACCGATGGGAATTTCCGATCGTCTATGGGCAAGTCCATTGGTTAAAAAACCCACGCATGCTCAGAATCAAGTCAACGCATGCTCAGAAGCATTAAACTTAATTTTTCTCGGCTCATCGGAGTGTTTTACGTCACCGCGTTTGGAACGGTCGGTTTTTTGACTGATGGTGTGTGGCCAAGACTGATGAAAAACAGTTTCATCGGATTTCCGATGGACAAATCCATCGGACGAAAATCCATAGGTTATCCGATCGTGTGTACGGGGCTTCACTGTAACCAGACACTATTCTGGTAAAGCGCTACCTAGTGGCAAAGTAGCTAACTGCACCTACTTAAAAGCATATCAACTGATTCCTTTAACATCTAGCCAAACAAGTATTTACCATTTCAAAAGGGTTGGAACCTACTGCATGGGTATTTTATTGGTAGCCAGGAGTGGGGCATTAAAGCAATAAAAAAATAAACTTGACAAGGGTTTTAACCTTTCTAAAAGAAAACTTGAAATAATAGAAGTTCATTTAAATTAATTGGTGATTTTATTGTATGCTGCGTCATTCACATTGCTGAGACCATTTTACTTTGCTAAACTAACAGTAGGCATACTGCATGATAAATACTGCATATATTACTAAGAAGTTGATATTAATACCCTATTTAAATATTATGCCCCGATCGTGCTTTGCTGTTAATTCTTCTGTTTAGTTTTCAAAGAAAACGCTCTCGCCTCACCTGTTACACATCAAAGAAGTCTCTATGGAGCCTGAGGGACGACCGTTCTTATAATGAGACCAGATAACATCAGAGAAAAGTTATTTCTTGTGGCCCCTGCGAGACTTCTTTCTCGCCATCCCAATATTGATTTTACTGTTACATTAAATGTGTTGATCACAGCCAGATAATCCTTTCTTTAAGCCATATTTGTAAATAATAGAGCGCCGATTTTAAAATAGGAGCCGGGGTTAGAACAAGCCCCAGTAAAGACATATTGTGATATCCAGAATGGTACAGTTTAATAATGTGGTGCTCAGATGTCTGATCTATTATCTTCAGATCATCCATCGCACAAGAGTTATGTTTGTACCGCATTCTCAGATACACACCCAAGGCATTTTAGGACAGAATCCTTTTTTTTTTGCACTGAATAGCATTGATGATAAGCCAAGTCTTTAAAGCCCAACTCTGGAAAACGTGTGCACATTGTTAGACTGCAAGGGTTAATTAATCGCTTAGGCTAGGGGAGAGGAAGAGTGCTTTCACTTGCCTGATCCTCCACTCCCCTGACAGATGGCGCTATCTCATGCTCTGGTGGTGGACTGTTCCTTGGTGTAATCATGTCCGATGCAGAGCTCTGATCCCCTACATTGGTCATGATTAGGGATGCACCAATACCACTTTTTTTAGCAACGAGTACCAATCCTTTTTTTTAGGTACTCACTGATACCAATTACCGATACCTATTTACGGGACTTAGAGAGATCAAGATGAGGAGGAGCAGGGAGGGGGGTCCCCATCATCTATCAGTGTGCTGTCTAATATTACCATCTGGATGAGACCAAGTGATGAAGAAACACAGCACTCCCAACACTCAGCACTGTTGGCCCCACAATTACGAGGACCATGCTGTCATCCTACGTCCTCTTCCTCTTCTAATCCCGCTGACAACTGAGCCAGAAGGTATTGGTTTTAAGTATCGGTGCATTTTCACGAGTACCGATATTTGTGTAAATGCCTAGTATCGGCACCGATACCAGTCTCGGTATCAGTGCAAATCTAGTCATGATAATTTCAGGATATTAGACCAATGGAGCATAGGGAGGAAGACACTGCAGGGAGCAGTCTAGCAGCCTGAAGGAGCAGAGGACCAGGTAAAAAAATATTTTTTTAACTGCTTGCTGACCGCCCTATAGCACTTTTACTGCTGCAGGGTGGCAGCTCTACGCAGGATCACGTATATATATGTGATTTCAGCACTTTCGCCTGCAGGGGGAGCGTGAGCGCCACTGGCGGGCCACTTCTGCTGTGAATATTCACAGCAGAAGCCAATCTGTGGGTGTCGGGCACTTAATGTCCTCTGGCACCCGCCAATCATCTGTAAACAATACAGAACAGGGATCTGCCTACGTAAACAAGCCATATTTCCAGTCTGACAGGGCGGAGGGTTGGATTCTGTGTTCCTGCAAAGCAGCGACTAGAATCCATTACTTACCTTAGTAAAAGCAGCACACATAGTAAACATAAACACTGACTAGGCACACATTTAACCCTTTGATCGCCCTAGATGTTTAACCACTTCCCAGCTAGTGTCATTAGTACAGTGACAGTGCATATTTTTAGCACTAATCTGATCACTGTCCTGTTATAAGTCACTGATTGCTGCCATTACTAGTATAAAAAAAAAAAAAAAATCCATAAATATATTCCATAGTGTGTAGACGCTATAACATTCGCGTAAACCAGTCAATATACGCTCTTTGGGATTTGTTGACCAAAAAACATTTAGCAGAGTACATATTTGCCTAAATTAAAGATGAAATTTGATTTTTGATTTTTATTCTATTAGATATGTTAATAGCAGAAAGAAAATAATATATTTTTTTTGTTTATAAGTGCAAAAAATAAAAAACACAGAGGTCATCAAATACCATAAAAAGAAAGCTCTATTTGTGGGAAAAAAATACACAACTTTTATTTGGGTACAACGTCACATAACTGCGCAATTGTCAGTTAAAGTAACGCAGTGCTGTATCGCAAAAAATGGCCTGATACAAATGAGCAATTAACCCTTGCAGTGTAGGCCTAGCCCCACAGCAATGGGTAATTTTCAAGTTTCCCAAAGTTAGGCTTTAAAGTCCGGTGAAATAAAATAAAACATTTCACAATAAAAATGTAGCAGCGTTCTGACCCCCCAAAGGTAGGATAGAACATCCAGAGACAGGGGGCGGCTAGCATTTCACCCCAGGCTAAATGGGGGTACCAACAAAGGACATTGGGCGTCACTCACTTTTGTTTTTTGTTTTGTTTTATTGCAGAACAGTTAAGGAGGATTAGGGGTCCCAGATACCATAGCAGATCACTTACAGACTCTCCCGATCCAGATCAATGTCCAGCTTCACAGTATCAGAACCTTTAAGCCACCCCATCATGGGGTCCCCAGTGCAACCCCCCCCCCCAGACCTCTCTAAAATTTACAGACCTAGGGAAGCTTCCCTTGGCTTTGACGTTTACTAATTTTGACAGGCAGCTTAGAGATGCCGGCTGGTGCAGTGGTGAGGGATCATAACGTCTGGGACACGGGGCACCCAGAGGATATATGATGCACATGCCCTGGGTGCCAGGCGCTAGCAATGCCACTGACTGTAATGTAGGGACTTTGTTTACTTGCATCCAACCTGCAATTTCTGCTACCAGGACAAGAGCAGCATAAGGAGGAGATACAGGGTGGGTAAGCAAATCACGCACAGTCCTGATCTGACAGCACTCCTCTGTTAACTGCTGTATCCTCCTGTGTTCTGCCAGAAGGGAGGAGCTGGATGGGGGAAGAGCACAGCCAGCACCTCTTCCCAGCTTGCTCCCCCTCTCTGATGGTGAAAAATTCCACAACAGATATATAAAAATTGAAAAATATTTATTGTACAAGGTTATACATAGATTGACAATGCAATGAATTTAAAAACAAAGAACTGGCTTACCATTCTGATTGTTCAGATACATACAGATGCGCTACAATGTTGACAGGTAAGTCAGTACATAAAAGAGCGAATGAAAACCGTCATGTTTCGGACACTGGTAGCTGGATTCGTGACAGCTCCCGTGTTTTAATTCATTCTTCAGGGTTATTATGTATTGATACACAATCATTGGTATTTCTAATGAAAAGAGAGGAGAAAACCAGTATATAATATTGATACATTTTTCTTTGCTCAAGACAGAAAAATAAGCCAGTGGAGGGACCGCCAGGGAATACCTGACCCAGCTCCAATGTGTAATCTCAATACACATTGGATTGGCTATGAACTGCCTGGCGGCCATATATAAAGCTGATTTAAATTAATTCACATTGCTGCACAGCCAGGATTCAGCCATATGCCGAGCTCTTATATTCAAGGTATTGTTTACAGTTGACTTTTCTCCTTACATCACGAATTCCAGCTGGGGTTACCTTACTCACCTGGATAGCGTATGTCACTATTTTCCAGTCCGCACCATCCCAGGGGCATTCTTTCTTAATTTTTCAATTTATTTTGGGATGTGACTGGAAACAGTGGACATTGCCCACTAATACTGGTCTAGCTTCACTTTAAACCCTATATTATACCCCTCTCCTGCAGGGAGTTTCTGCCACTGTAGCAGTGGGAACTTACCCTGTGTAACCAGTGATGTAAGTAACTGCGTTAAAATAAACGGCGTTACTTAACGCAGTTACTTTAGAGGGTAACGAGTAATCTAACTGATTACTCTTCCCCTCATTGTAACGCCGTTCCCATTACTTGGGCGGCGTTACCGCAATTACATATACTGCCACTAGTTGGCAGTAGTGTAATTCCGGCGCTGTTCGCGGTACTGTAGAATAGCAGTTTCGCCACTTCAGGGGTGCCCGCCGCCCGCCCGTCTGCCAGTGTGAGGGGCCCGCCATTATGGCTGTGCTGTGTGGTACCGGGAGGCCCGCCGTGGCCGCGCTGCCTGTTCGTTCTGCCACAGGGAGGGGGGATTTCGCCCGCTGAGCTGAGAAGACAGGCTGAGAGAGACTCTGGACCGCCCTATCCTACCCCGCCTATCCAGAGAGAGAGAGAATTTAGGGAGGCAGGGCGGACACTGAAAAATTAATTCAGCTGACCAGCTGACACCAATCGAGTGAAGAGGAAGGTCTCTCCCCATGAGGAAAGGCATCCCTGGAGGCACGGTGATGGAAGCAGGGCCACCATCAGGAATTTTGGGGCCCCTTACACAGCTTCAGGCATGGGCCCCCTGGAGCAGAGGAGAACCGAGGGGTGCTGCCGCCGCAAATTGGGAAGTGGGGGGGCAGTGCAAATTGGGAAGCGTGGAGGGGTGCCACGAATTGAGAAGCAGGGGGGTGCTGCCGCCGCAAATTGTTGAGGTCGGGGGGGCTTTGGGTGCTGACGAACAAAGAAAGAACAAAAAAAAAGGGGGGTTGCCATCCGGGGCCCTGTGGGCCTCTGGGGACCTCTGGGCCTCTTACAAATAAAATAAAAAATAATAATAATAATTTATAAAAAAAAAATATTTTTATAAAAAATATTTTTATAAAAAATACATAAAAAGGGGGTTACCATCCGGGGCCCCGTGGACCTCCGGGCCTCTGGGGACCTCTGGGCCCCTTAAAAAATATTATTTTTTTTTATAAAAAAATAAATAAAAAATAAACATTTTTATTTAAAAAAAAAAGGGGGGTTGCCATCCGGGGCCCTGGGGACCTCGGGCCCCTTACAAAAAAAATAAAAAAAAATTTAAGAAAAAATACATATAAAGGGGGGGGGGTTGCCATCCAGGCCCCTGGGGACCTCTGGGCCCCTTACAGGTGTACTGCCTGTAACCCCCTGATGGCGGCCCTGGATGGAAGTAAGTGGCGATTCAAATTGCAGTGAAATCGATCCATCCCAACCTCCACCACCTCTGCTTCTTACTGATCCCATCCCTACCCACCCACCATCACTTCTACAACAGAGGTGATGGGGGGGATAGGGATGAGATCAGTGGTGGGGGATGGGATCAGTAAGAGGCAGAGGTGGTGGTGGGAGAGGATGGCACCACCGCTGCCACCCCCCAAGTACCACCGCTGCCACAGTTACTTTGCTTAGTAACTAATTACTTTTCCAAGGTAGTAACTGAGTTACTAACGCAATTACTTTTTGGGAGAAGTAATTTGTAACTTAACTAATTACTTTTTTAAAGTAAGATGACCAACACTGCGTGTAACCCCCATCACATGTGTTCACTGTGCCAGGGGCAACTTCCCCTCCTGCCCCCATCCTTTCCTGGACCGTGTTCTTCTGTATTGTTGTGATTCTCCTCTCCATTCCCATCTAGAGTTTCAGCTAAGGGAAAAAGCTAAATTGCACTCTCCATTCCCTACACCCTTCTACTTGTGGACTCTTGCACCCTGCTCCTACCTCACTTGAGTGAAAAGGACCATAACACTAAAATAGGGATTCCTAACTACTATGGGCTCCACCCTGCTACACATAGCAGCAAAGAAAAAAAGCAGAAGAGAAAAATATGTATATTTACTATTTATTTTTTTTTCCATAAAAGATTTTATTGAGAGAAAAATAAGGGTACATGTACATACAAGACATACAAGCTCATGAACATTTCAAGAATAACCAACATTAAAACAGAGCAATGACCGGTAACCGACAGAGAGCAAGTAAACCAGCGTAAGAACGCAAGGACCCACCGTAGGCCAATATCAGCAGGCCTATCCGGGGTCATGGTAGAACTTCTGAAAACGGAAATTGCAATGATCGTATAGGTGTTGGGAGCCTCTAGTAAGGCTCCAGGCTATCATTTGGTAGGTTACTTCACAATCGGGAGAGACAAACAAAAAAAAAAAAAAGGGGGAAAGGGGAAAGAAGGGTAGGTAAAGGGTAGCAGTCAAGAATAGCAAGTAAAAGGTAGTGGGGAGGATTGAGAAGCGGGAGATGGGAGATGAGGTGGGGGCCGCTCCTCGTCCCGGGTCCCCGCCCCATTTCAAAACGCAGGAAAGATTGCAATGAAGATTGTGTATGCTTCAAATACTTTAGGACAGCGTTCTAGAAGAAGGATTTATAGTCTTAAAATGTGTCCAACAGGACCAGGTCAGACTAAACTTCTGTAAGCGATCATGAGCTATATGTATCAATTCCTCCATCTCCTCTATCTTAGCGACTCTGATTAACCATTCTCGAATGGTCGGGATATTCTTTGACCGCCAGTGTGCAGGAACGCAGAGTCTGGCTGCGTTAACCATATGCATGGCCAATGATTTTTGGTAATTTCGTTTGGGTAGGGAAGTATGGTGTAGGAGGTATTGAGCAGGAGTGTAATCTAGAGTGAAAGTGGTGACCCGTGTAATGATGGAATTGACCTCCCTCCAAAAAGGCTGGAGCAAGGTACACTCCCACCAAATGTGGATCATGGATCCTACCTCTTCAGTACACCTCCAACATGTATTTGGAATAGAAGGTGAGAATTTATGTAAACGAGATGGGGTTCTATACCATTTCGTGATAATTTTGTAACCATTTTCTTGGATTGCAACGTTCATCGAGCCTTTATGCGCCAGAGTAGGAATGGATTCCCAGTCATCGTCCCCAAGTGTGATTTGCATGTCCCTTTCCCAAGAAGCACGCACATTCTGCATTGCGGGGGTATCAGGGGCGTCCTGCAATAGGGCGTAAATGTATGACACAAGGTGTCGTTGTGGTGTATTGCGTGAGCAAAGTGCTTCAAATGGTGTAAATTGTCTATCCCACGTGACCTTCGCATCTGTAGAGGTAAGAAAGTGAGACAGCTGTCTGAAAGACCAGAAAGGAAAAGTGTTAGTACGTGAGTCAGAGGTGAGCTCCTCATAGGATCGTCTACGGCCCTTATGAAAGAAATGACACGCCAGAACCTCCTCGTGTGGCCATTCCTTGTGGAGGAATGTGTTTGAGTCTCCTGGAGGGAACGCAGGGTTGCCTCTCAGAGAGGTTAGCGGACCCGGTTGTGAGGATAGGTTAAAGAGAGCGACTGCTTTCCTAAAGGCCAATAGGGAGGGTGCAATGAGCGGGTGTGTCTTGAGGGTCAGGGGCCAGGATCGAGGTGATAGCCAAGGTAATGTGGCAATCGGAGTTTGCGTGAGAGAGTTTTCCAGCATCACCCATGCTTTGCTTATTTTGTGAAGTTTCCAGTCCACCACTCTAGTTAGGTGGCAGGCCAGATAATACTTATAAAGATCTGGTAAACCAATGCCCCCTGTTTCTTTGGAACATGTCAACCGTGAGTATTTAATTTGTGGGGCGTTATTCTTCCATATGAATCTAGTGCAGACTTTTTTATATGCCGCAAAGAATGAGGGGGGTAAATATATCGGAATCGTCTGCATTAAATATAGTAGGCGGGGGAGGACGACCATCTTGATGAGGGCCGAGCGCCCAAACCAAGAAACGTTGAGGTTGGCCCAATCCTTCAAATTTGCCTGGAGCTTAGAGAGGGCATGAAGGAAATTGTGGCTATAAAGATCCGTTATGTTCATAGTGACCTGGATACCCAAATAGGTAATAGCTGTCTTCTGCCAATGAAAGGGAAAGGATTCCTGACAATGCATGACTTCTTGATGGGTGAGGGATACATTTAAGGCATGCGATTTGGAGTAATTGATCTTTAGATTTGATAACTCACCGAAATGGTTTATGTCTTTCAAAAGGTTGGGTAACGATATCCGAGGGGATTGTAAGGATAATAAGATATCGTCAGCATAGGCCGATACTTTAAATTCTCTATGGGCAATGGAGATTCCCTTGACATCCGTGTTGGCCCTTAGTCTGTTTAGGAGGGGCTCTAGAGTCAAAACAAAGATCAGGGGAGATAACGGGCAGCCTTGGCGGGTACCATTTCTTATTGAGAAGGCGTCCGACAGGAGGCCATTTGCCCTCACCCTCGCGGAGGGGTCAGTATAGAGGGCAGTGATGTGAGCAAGCATACGTGGCTGGAGGCCTATGCCTTCCAAAACCGCCCGCATGTAATCCCATGCCACCCTGTCAAACGCCTTCTCAGCATCAAGGGAAAGGAGGAATCCCCGGGTCTCCGATGAAGCCAGCCAATGCTGAATATTTAAAGTGCGTATGGTATTATCCCTAGCTTCCTGTATATTTACTATTTTATTCATAGTCAAATTATGATTCAAATTTTTTTTTCTTTCCCCAAGAAAGGTAAAAATACTATCTAAAGATCCCTTCCATTGACTGAGAGTGGCAGCTCAGAGTGTTCAGCATCTCTCGGCTTTCTCAACAGAAACGTACAGTTGAATGGCCCCTGGCAAATATGTCACATTAACTTAGTGACTTTGCAGCCAAGCACAAACAACTTCTGCTGCATTCCCGAACATGAGTGGTCACTAAGACTCTCCGGGATTTTGTAGTCATGGCTCGAAATGATCTTATAGCCATCAATGTCGTCTGCCTATACATAATGTAAGCATTTTGTTCAGCAACTAAAACATGTCAAAACTTGTGTATCAAGTATTCACAGCTCACTCACAGTACAGATGCTAGTGTCATCAATGTTATTCATTTAATTTGATTATTACGTGTTTATGGGTAATACTTATTTATCTATGATATACAAGCATAAAAAGTGTTATGGGTAATTACCCTAATTGCTTTAATAATGTGCTAATGAAAGTTTAATATTTCCTGTTAAAATGTCCTGTACTTTTCTGCTTTTCCATAATATTATATGCAATGGAGTTGATCTACTAAAACTGGAGAGTGCAAACTCTGGTGCAGCTCTGCACAGAAACCAACCAGCTTACAGTTGGGCTTGACCCCTTAGTTCCAGTGAAGGGAATTCTTAAGGCGTCAGCATACCAAGAGATTTTGGACAATTTCATGCTCCCAACTTTAACCACTTGCCGACCGCGCCATGTACAAAAGACGTCCACAGCGCGGTCGAGTTATCCTGAGTGGACGTCCCAGGGACGTCCTCACAGAATCTTGCTCCCGCGCGCCCCCTGGGGCGCGCTCCAGGATATGTCCGTGACCGCCGGGTCCGGAAGACCCGGCGAATCATGGATCACGGTAGATGGCCGCTAATCGCGGCCGTTTACCACGTGATCGCTCCGTCAAATGATGGAGCGATCACTTGTAAACAGACCGGCGTCATGTGATGACGCCGGTTCCTCCCTCCCCTCTCTGTACCGATCGGTACAGTGTGAGAGGAGAGGGGAGGGAGCAGATCAAGGCAGCAGCGCTGTGGGCTGGATCTGTGACAATTGCAGTCACAGGTCCAGCCATCCATCCATCCCTGCTCAGCCATCCCTGTGCAATACCCTGCCAATACTCTGCAATACACCCTGCCAATACTCTGCAATACACCCTGCCAATACTCTGCAATACACCCTGCCAATACTCTGCAATACACCCTGCCAATACTCTGCAATAACCTGTGCAATACTCTGCAATACCCTGTGCAATACTCTGCAATACCCTGTGCAATACCCTGTGCAATACTCTGCAATACCCTGTGCAATACTCTGCAATACCCTGTGCAATACTCTGCAATACCCTGCCAATACTCTGCAATACCCTGCCCATACTGTGCAATACCCTGCAATACCCTGCCATACTGTGCAATACTGTGCCATATTCCGCAATACCCTGCCATACTCCGCAATACTCCTCAATACCCTGCAATACTCCTCAATACCCTGCAATACCCCTCAATACCCGGCAATACTCCACAATACCCGGCAATACTCCACAATACCCGGCAATACTCCACAATACCCAGCAATACCCGGCAATACTCCGCAATACCCTGCAATACTCCGCAATACCCCGCAATACCCCACAATACTCCGCAATACCCGGCAATACTCCGCAATACCCGGCAATACTCCACAATACTCCGCAATACCCGGCAATACTCCGCAATACCCTGCAATACTCCTCAATACCCTGCAATACTCCTCAATACCCAGCAATACTCCTCAATACCCGGCAATACTCCGCAATAACCACTTCCCGCCCGCCGGCCGTCATATGACGTCCTTGACTTTGTGCGGGGATATCTGAATGATGGGAGCAGCTACAGGCATCATTCAGATATTCGCTTTTTCAGCTGGCGATTCCCTGCACCATAAGAATGATCATAGCGGCTGTTTCACCGCTTGATCGCTCTTACGGAAGGTGAGAGGGGATGCCCCCCCTCCCGCTGCCCTCCGGTGCTTCTACCGACTTACCGCTACGATCAAAGCCAAGATTGTTTTTTTTTTTGTTTTTTTTTCAGGCTTCCCAGCCTAGAGGTGAGATGTGGGGTCTTATTGACCCCATATCTCACTGTAAAGAGGACCTGTCATGCCATATTCCTATTACAAGGGATGTTTACATTCCTTGTAATAGGAATAAAAGTGATCAAAAAAAAATTTGGGGCGGAAAAACATGTCAAACTAAAATAAATAAAGTAAAATGAACAATAAAATATATATTTTTTTTTAAAGCGCCCCTGCCCCCGCGAGCTCGCATGCAGAAGTGAACGCATACATAAGCCCCGCCCACATATGAAAACGGTGTTCAAACCACACATTTGAGGTATCGTTGCGAACGTTAGAGCGAGAGCAATAATTTTGGCCCTAGACATCCTCTGTAACTCAAAACATGTAACCAGTAAAAATATTTAAAGCGTTGCCTATGGGGATTTTTAAGTAGCAAAGTTTGGCGCCATTCCACGAGCGTGTGCAATTTTGAAGGGTGACATGTTGGGTATCTATTTACTCGGCGTAACTTCATCTTTCACATTATGCAAAAACATTGGGCTAACTTTACTGTTTTTTTTTCTTTTAAGCACAAAACTGTTTTTTTCCGTAAAAAACGCGTTAGAAAATTTCTGCGCAAATACCGTGCAAGATAAAAAGTTGCAATGACCACCATTATATTCTTTAAGGTCTTTGCTAAAAAAACATATATAATTTTTTGGGGTTCTATGTAATTTACTAGCAAACAAATGATGATTTTTACATGTAGGAGAGAAATGTCAGAATTGGCCTGGGTCCTCCACAACGCCTGAAGGTGCTCCCTGCATGTCGGGCCTCTGTATGTGGCCACGCTGTGTAAAAGTCTCACACATGTGGTATCGCCATACTCGTGAGGAATAGCAGAATGTGTTTTGGGGTGTAATTTGTGGTATGCATATGCTGTGTGTGAGAAATAACCTGCTAATATGACAATTTTGTTTAAAAAAAATAAAGAAAAAAAAATCTTGATTTTTGCAAAGAATTGTGGGAAAAATGACAACTTCAAAAAACTCACAATGACTCTTTCTAAATACCTTGGAATGTCTTCTTTCCAAAAAGGGGTCATTTGGGGGGTATTTGTACTTTTCTGGCATGTTAGGGTCTGAAGAAATGAGATAGGCCGTCAGTACTTCAGGTGTGATCAATTTTCAGATATTGGCACCATAGCTTGTGGACTCTATAACTTTCACAAAGACCAAATAATATACACCAATTGTACTTATTTTTACCAAAGATATGTAGCAGTATAAATTTTGGCCAAAATTTATGAAGAAAAAATACAAATTTGCTAAATTTTATAACGGAAACCAAGAAAAATTAATTTTTTTACAAAATTTTCAGTCTTTTTTCTCTTATAGCGCAAAAAATAAAAAGCCCAACAGTGATTAAATACCACCAAAAGAAAGCTCTATTTGTGTGAAAAAAAGGACAAAAATTTCATATGGGTACAGTGTTGTATGACTGAGTAATTGTCATTCAAAATGTGAGAGCACCGAAAGCTGAAAATTCGTCTGGTTAGGAAGGGGGTTTAAGTGCCCAGTTGTCAAGTGGTTAAGGGAACAGTTTGGGAATGGCCCTTCCTGTTCCAACATGACTGCATACCAGTGCACAAAGCAAGGTCCATATAGACATGGATGAGCGTGTTTGGGATGGAGGAACTTGACTGGCCTGCACCTCTCCTCCTCCTGACCTCAACCTGATAGAACACCTTTGGAATGAATTAGAGAGGAGACTGCGAGCCAGGACTTCTTGTCCAACATCGGTGCCTGACTTCACAAATGCACTTCTGGAAGAATGGTCAAACATTCCCATAGACACACTCCTAAACCTTGTGGACAGCCTTCCCAGGAGAGTTGAAGCTGTTATAGCAGCAATATAGTGTATCTACTGTATTTATAGGTATATAGATGGAATTAGCTCAACTGCAGTTCTTTTATTGGGATGCAGTTCTTTTATCAGATCTTCAATTTAGGGTTTTCTTGCCTGCTCTTACCTAAAAGAAAGCCCCAAACATTCACCCCTGAGAAGTCATCTTCCTTAGAAAAACCCTATGCACACCTACACAACCAAGGTGCCGGATGCTAGTGCAGCCTATTTTTCTTTTATGGGGGGGGGGGGGGATTAAGACAAATCACCCTCCTCAGACAGGATATTGAACTAAACGAATGAGAGAACCAGAGCCTTCACTAAGTGGAAGTGTGGGTTTGATAATAAAGTAGTTGGCAGTGCCCCCACCCAGGACAGGAAGCCTCTGTGAACAGAGGGGATTCTCTTCCTGAGAAATTATCTAGTAATATAATCAAAGTAAGTGGGTACAAAGGAATGACTACAGCCAGCATATAACATTAACCATAAGTATATAGATGCACACCAGTATGTAAAAATTACAAGCTTAACATAAGAAAAAATTACTAATAGTACATACAGAGCTACACTTTAGATTCCCTCATGCCTGGAGGTCTAAATGAGGAAATAGAGCTAAACACTCTGCTTTGAGTTCTTTGTATTACCAGTGCCTTTCTATCATACTCTAATACATTTGCTATTGTCTCTTCACAACTAAATATATACAAGATTAGGTTCCCTACCCCCCTCCCCCTTTTTTCCCCCGATCTTATTTTCTGTATAGTAACCCATTATATCAAGTTTTTTACTCAGCTTCATTCCTATTTATATATAAAATCTTGAACCCCAAACACGCTCATCCATGTCTTTATGGACCTTGCTTTGTACACTGGTACGCAGTCCTGTTGGAACAGGAAGGGCCATTCCCAAACTGTTCCCATAAAGTCCAAAATGTCTTGATATGCTGACGCCTTAAAAGTTCCCCTCACTGGAACTAGGGGGCCAAACCCCACCCCTGAAAATCAACCCCACACCATAATCTCCCCTCCACCAAATTATTTGGACCAGTGCACAAAGCAAGGTCCATAAAGACATGAATGAGCGAGTTTGGGGTGGAGGAACTTGACTGGCCTGCATCCAATAGAACACCTTTGGGATGAATTAGTGCAGAGACTGCGAGCCAGGCCTTCTCGTCTAAAACCACTGCCTGACCTCACAAATATTCTTCTGGAAGAATGGTCAAACCTTCCCATAGACACACTCCTAAACCTTGTGGAAAGCCTTCCCAGAAGAGTTGAAGCTGTTATAGCTGCAAAGAGAGGGCCAACTCAATGTTGAACCCTACAAACTAAGACTGGGATACCATTAAAGTTCATGCTTGTGTAAAGGCAGGTGTCCCAATACTTTTGACAATATAGTGTATATGCATCAAACTAGTCCTTACTGCAGATCAGAGTACTATACTAGCAGAAATTGTAAAAAGTTTACTAAATCCCTTTTAATGTATATAATTCACCTAGAGGGAATGTTTGTCTTCTTTTTTTTTCTCACGCTAAGTGAAGTTACACTTTAAACATAAAAGCGTATACAAAGCTATGCACTGACAAAAGATTCAATAGTAATTGAAATCTCAGAACATGAGAACGGCATTCATTTTCAGGTTAAAAAGTACAGTGTGTGTGTCGTGTGTGTCATGTGTGGAGCGATCAGCCACAATAGGATCTAAAACAGCTTTGAAAGAATACAGCATCTAAATGCACATTTGCCGCGTGTTACAAAGCTGCTTGCTTTAACAGCTGTAGGAGGGTTACATAAATACATTGATAGACAGATAACTACAGTAGATGACTTTGTTAAAATAAAAATAGACAGAAATATCAGATTGGAAATTCTTTGTTAGCTGATTTTAATACTTAAAATGTACAATATTTTTAATGATTTTTTTTAAAACATACTTGTAAAAATATATTTTTTTATTATGTATTAATGTTTTAAAACTCCATGTTTTCTGTATAGTTTGTAATTGTGCAGTATGTGTGCATGTACAGTAAATGGCCATATTTGCTCTTTACATACTCTATGCTTTGCAGTATTGCGCAGTGTAAATCTAGAAACCTTTCATAAAAATTGGACTTTTGAATCACAACATTTACATAAAAATGCTAATAGTTCCACTTTTTATACAAAATACCATAAAAGCACACATTTAAAAAAAAAAACTTTGACATAAGTATATCCATTCCAAAGGTACTGTTGCGGATCTACGCGTTTCCTGGATAGAGTCCACTTTCTCAGGGGCCGTCAGTATCTTTCTATACAAAGGTAACAATCTAAATAAAATAATTGTTAATTAGTTAATCGAAACAATAATCCTGAAAAAAATTCTAGGTGACATGTGAACTCAAATGTCGCTGCGAGACAGATGGGGGGTAGACAAGCACAGCCACCTTCTTAAGGTGATAGGATGTAATTGTGTTGTTTTATTTGTTTTTATTTTAATTTATTTGTAATCAGGATATTAATTGTATTTTTTATTTTTTTTAACGTGTGGTGCCACGAGTCAAAACTAAAAAGCAATTTTCTTAAAGCACTATCAAACACAGAAGCCTTGATTTCACGGTGAAGTATGGTCAAAGCTTTTTTGGTCATACTTCTCTAGTGTGTCACAGGAGTGCACTTACTTTTCCTCTCCTGTGACCCAGAATTAGCCGATGGCTAATATAGTGGAATCTTGAAGACCTCTTTAATGGGGTTGTAAAGGCAGAAGGTTTTTTATCTTAATGCATTCTATGCCTCGTACACACGACCGTTTTTCTCGGCAGGAAAAAAAAGACGTTTTTCCCAACGGGATTCCTCTCAAGCCTGCCTTGCATACACACCTTCATGCCAAATACCGCCCGTCCAAAGCGCGGTGACGTCCAACACGTACGACGGCATTATAAAGGGGAAGTTCCATTCAAATGGCGCCACCTTTTGGGCTGCTTTTGCTGATCTCGTGTTATCGCGTGTTAGTAAAAGTTTGGTGAGAGACGATTCGCGCTTTTCAGTGTTCGTGCTTTCGGATCGTTTTCTGCTGTTCAGTTGGTGCTTGTGGGTTCGTATCTGTCTTTCAGTGCATGTAGTGAGTTCATATCTGTTTTTTCAATGCGTTCTTGTCTGCTCGTTTCTGATTTTCAGGTCGTTCTTCATCGGCCTTGCTGTTCTTCAGTGTGAACAGCCTGATGACTTCAGGAACTTTCTCCGGATGACGGACCCCGTTTTTAACCGTCTGTTGGCTTTGGTGTCCCCCTATATCACGAGGCAGGACACTGTCATGCGGGAAGCAATCACTGCCGAGCAGAGGCTAATCGCCACATTGAGACACCTGGCGACTGGGAGAAGTCTAAAGGGCCTCAAGATCTCGACAGGCATCTCCCCCCAGGCTCTGGGGATCATTATACCAGAGACCTGTTCTGCCATCATCCAAATCCTGCAGGAGGACTATATTAAGGTAAGTTTTCTCCTTTAACATCACATTCTATGTATTTAATGTTTGCTAATGTATTTTATTTATTTCATCCTTCCCTAATCACCATGATTGTAATATGCTGTGAATGTACCCTTTGTCCCCATGCATGGTGTATGCTTTTATTGCTGCTTTTTTTGGCCTTCATGGATATTCCCCTTCACTAACCTCTCCAGCATGCTATCCTGGGCCCATACACACCTAGCCTAGTCACTTATCAATGTATTTTGTCAGCTACATTGTAGTGCTTTACCCTCCCCCCCTAAAATGTGTACAAATATTTTTGTTCTCATTAATTTCAGGTAGAGTGCCAGAGCCTTTATTTTTGAGGGCCCCAAACTCATCTAGAACCCCCCTCAAATTTTTTCTATGGGCCAGGGGGGTGAGGGGGTGAAGAATCTGTTAAGTGGACCTTATATTTTTGTCTTTAAATACTTCTTAAAATAAATGTTATACTGATGTTGGGCAAGATTTGTTTTGTATAATCAGCTTGCAATGTTATGTTCAAAAGTACTAATATATTTTGTTCTCTTTTGACTCCACAGTTTCCTTCAACACCACAGGAATGGCAGACCGTGGCCTCCCAGTTTGCTCAGTGGTGGGACTTCCCCAACTGTGGAGGGGCAATAGACGGGAAGCACGTCCGCATCGTGCCACCACCCCAATCGGGGTCTTACTACTATAACTACAAAGGTTTCCAAAGTATAGTGATGATGGCGGTGGTGTCAACGACATATGACTTCCTATATGTGGATGTGGGGAAAAATGTCCGGATGTTCGATGGCGGAGTCTTTTCCCAGACGTAGTTCTCCCAACGTCTATGGAGTTGTGGCCTGCATCAGACAACGTTGAGGGACTACCTTTTGTCTTCGTGGCAGATGAAGCTTTTGGACTTGGAAACCATGTGATGAGGCCATTTCCCCAAAGGACCCTCACCCCTGAGAGGAGGGTGTTTAATTATTGGAGTACAAACTCAGCCATGTTGTAATGGCGTGCTCTGTGCTGCACAATTTGTTAAGAAGACATTCTCATAATGACATGACATCAGTTGGGCCTAAGGCCGCACTTCAGGACCAAATTCAAGTCCCGTCCCTTGAAGCTGTCCATACTGGCTTGCCCCCCCAAATCGCCCGTGATTTGCGGCAAAGATATGTGGACTATTGTATGGGTAGGGGGGCAATTGCTATGCCAAAGGATTTGTGATTTGGAATACAATAAATCAAAAATTTTGTCATTAAAACATCTTGAATTAAATTTCCTGCTTGTGTTTCTTTTAGCTGTCTCCTAGGTTCTCCAAGTGCACTTGTAGTGACAAGTGGATTTGCCTTTAGTAAATAACTACCATTGTCACTGTAAACACCAAATTCCTTAAAAAAAATGGTATTGAGCATAGAAAGAAGAAGCCACATATTGTAGATTTTCAAAATTTTATACAAATATGGGGCGGAGCCGGCAAGCAAGGAGTATGGCCGCATGAGATCATAGCTCCCGGCCACCTGAACACACCGGAGCTTCTCACAGCCACATAGAGCACGCAGGAACGGCGGTTTTGGGCCGTATCAGAGCGGGGACACCTCTGGAGCATGGGGAGAAGGAGAAGAGAAAGATCTGCGCCGGGTAAGATGACGGATTTTTTTGCATTATCAGACCGCCGCAGCAGCCAAAATGGCGCCGGCAGCATGCAGGGCCCTGCACACACATACAGCCTGAAACATCCCAGAAACCAGATGGCGGGTACTTCTCCCCTACATCTCCCTGACCAGACACTACCAAGCTCACAGTCCTCCTCCACAACTAACAGCCCTGTTAAAGCTAAACAACGAATATCTGGGCATGCTTCTGGGTCACTGACTGAAGGGGGAGAGAGGAGTGCGGATAGATGACACTATAGAATTTCAAGATGCCATAGCTACTTTCCCTACAAACAACCAGCCTGTACTGGATTCCACACTGAAGGACATGTTGATGTCCCTTAGAGGTGCTAAAATTAGAGGAATCCCAGAGTCAGTAAAAAAAAACAGAATTGAATGCCTTCCTCACTAATATACTAAAAGAAGCCCTCCCTGACCTCCCTCTGGAGGAAATTGTCATTGATAGGATACATAGACTGCCCAAACCTAAACACATCCCTGAGAAGCTGCCCAGGGACACTATAGCCAGAATCCATTACTATACAGTTAAAGAAAAATTGATGTCTGTGACAAGACGAGCTGACAATCTACCCGAATGCATGCAAGGATTATCCTTCTTTGCGGACCTTTCTGCACATACGATGCAGAGGAGAAGAAACCTCATGACCATAACCAAACCTCTCAGGAACCACCAGATCCCATATCGCTGGAATTACCCCGCTAACCTACTGATCACTAAGGGAGAAAAGGAATTTTTGGTGAGATCCTTGGAGGAGGGCATCAAATTGTTGGAAAGATGGAAAATTCTCCCTGATGAGACAGAGGATGATCGGCAAACGCATGCCTCCTTTCACACCCGCACTAAATGACTGTTAGTCAACACAGCATACGTTGCTCTATCATAAAAGTTCACCTCAACATGCTTCGGATGTTCTACCGGCATAAACTCTAAATCTCTTTACACCCCCAAGTTAGCAGGATTATCCCTGCCCAGATTTCAATAGAAATCATACGTTTTTAAAGTGTGCCTCGCTTTGCGCAAATTGTTTCTTTTGACAAGAAGTTTGACCAGTTTTTGTCTTCTGTCTAGTTTTATTTTTCTCCTGTCAAGCAGCAAACTTGCATCTCCAACCAGGCTCCTACTCTGCAAAACCCAGCAAAACAAAAGGTACTACAGAGCCGGATCTCTGATGTTCAGCGACATTTGACATAGAGACCCACGAATATATTGCATCAACAACTTCTCCTACTACAGGTATAAATCTACATCCTCTCTCACGTGTTACAACGCACCTTTACCGTCAACCCCGCAAGGTCTGACATACTCCTCCCTTAGCCAACAAACCTAATCTTCACACGATGGCGTTTAAAATCACCTCACTGAATGTGAAAGGCCTAAATAGCCCACAGAAGAGACACATGCTATGGAAGGAAGCTCAGTCTCAAAACTGTGATGTGTTCTGTATCCAGGAGACACATTTCAAAGCGCAAAATCATCCTAATTTATCACACAGATTGTACCCCCACACTTTTCTAGCATGTGCCCCTTCAAAAAAGAGAGGAGTGGCTATATTGGTGAAGAATACAGTGGGATTTAAACTGATATCTAATCACTGTGACGAAGGAGGGAGATATATTATACTTTCTTGCGAAATTCATGGCGTTAAATACACCATAGTCAATGTTTATGCCCCGAAT
Source organism: Rana muscosa (assembly GCA_029206835.1). Taxonomy (NCBI): domain Eukaryota; kingdom Metazoa; phylum Chordata; class Amphibia; order Anura; family Ranidae; genus Rana; species Rana muscosa. Next base: position 442,920,704 of record CM055127.1, on the reverse strand, counting down.
AATAGGCAACTACATTTTCTGAACAAAATGTGGAAAAAAATTAAAAAGCACAGTTCTGGACATATCATACTTTGCGGCGATATGAACTCCATATCTGACATTCACCTAGATGTATCAAGCACCAATGCAAGGAAAAGCATCAGGCACACTTTATAGAACTATATCAGAGCAAATAATCTTTATGATATTTGGCGGTGCCAACATTCCACTGAAAAGGATTTTACTTATTTCTCCCCAGTACACATGTCCTATTCGAGGATTGATATGTTCCTAACGGACAAATTTTTGCTACAAAAAATCTCACATACGGACATTGGTCACATTACCTGGTCTGACCACGCTCCTGTATCCATTACAGTGGGAAGCCGGGGATTCACTACCCGGGCAAATAGGTGGAAAAATGATATCCATTTATTTTCAGATCCAAATATTGCCAAAGACATTGAGACATCTCTGCTAGAATTCTTTGCCAAAAACGACACCACAGGTGTAAACCCGTTTATATTGTGGAACAGCCATAAAGCGTTTATAAGAGGGTTGCTAATGAAACATAGTGCATCTCTGAGAAAAAAGAGGGGGCAGCACATGAACTCTATTTTAGAAAATATTACAAAGTTGGATATTCAAAACAAAGCCTACCCTACCATGGATACTAGCAATAAATTAGCAGCAGCTAGAAATGACCTTAGGACATTACTTATCTCACAGCATGTTCGTATCACCCATAGATTTAGGTCCAATTTCTACACGCATGGCAACAAAGCTGGCAAATTACTAGCGAATCAAATTAAGGAGAAAGTGATGAAACAAAAAACCCCACACTTATACCACCCCAAAAGCGGTTCCAAACTGACCAACCCTAAGGAGATAGCAGATGCATTTAGTAGCTATTATGGCAGTTTGTATAACCTACAGAGCGATTCTGAAACGCCCCAACCCACTCCACAATTGATAGAAAGCTTTCTAGAGGACATATCACTCCCCCAGCTATCCCAAGAGGATTTGCGATACTTAAACTCTCCGATTTCTACTTCTGAAATTACTAGTACCATTTTAAACCTCCCAAATAATAAATCACCTGGCCCTGATGGGTATTCTTCGGAATAGTACAAAAAATGTACTGATATATTATCACCTATACTGCTGCGAGTGTTCCATGCTGCTGCCTCCTCTGCCTCATTTCCTGCAGAAATGCTACAAGCTACAGTGGTTACATTGCCTAAACCAGGGAAGGAGCCGGACAGAGCACAGAATTTCAGGCCTATTTCGCTTTTAAATGTTGACTTAAAGGTATATGCAAAGATTTTGGCCAATAGAATTGCGAAACTGCTCCCCACTTTGATTAAACCAGATCAGGTGGGATTTGTGGCGGGTAGGCAAGCCACGGATGCCACAAGACGAATTATAAATTTAATACACTCCTCTTCCACTTCTAAGAGGCCCTCAGTTCTCCTGTCATTGGACGCGGAGAAGGCCTTTGACAGGATCCACTGGGGCTATCTGTCCAGAGTTCTTGGGAGATTTGGTTTCTCAGGGCACATATGTTCTGCCATCTCTGCTTTATATTCAAATCCCTCAGCTATGGTTTGTACAGAGGGCATATTCTCGGAGCAATTCTCTATCGCGAACGGCACAAGACAGGGGTGCCCTTTGTCACCCCTGATCTTTGCTCTCGTGATGGAGCCTTTAGCTGAGAAAATAAGAACAAACCCCCAAATTCAGGGTATCCGATTGGGCAAAGAGGAGCATACAATTACATTATTCGCAGATGACGTGATTCTGTCACTCTCCGATCCGGCTCGTTTCCTACCTGTGTTGCATGAGATACTAGAGTTGTTCAATGCGGTGTCTTATTACAAAGTGAATGCGACCAAATCCAGTATACTTGGACTAGGGGTGGACAGTAAAACAAAATCTCTCATTCAAGAGAAGCTACCATTTCCCTGGGCAGAGAAGACGATACAATACCTAGGTATTACACTGACCCAATCAGTCTCCCAACTCTACAACTGCAACTTTGAGCCCTTAATAAACAATTTTACACAGGAAATGGTTAGAATGAAGAAGTTTTATCTCACCTGGTCTGGTAGGCTAGCAGCGTATAAAATGCTTTTACTTCCCAAATTATTATACTACTTTAGAGCCCTGCCACTCCAAATACCTAGCTCATTCTATGTAGCTATGCAAAGGTCCTTATCTCAATTTATATGGGAAGGGAAAAAAGCCAGGTGCTCTCATAATATACTTATGAAACACAGAACGGCAGGAGGAATGGGGGTGCCCAATATCAAGGACTACCATATGGCAGCAATATTGGACCAGGCTAAAGCGTGGTTTCATTCCTCAGACCCAATCCATTGGTGTAGGGCAGAGCAGGCTCAGATAGGACATGGGGAGATTCAAAACCTGTTGTTGATCACACTCTCAGATAAACACTCACCCTGTAAGAAAATCCCAACAGTAGCAGCTACAGTATCGGCATGGGAATATTTCTTGGCTAATAAAAATCCCAATATTGCTCATAAAAAAATACCGATCCCAGTGACAGCACTATCATTTCTATCTCCGAATCTACAGGTAAGACACTGGGAGAAGTATGGTATAGTTCATATTTCTGATATGTTTGTCCAGGAACGTCTCATTCCTTTCTCTGAACTACAAAATACAAAGTTTGTCTCTGAGAAAGAATTTATGGACTATGCCAGGATTACTGGTATCATAAATGCCATTAAAACACAACATATAGACATCCCGGAAACCATCTATGGTACTCTTTTCCCAAGCCCAAAAAAGGAATAACACTATTCTATAACCTACTGCAAAGTAAACTCCATTTTGTGGCCCCGAAACAATTCATGAAATAGGAGTCGGACTTGAGTATAACCATATCTAAAGAACAGTGGATGCGAGCGATAAAAGCGAACCACTCTCATACCAAATGCTCTAACTACAGAGAAATAGCACAGAAGATACAACTGAGATGGTACAGAACCCCATATGTATTGGCTAAATTTCAAGGCCATACATCCAACCTGTGCTGGAGGGAGTGTGGACATGTGGGCACTTTGGCCCATGTGCTTGGGTTCTGTGTATCTCTACGTAGCTTCTGGGCTGCAATAGCTCGGGTAATAGCTAATATAACAGGGATACTTAATAGACTGAGGGTGGAACAAGCTTTATTAAGTGTAGACATGGATATCTACCCGAAGCAATACCGCTTACTTGTAATTCACATCCTATATGCAGCCAGACTGGTATTAACCCATAAATGGAAATCGACAGAACCCCCGCGGGTTGGGGAAGTATTAAATTTAGTTGATGACTCTTATTCATACGAAAAATCCATTGCTGTTAAGGAGGGGAAATTACAGGAATTCACAAATAACTGGAACTTATGGGGAACCTACAGGCCTACTAGATAATTTGTTGCACAAAATATGTACTTCAGGCAAGTCAATATTATACAGGTACTTTATTTAGGTAAAGGAGTAAGGAACAAAAATTGGTCAATAATTACTAAATGTTTCATAGATGAACGTAATTTTTCATTCTATCATTATTTCTTATGTTTTAAACGGTTTAAACGGTTACGGGCCAACTTTGAGTGCGTGATCAGATGGTTGCTTTATACACTCGTATGGATGATTGTCATGGAAGAACTCAGCAGCTTGTGATTTATATAAATGCGAATTGTATCCCTGAATATGTACTCTAAAGCTCTATACTTGTATTTTTATAAACTAATAAAAAATATTTTAGAAAAAAATTTTTTTATACAAATATATACAACTGGTTTTACTTGAACTATATTTTTTGGGTTTATTTTGCTATAACAGGCATGTTTCAAAACATAACATACAAAACTCTGGAACTTACAAAGTTCAAAGTTTAATGTACAAAATGTGAAGGCAATATCAGACATTCTATTATGTCAACTAGGGATGGGCCCTGTGCTCGATTCGAACCCATGTTCGAATCGAGCATCGGGCGTTCGCTCGCTCATCGAGCCCAGAACTATTTGGGCCGTTCGCATCACATTCGTGTGATGCGAGCGGCCCCGCAATGCATTGCGGCCGGCGCGGCCGGCGCAGTGCATTGCTGGCTGATGATTGGCCAAGCATGCACTGTGACCCTGCATGCTTGGCCAATCACAGCGCCCGAAACTCGGAGAGCAATAATTGGCTACAGGCAGGACGCCTGTAGCCAATTACAGCTCAGGGGCTTTAGTACACGCCCCACCATTTAAAAGGCCGCCACGCCATCGGCCCCGGTCACATGAGTTCCGGCTTTAGGAGAGATTAGTCTGCTGATTCTGTCTTTGCTTGATACTGAAAGATTTGCTCTTCTTTGCTAAACCATTGGCTATTTCTTTGCTAAACCATTGCTACCTAAGTCATTGATCGTTCATTGCTGCTGATTGCACAGTTAGTGTGTTATTAGCTGCTGCTGGGGATTAGTCTGGTGCGTGCTTACTGTTAGTACAGTATTGCAGTAGTACCAACCGCAGTGCTGTTAGCACAGCATTGCACCCCAACAGCACCCATAGGACTTCTAGTGTGTTAGTGGCAGCAAACAGAGCTCCTATATTTTCTTCTCAGCAGCACCCATAGGACTTCTAGTGTGTTAGTGGCAGCAAACAGAGCTCCTATATTTTCTTCTCAGCAGCACCCATAGGACTTCTAGTGTGTTAGTGGCAGCAAACAGAGCTCCTATATTTTCTTCTCAGCAGCACCCATAGGACTTCTAGTGTGTTAGTGGCAGCAAACAGAGCTCCTATATTTTCTTCTCAGCAGCACCCATAGGACTTCTAGTGTGTTAGTGGCATCACACAGAGCTCCTATATTTTCTTCTCAGCAGCACCCATAGGACTTCTAGTGTGTTAGTGGCAGCAAACAGAGCTCCTATATTTTCTTCTCAGCAGCACCCATAGGACTTCTAGTGTGTTAGTGGCAGCAAACAGAGCTCCTATATTTTCTTCTCAGCAGCACCCATAGGACTTCTAGTGTGTTAGTGGCAGCAAACAGAGCTCCTATATTTTCTTCTCAGCAGCACCCATAGGACTTCTAGTGTGTTAGTGGCAGCAAACAGAGCTCCTATATTTTCTTCTCAGCAGCACCCATAGGACTTCTAGTGTGTTAGTGGCATCACACAGAGCTCCTATATTTTCTTCTCAGCAGCACCCATAGGACTTCTAGTGTGTTAGTGGCAGCAAACAGAGCTCCTATATTTTCTTCTCAGCAGCACCCATAGGACTTCTAGTGTGTTAGTGGCAGCAAACAGAGCTCCTATATTTTCTTCTCAGCAGCACCCATAGGACTTCTAGTGTGTTAGTGGCATCACACAGAGCTCCTATATTTTCTTCTCAGCAGCACCCATAGGACTTCTAGTGTGTTAGTGGCAGCAAACAGAGCTCCTATATTTTCTTCTCAGCAGCACCCATAGGACTTCTAGTGTGTTAGTGGCAGCAAACAGAGCTCCTATATTTTCTTCTCAGCAGCACCCATAGGACTTCTAGTGTGTTAGTGGCAGCAAACAGAGCTCCTATATTTTCTTCTCAGCAGCACCCATAGGACTTCTAGTGTGTTAGTGGCATCACACAGAGCTCCTATATTTTCTTCTCAGCAGCACCCATAGGACTTCTAGTGTGTTAGTGGCAGCAAACAGAGCTCCTATATTTTCTTCTCAGCAGCACCCATAGGACTTCTAGTGTGTTAGTGGCATCACACAGAGCTCCTATATTTTCTTCTCAGCAGCACCCATAGGACTTCTAGTGTGTTAGTGGCAGCAAACAGAGCTCCTATATTTTCTTCTCAGCAGCACCCATAGGACTTCTAGTGTGTTAGTGGCATCACACAGAGCTCCTATATTTTCTTCTCAGCAGCACCCATAGGACTTCTAGTGTGTTAGTGGCAGCAAACAGAGCTCCTATATTTTCTTCTCAGCAGCACCCATAGGACTTCTAATGTGTTAGTGGCATCACACAGAGTTCCTATATTTTCATCTCAGCAGCACCCATAGGACTTCTAGTGTGTTAGTGGCATCACACAGAGCTCCTATATTTTCTTCTCAGCAGCACCCATAGGACTTCTAGTGTGTTAGTGGCAGCAAACAGAGCTCCTATATTTTCTTCTCAGCAGCACCCATAGGACTTCTAGTGTGTTAGTGGCAGAAAACAGAGCTCCTATATTTTCTTCTCAGCAGCACCCATAGGACTTCTAGTGTGTTAGTGGCATCACACAGAGCTCCTATATTTTCTTCTCAGCAGCACCCATAGGACTTCTAGTGTGTTAGTGGCAGCAAACAGAGCTCCTATATTTTCTTCTCAGCAGCACCCATAGGACTTCTAGTGTGTTAGTGGCATCACACAGAGCTCCTATATTTTCTTCTCAGCAGCACCCATAGGACTTCTAGTGTGTTAGTGGCAGCAAACAGAGCTCCTATATTTTCTTCTCAGCAGCACCCATAGGACTTCTAATGTGTTAGTGGCATCACACAGAGTTCCTATATTTTCATCTCAGCAGCACCCATAGGACTTCTAGTGTGTTAGTGGCAGCAAACAGAGCTCCTATATTTTCTTGTCAGCAGCACCCATAGGACTTCTAGTGTGTTAGTGGCATCACACAGAGCTCCTATATTTTCTTCTCAGCAGCACCCATAGGACTTCTAGTGTGTTAGTGGCAGCAAACAGAGCTCCTATATTTTCTTCTCAGCAGCACCCATAGGACTTCTAGTGTGTTAGTGGCAGCAAACAGAACTCCTATCTTTTCTTCTCAGCAGCACCCATAGGACTTCTAGTGTGTTAGTGGCATCACACAGAGCTCCTATATTTTCTTCTCAGCAGCACCCATAGGACTTCTAGTGTGTTAGTGGCAGCAAACAGAGCTCCTATATTTTCTTCTCAGCAGCACCCATAGGACTTCTAGTGTGTTAGTGGCATCACACAGAGCTCCTATATTTTCTTCTCAGCAGCACCCATAGGACTTCTAGTGTGTTAGTGGCAGCAAACAGAGCTCCTATATTTTCTTCTCAGCAGCACCCATAGGACTTCTAATGTGTTAGTGGCATCACACAGAGTTCCTATATTTTCATCTCAGCAGCACCCATAGGACTTCTAGTGTGTTAGTGGCAGCAAACAGAGCTCCTATATTTTCTTCTCAGCAGCACCCATAGGACTTCTAGTGTGTTAGTGGCATCACACAGAGCTCCTATATTTTCTTCTCAGCAGCACCCATAGGACTTCTAGTGTGTTAGTGGCAGCAAACAGAGCTCCTATATTTTCTTCTCAGCAGCACCCATAGGACTTCTAATGTGTTAGTGGCATCACACAGAGTTCCTATATTTTCATCTCAGCAGCACCCATAGGACTTCTAGTGTGTTAGTGGCATCACACAGAGCTCCTATATTTTCTTCTCAGCAGCACCCATAGGACTTCTAGTGTGTTAGTGGCATCACACAGAGCTCCTATATTTTCTTCTCAGCAGCACCCATAGGACTTCTAGTGTGTTAGTGGCAGCAAACAGAGCTCCTATATTTTCTTCTCAGCAGCACCCATAGGACTTCTAGTGTGTTAGTGGCATCACACAGAGCTCCTATATTTTCTTCTCAGCAGCACCCATAGGACTTCTAGTGTGTTAGTGGCAGCAAACAGAGCTCCTATATTTTCTTCTCAGCAGCACCCATAGGACTTCTAATGTGTTAGTGGCATCACACAGAGTTCCTATATTTTCATCTCAGCAGCACCCATAGGACTTCTAGTGTGTTAGTGGCATCACACAGAGCTCCTATATTTTCTTCTCAGCAGCACCCATAGGACTTCTAGTGTGTTAGTGGCAGCAAACAGAGCTCCTATATTTTCTTCTCAGCAGCACCCATAGGACTTCTAGTGTGTTAGTGGCAGCAAACAGAGCTCCTATATTTTCTTCTCAGCAGCACCCATAGGACTTCTAGTGTGTTAGTGGCATCACACAGAGCTCCTATATTTTCTTCTCAGCAGCACCCATAGGACTTCTAGTGTGTTAGTGGCAGCAAACAGAGCTCCTATATTTTCTTGTCAGCAGCACACATAGTACCTATAGTGTGTTAGTGTCAGCACCCATAGGACCTACAGTGTGTTGTGAGCACACATAGGAGTTCTATTTTTTATACTATATACACTACCGACTACAATGGCTGGAAGACCGCCAAGGAGAGGCAGAGCGTGCCGAGGCAAGAACACAGGGCAGGCAGGCTCTGTTTCTAGAGACAACAGTGCTGGCCGTGGACGTGGTCGTGCATCGTCATCAGCACGTGGCCATGGGACACGCTTGTCTTTGTTTTCGGCAGCTGGACATGTGGAGCCGCATCATGCCGAAGGCTTGGTAGAATGGATGACCAAGCCCTCCTCATCCTCCTCATCCTCTCTCACCCAGGCTCAGGGTACTGGCAGAGCAGCTGCCAACGCGTACTCAATGCCATCATCAGCCACCCCTTCCCTAGACCCACCATGTCCTCCTGAGGAGTCCCCCGAACTGTTTGAGCACAGTGTTGGGTACATGCTCCAGGAGGATGCCCAACGATTCGAAGGCTCGGATGATGATACCCAGCTTGAGGAAGTCAGTAGTGTGCGCGCAGAGAGAGGGGATGCTGAAGGACAGCAATCTGGCAGTAGTGTTCCACCAGCTGCAGCTTACTGCCAGGTTTGCTCTAGTGGTGAAGAGGGAGGGGATGATGAGGTCACTGACTCCACGTGGGTGCCTGAAGGGAGAGAGGAGGAGGAGGAGGAGGATGCAGCGTCACATGTCCAACGAGGCAGGATGCCCCCTGGAGGCCAGCTAGAGGCCAGCACAGCAACTGTACCACACCGCAGAGCTCCGCCTGTGCAGGGCGCTGCCTCTGCACGTTATCACAAAAGTTCTTTGGTGTGGGCCTTTTTTGAGACGAGTGCATCAGATCGCACCACTGCTATTTGCAATATTTGTCTCAAGCGTATCTCGCGTGGCCAAAACATCAGCCGCTTGGGCACCACAAGCATGAGCAGACATATGTCGACCTGCCATGCAGCTCGTTGGCAAGCACACATAAAAGACCCACACCAAAGAACAAAGCGGACCTCTCCTTGCTCCTCATCAGCTGGGATCTCCATCCCCACTATATCTTCAGTCCTCTCTGAAAGCTGCTCTGAGAGGACTGAAGGTGTAGAATTAGGTGTGTCACAACCAAGTACTTGCAGTACACCGACGTCCGATTGTAGCAGGCAAATTTCCCTGCCCCAGCTGCTGGACCGTCGAAAGAAGTATACTCCCAGCCATCCACATGCCCAGCGGTTGAATGCTAGCTTGGCTAAATTGCTAGCACTTCAACTGCTGCCTTTTCAGTTGATAGACTCGGCCCCCTTCCGTGAGTTTGTTCAATGTGCGGTTCCTCAGTGGCAGGTTCCCAAACGCCACTTTTTCTCACGGAAGGCGATTCCGTCTCTCTACTGGCATGTGGAAGGCAATGTCCATGCCTCGCTGGACAGGGCGGTCAGCGGTAAGGTGCATATTACCGCTGACTCATGGTCCAGCAGGCATGGACAGGGACGTTATCTTTCTTTCACGGCCCATTGGGTCACTCTATTGGCAGCTGGGAGGGATGCAGGACAAGGTGCAGTAGTGTTGGAGGTTGTTCCGCCACCACGCCTCCAAAATGCTACTACTGGTTGTGACACACCTCTCTCCTCCACCCCCTCCTCTTCTTCTTCCTCCATGTCCTCTTCGAGTGCTCTGTCCTCGAAACCAGCGGTGCTCCGTAGGCGTACAAGGGGCTACGCGAGTACGCAGACAAAAAGATGCCATGCCGTGCTTGCGCTGGTGTGTTTGGGGGACAGGAGCCACACTGGGCCAGAGGTTCTGGCAGCTCTGCAGGGGCAGGCCGAGAGGTGGTTGACGCCACGCCAGCTTAAGCCAGGAATGGTCGTTTCTGATAATGGCACCAACCTCCTCTCCGCCCTGCGACAGGGGCAGCTCACCCATGTGCCCTGTATGGCTCACGTCCTCAACCTGGTGGTGCAGCGGTTCTTGGGCAGGTTCCCAGGCTTACAGGATGTCCTGAGGCAGGCCAGGAAAGTCTGTGTGCATTTCCGCCGATCTTATAATGCCAGTGCTCGGCTGACTGAGCTGCAAAAGGAGCTGAACCTGCCCAAGAACCGCCTAATATGTGACATGCCCACCAGGTGGAACTCAACGTTGGCCATGCTGCAGCGACTGCACACGCAGCAGAGGGCCATCAATGAGTACCTTTGCGACTACGGCACCAGGACAGGGTCAGGGGAGCTTGGCTTTTTTTCCCCACGCCAGTGGAGTATGATCAGGGATGCATGCACTGTCCTCTCACCATTTGAGGAGGCCACGAGGATGGTGAGCAGTGACAGTGCATGCATCAGTGACACTGTACCTCTTGTCCACCTGTTGGAGCATACGCTGCGTGGGATAATGGACAGGGCACTTGAGGCAGAACAGAGGCAGGAAGAGGAGGACTTCCTTGTCTCTCAAGGCCCCCTTTATCCAGACAATGTTCCTTCTGTCCCACCCATCACACAGGAAGAGGAGGAGGAGGAGGAGGAGGAGGATTGTGTGAGCATGGAGGTGGAGCCTGGCACTCAGCATCAGCAGCAGCAGTCTTTTAGGGATGATGTACAGTCCCAACAAACCAGTGGACTTGTACGTGGCTGGGAGGAGGTGGCTGGCGATCATGTCATCCTCAGTGACCCAGAAGACTCCGGACCGAATGCCTCAGCTAACCTACGCTGCATGGCCTCCCTGATCCTGCAAAGCCTGCGGAAGGATCCTCGTGTTCTTCGGATCAAGGAGAGTGACCATTACTGGCTGGCCACTCTCCTTGATCCACGGTACAAGGGTAAGGTTGCGGACCTTATCTTGCCGTCGCAGAGGGAGCAGAGGATGAGACATCTCAGGGAGGCCTTGCAGAAAGGTCTGTGCAACGCGTTCCCAGAAACTGGGAGGTTACAAACTCCTGGTCCTGGACGACGAGTTGCTGAGGCTTCGGTCAGTAGCAGAAGGAGCGGTGGGGAAGGTGGACGTCTGACCGATGCGTTCAGACAATTTTTTAGTCCGCAGCCCCAAGGTATGATCGGTTCCAGCAACCATCGCCAGCATCTGATATACATGGTGCAGGAATACCTAGGGGCAAGGTCAGACTTGGACACCTTTCCCACCGAAAATCCTCTGGCTTACTGGGTCCTGAGGATGGATCACTGGCCAGAGCTTGCACAGTATGCAATTGAGCTACTGGCCTGTCCTGCATCCAGCGTTCTTTCCGAACGGACATTCAGTGCTGCTGGAGGATTTGTCACCGATCATAGGGTGCGCCTGTCCACCGACTCGGTTGATCGACTGACCTTCATAAAAATGAATCAGTCTTGGATCACCACCAGCTACCAGACACCTGAAGCGGATATAACGGAATAATTTATAATGTCACATCCCTTCAAGACTGCCTATGCTGATGCTGAGTGACTGTCCTGTTATGTTCACTGACTATCCTCTTCCTCCTCCTCAATGATCCATGCCACCACACCAGTGCCTAAGGCACAATTTTTCAGCCCCTGTATAACAGGGGCGTGTAATTACAATTTTTTAAAAAGATGCTTCGCAACAGGTGTGACTGCTGTGCTCAGAGTACAGTATCTGTGAGGGGTTGCAGTGTTGTGGCACCAGCACCAGTGCCTAAGGCACAATTTTTCAGCCCCTGTTGGGGCGTGTAATTACAATTTTTAGGCAATGCTTTGCAACAGGTCTCATTGCTGTGCTCAGAGTACAGTATCTGTGAGGGGTTGCAGTGTTGTGGCACCAGCACCAGTGCCTAAGGCACAATTTTTCAGCCCCTGTATAACAGGGGCGTGTAATTACAATTTTTTAAAAAGATGCTTCGCAACAGGTGTGACTGCTGTGCTCCAAGTACAGTATCTGTGAGGGGTTGCAGTGTTGTGGCACCAGCACCAATGCCTAAGGCACAATTTTTCAGCCCCTGTTTAACAGGGGCGTGTAATTACAAATCTTGATCTAATAGTTCACAGCAGGGCCCATTCCTGCGCCCACCAAGAGTAACTATGAGGGCCTACAGTCTTGTGGCAACACCGTCCACCACCACCACCACCACCAAAGGCCCAATTTTTCTGCCCTGTTCAACAGGTGCATGCAATTACAAATCTTGATCTAATAACTCACAGCAGGGCCCATTCCTGCACCCACCAAGAGTAACTGTGAGGGCTTACAGTCTTGTGGCAACACCGTCCACCACCACCACCACCAAAGGCCCAATTTTTCTGCCCTGTTCAACAGGTGCATGCAAGTACAAATCTTGATCTATTAACTCACAGCAGGGCCCATTCCTGTGCCCACCAGTCTTGTGGCTACACCAACATCTAATAGGGCAAATTTCTGCAGAGTATATACGGCAGGCCCCTACTTTCAAACATCCAACTTACAAACGACTCCTACTTGCAAACGGCAAGAGAAAACAGGAAGTGAGAGGAAATCTACCCCTAGGAAGGAAAATTCTATCCTGTTAGATTTAATTTGGGAAAAAGGTATCTCCTCTCTACTGATGCTTTATCACCAATCCTTGTTTCAATTAAAACCCCACTTTTCCAAAAACATTTGTCATTGGGACGGAAAGTGAGGTGACATGTTCTGAACAGATGTGCAAAGACAGCAAATGTTACAGGGGTGATAACCCCTCCCTATGTTCTCCAAAAAGCTTAAAAATTGATTTTTTTGGGATGTAGCTACACTTCATAATGTACCTGTTCAGATTCTACTTAAGAACAAACCTACAGTCCATGTCTTGTTTGCACCACCTATATACTGCTGTTCAGAGTATATAGGGTTGTAGGTATAGGGTTTTATTTTGGGTGCGGGGTCCCCCTTAGTATCCATACAAGACCCAAAGGGGCTGGGGTGGGGGGGGGTGATGGGGTAGCCATGCCATTTTTCTCAAGGATTTTCAGCCATATGGCGGCCAGGACAAGACATGACATTAAAGCCGCAAGTGGTTTTAAATGGCTTCTTTTTTTCCTTTACAAATGTCATTTTGTGCAAGGACAGTTCTAAACACGGGAAACACATGCCACTTCACAGGCATACTTTAGACACCCCCCAGGTACCATATTTAAAGGAAAATTTCACTTTTTTTTTTTCACTTTATGCATCATTAAAATGACTGCTCCCGAAAAAACTTTAGTTTTTAAAATTTCTTTTTGCATTGATATATGTCCCCTGGGGCAGGACCCGGGTCCCCAAACCTGTTTTATAACATTAACATGCATATTGGCCGTTGTAATTAGCAATTTTGATTTCGAACGTTCGCGTCCATTATAACGAATAGGGTTCGAAAATTCGCGCAAACTTTCGGTCCGTTCGAAGGTTCTGGTGCGAACCGAACCCGGGGGTGTTCGGCTCATCCCTAATGTCAACAATGTGTTGCTGTTTCCTTCATTAGATGGGGGGGGGGGGGGGGGTTGATGTCAACCCTGTACAAGCCAAATTTAGAAGATGTACACAAATCCGGATCTGAAATGGTGATTTCTTTATGATCCCATGCCTAATGTCAACATGTGCTATCTCCCATCATGGGGGATCAATAGACGTGTTTTGGGGGTGCAACCCCTTCCTCTCACCTACTTTAGTTGTGAGGAAAGGGTTGCACCCACAAAACACGTACACTGTGTGCATCTTCAAAATCTGGCTTGAAGAAAGTTGTGATTTTTTTGGATTATTCTTTGTGCACTAGCACTTGTGAAACAAGGAGTTTCTTCTTCACCAACATGATCATCACCTAAAAAAAAAACAAGGTATTATAAAGTTGCAGGCCTACATCTCTTACCTGAAGCTGTGGTGACAGACACTGACCTGTTGTGGTGACAATTTCCAACACTTCATCCACCTCTCCTTCCTCCACCTCTTCATCTTGTTGGGGTTCTCTCTGGTCCCCTTCTTTAGGAGGTGTGGGGTTCCTGGTGTCCTCTGAGTGGTGTCCTCCGATTCTTCACTGCCCTATGAGAATGTAACAAAAGGTATACTTAGCACACACATATTTGAGGCCTGAAATAGGAATATGAAACATTGCTTGGAAGTGTGGTACAATTGTCAGTTGTAAACTGATGACAGGATTTTTTACCTTACTAAAGCTGTAATACTTTCCTTTTTTGGCCAAGTTTCACACATGGAGACACCCCAAGTATCCACTGGAGCACCTGTGTGGGACACCCTAAAAAGGTTGTTCTGGTGTCCCACACTAGTGCTCCTAAGTCCAGATGTGGAAACAGCTGCTGAGTGTCCTCTCCTTTACACTGAATCAAGTTTGCATTTCATTGTAGTTACAAAGACAACAATGTACCAAACTTCTTTTCAGACAAATATACATTTCCAAAAGTAGTTAACCCTGTATCTGAAAAAAAACATCTTATTAGTAGGAGCCGAACGAACGATATTGACTATGACCGATTACTGTGCCCACGATCCTGCAAGTTGCCATTTTCAACTGTACAACAGTAAAGAAAAGCACATGGAGCAACATGCAAGTAATAATAAGAATAGGAACACAGGACAAATTCTTACTTTTTTGGAGCATTCTCTTGATCCTTCTGTACTGATCATGCTCCCTCTTGTGCAGACTTCTCAGAACTTTAGTCATGATCTTGGCCTTTCTCAAATTAGGGTTGGTGTACGGCCCATGCTTCCCATCATAATCCATCCTCTTCAAGATGTCCACCATCTCCGTCTTCTCTGCAAAGGACATATTTGAGGTCTTATATATCCTCCTGGATCGGGACGATTCTTGCTCCGGGCTTGTCTCGTCATTAGTGGAATTATCAGACACCTGCTGTGACTCCGCAATGTCCTCTTCTACTGCGTGCCGAAAGAGAAGGGGCGGGGATTATTCTATAAAGAACGTCATGGTTTCACGCATGCGCAGTGTATATAAAGCTAACACGCATGTGTCGTAACTACGTTCTGTGTGCGGAGGAAGGAGTAAGCGCCGAATGTGAGATCGAAGGTAACATTTTAACTTGGATCATCAGTGGCCTATACTGCTTTGAGATTGTAGCCCATATATAGGGATAAAGATTAGTAGAGTCTGGACTGAGATTAGAATTTTTGGCTTGTGTTTTGTCTTTTAGAAAATATGAATATATTTAACCACTTAACAACCACCTGCCGACAAATAACGTCGACAAGGTGGTTGCTTAACTCTGGGAGGACGTTATATAACGTCCTCCCAGAATCGCGCTCCCACGCGCCCCCTGGGGCGCGCACACGGGAAACTCCGTGACCGCCGGGTCCTCCGGCGGATCACGAATCGCGGTAAATCGCCGCTGATAGCGGCCGTTTACCACGTGATCGCTCCGTCAAATGACGGAGCAATCACTTGTAAACAGACCGGCGTCATTTGATGACGCCGGTTCCTCCCTCCCCTCTCTGTACCGATCGGTACAGTGTGAGAGGAGAGGGGAGGGTGCAGATCAAGGCAGCAGCGCTGTGGGCTGGATCTGTGACAATTGCAGTCACAGATCCAGCCATCCATCCATCCCTGCTCAGCCGTCCCTGTGCTATACCCTGCCAATACTCTGCAATACACCCTGCCAATACTCTGCAAAATACCCTGCCAATACTCTGCAAAATACCCTGCCAATACCCTGGTGCAATACTCTGCAATACCCTGGTGCAATACTCTGCAATACCCTGGTGCAATACTCTGCAATACCCTGCGCAATACTCTGCAATACCCTGCAAAATACTCTGCAATACCCTGCAAAATACTCTGCAATACCCTGCGCAATACTCTGCAATACCCTGCGCAATACTCTGCAATACCCTGCGCAATACTCTGCAATACCCTGCGCAATACCCTGCAAAATACTCAGCAATACCCTGCGCAATACCCTGCAAAATACTCTGCAATACCCTGGTGCAATACTCTGCAATACTCTGGTGCAATACTCTGCAATACCCTGCGCAATACTCTGCAATACCCTGCGCAATACTCTGCAATACCCTGCGCAATACTCTGCAATACCCTGCGCAATACTCTGCAAAATACTCTGCAATACCCTGCACAATACTCTGCAATACCCTGCACAATACTCTGCAATACCCTGCACAATACTCTGCAATACCCTCCACAATACTCTGCAATACCCTCCACAATACTCTGCAATACCCTCCACAATACTCTGCAATACCCCGTGCAATACCCTGCCATACACCGCAATACCCTGCCATAGTCCGCAATACTCCGCAATGCCCGGCAATACTCCGCAATGCCCGGCAATACTCCACAATGCCCGGCAATACTCTGCAATGCCCGGCAATACTCCGCAATGCCCGGCAATACTCTGTAATAACCACTTCCCGCCCTCCGGCCGTCATATGACGTCCTTGACTTTGTGCGGGGATATCTAAATGATGGGTGCAGCTACAGGCATCATTCAGATATTAGCTTTTTCAGCCGGCGATTCCCTGCACCATAACAACAATCATAGTGGCTGTTCCGCCGCTTGATCATTCTTACGGGAGGCGAGAGGGGATGTCCCCCGCTGCCCTCCGGTGCTTCTACCGACTCACCGCTACGATCAAAGCCAGGATTGTTGTTTTTTTTTTTTGTATTTTTTTCAGGCTTCCCAGCCTAGAGGTGAGATGTGGGGTCTTATTGACACCCCCCCCCCCCCATATCTCACTGTAAAGAGGACCTGTCATGCCATATTCCTATTACAAGGGATGTTTACGTTCCTTGTAATAGGTATAAAAGTGATCAAAAAAATGTTTGGGGCGGAAAAACATGTCAAACTAAAATAAATAAAGTAAAATGAAGAATACATTTTTTTTTTTTTTTAAAGCGCCCCTGTCCCCGTGAGCTCGCATACAGAAGCGAACGCATACGTAAGTCCCGCCCACATATGAAAACGGTTTTCAAACCACACATGTGAGGTATCTCTGCGAACGTTAGAGCGAGAGCAATCATTTTGGCCCTAGACCTCCTCTGTAACTCAAAACATTTAACCAGTAAAAATATTTAAAGCGTCGCCTATGGGGATTTTTTAAGTAGCGAAGTTTCGCGCCATTCCACGAGTGTGTGCAATTTTTAAGGGCGACATGTTAGGTATCTATTTACTCGGCGTAACTTCATCTTTCACATTATGCAAAAACATTGGGCTAACTTTACTGTTTTTTTTTTTTTTTTAAGCACAAAACATTTTTTTTCCGTAAAAAACGCATTAAAAAAATTGCTGTGCAAATATCGTGCAAGATAAAAAGTTGCAACAACCACCATTATATTCTCTAAGGTCTTTGCTAAAAAAAATATATAATGTTTTGGGGTTCTACGTAATTTTCTAGCAAACAAATGATGATTTTTACATGTAGGAGAGAAATGTCAGAATTGGCCTGGGTGCTCCAGAACGCCTGAAGGTGCTCCCTGCATGTTGGGCCTCTGTATGTGGCCACGCTGTGTAAAAGTCTCACACATGTGGTATCGCCATACTCGGGAGGAATAGCAGAATGTGTTTTGGGGTGTAATTTGTGGTATGCATATGCTGTGTGTGAGAAATAAACTGCTAATATGACAATTTTGTGAAAAAAAAAAAAAGAGAAAAAAAAAATCTTGATTTTGCAAAGAATTGTGGGAAAAAATGACAACTTCAAAAAACTCACAATGCCTCTTTCTGAATACCTTGGAATGTCTTCTTTCCAAAAAGGGGTCATTTGGGGGGTATTTGTACTTTTCTGGCATGCTAGGGTCTCAAGAATTGAGATAGGCCGTCAGTACTTCAGGTGTGATCAATTTTCAGATATTGGCACCATAGCTTGTGGACTCTATAACTTTCACAAAGACCAAATAATATGCACCAATTTGTACTTATTTTTACCAAAGATATGTAGCAGTATAAATTTTGGCCAAAATTTATGAAGAAAAAATAGTAATTTGCAAAATTTTATAACAGAAACGAAAAAAAAATAATTTTTTTACAAAATTTTCAGTCTTTTTTCTCTTATAGCGCAAAAAATAAAAAACCCAACAGTGATTAAATACCACCAAAAGAAAGCTCTATTTGTGTGAAAAAAAGGACAAAAAATTCATATGGGTACAGTGTTGTATGACTGAGTAATTGTCATTCAAAATGTGAGAGCACCGAAAGCTGAAAATTGGTCTGGTTATTAAGGGGGTTTAAGTGCCCAGTTGTCAAGTGGTTAAGGATCATGACTTCATGATTGAGTTCCTGGACGGGTACAGGGAGCTGCCTGGTCTGTGGGAAACAAAAAATCCCATCAATAAAAAGAGAGGAGCAAGGATGGCAGCGCTGGAGACCCTGCTCCAATTTGTGCGCACACGGGCCCCCAATGCAACCCTCCATGAGGTGGACACTAAAATTGCGACCTTGAGGGGCACATACAGGAATTATCGCAATAAGGTTCTGGATTCACAGAGGTCAGGAGCAGCAGCAGCGGATGTATTTGTGCCTGCTCTGTGGTACTACAATAGATTACAATTTCTGAACGACCATCTGGAAGTGAGGCCAACACTTTCTACCCTTCCCTCCAGCCTTCCATTCAGCCAAGCTGAGCCTTCTGAGGACCAACCAGAGATCCTAGAAAAACCGGATGCGCCCAGCTGGAGCCAGGTATAGTATTTTTCTAAATATTTATTGTCCTAAAAGTTATGATGTGAAATAGATGTTACTATTGATAAGAAATTAATGTTTTAACAAAAAGTGTTTTAAATATCAATAGACACAGTAGTGGGCAAAAATGATTGGGCTAAGAATAAAAACAGCTGGGGTTAGAATGATAGTCTTTTCTATTTATTAACATTCAATTTGCAAGAGTCATGAGATGAAAATTGTGTGTGATTGATGAACCAAAAACTAAAAAAAATTCCTTTTTTTTACACAGGATGAGCTCAGCCAGGATGAGGGTCTTGAAATTGGCAGCCAGGAGGAGGCAGGGGTCAGTGGCAGCCAGGAGGAGGCAGGGCTCAGTGGCAGTCAGGAGGTGGCTGGGCCCTGTGGCAGCACAAGATCGCAAATGCCTCCCCTCCACCTTCCAAAAAGAAGGGCCAAGAGGGGTAGGTACACGGAGGAGGAAGCACTTTCCCTCATTAGGGAGGCTACTGCTGTCATCAGGGAACCCCCTACCACTGAAGAGGGCTATGACGCCCTAATGGCAGCCAAAATTATGAGGATGGAGATGGGCCAACGCCTCCTCTGTGAGACCATAATATTTAAGGCCATGAACAAGGGTTTGATGGGCCAACTTACCCAATATACTGACCTTGTGGAGGTCGGCCATCCTCCTCCACCTCCCCCTCCTTCTCCTGCCACAAGTCCACCTCCAGAGGCACAGGCTCCGAGGATGTGTGCAAGGAAGGCTGCAGGGAGGGCTGCAGAGAAGGCTGCAAAGAAGGCTGCAGAGAAGGTTACAAGGAAGACAAGAAAGTGATAGCCTTGCTTCAGTCTGGTCTGAGAGAAGATGCAGGCTGTTGTAGTACCACAGACTGGGTACATATATGTCATATGCTGCTGTTCCTGATCTCTGTGAGCCCAGGACCAGATTGTGATCCCAATTGTATGTACTTCTCAAGCTCCCAATTTTAGTTTTCTATTATTTGATGTGTGCCCTGGCTGGGGTCCAAAGGCTGCACAAATTGCAGCAGGTTCTCCAGCGTTGCCTTCATATTTATTTTCTTATACACCAGAATAAATGGAATTTATTTTTACAGTTAATACTTGCCTATGTGTTTTCCTTGAAATATGACAGTTTGTTTGTGAGTAGGCAGGTACATTTAAAAAAAAAATACAATATCAAATTAACAAGGGACACCAACCAACCTCCTTGAGGGTAAAAAATACAAGATAATAATGTTGTTGTGGGAACTTGACACACAAAACTAATAAAAATATATATGGAGATCAGTAGAAATTAGTTTACACACAAAAAAAAAAAAAAAAATGCTGATCTTTTAAAAAAAAAATAACAATTAAAATAAAAATTATCTGGCTTTAAAAAACAAAAGATTAATCATAAGATCCAGAGAAAAAAATAAGAAACAAGTTTGTCAGAACTCTGTGTGCATATCAGCAGCAAAACAACTTTATTATTGTAGCATTATAAAGAACAAAACAATGCGCTTCATTTAAACTATGCAATAATTTTCAGCGTGACAAATGTGCTATCTCCATTACGAGCGCTAGTTTTACCAGAATGAGCTCTCCCGTCTCAGTTCTCTTTTTTTTCCCTGCAGTGTTCTCGTCGGGAAAACTGCGATGGAGCATACACACGGCCGGTTTTCCCGGCCAAAAGCTGTCATGGCAGTTTTCCTGCCGGGAAAAACGGTCGTGTGTACGAGGCATTAGCCTTGCAATGTAATGGGACTTTTTGCAACAGCTGGAGGGCCGCCAGTTTGAGACCCCTGCCTTAGATAAAGACGAACAGTTGACCCGTGCAGCCTCGCTGCATGTTAAAACTTTTTTTTTTGCCCAGAGTTGGGCGTTAACCTCTTCAAGTTATTGACCTGTTGCCTTTATCATATGACAAATCCTTGCGCTTTTTCTTTAACAAGTCATTGAAATATTTTTTTCCTACCTTGTTTCTGCTTTCTAATGCACTCAGTTCAGTCTGAAAGACTTGCCCGGCTTAACGCCATATGTAAATAATTAAACATGGTGTTTGCAGTCTCTTTAATGTCCCTCCATTGATCATATTTAGCTTGCTTATATTGCCTCATGCATTTTTAGTGTAAAAATCTAGTTAGCTATAAAAACATAATACACTCTCCTGATGAACCTTGCATCCCTACTGTACATCGTATAAATTGAAATTTTATTTATAGAGGTTTTAGTATTAGAATAAATATGTTGTTTGTCTTTTTTTTTTTTTAACGGCACTCTATTTGTAAGGCGACAAAAAGACTTGCGCAATTTATTTTCTGTTTACGGTGTTGGGTCCATTACAGAAAAATAACAGAGGGAAGTGTTTTCCTTGCCAGGAAATGCAATATACATTGACACTGTGTTGTGTTATTACAAGTCACGTTATCAAAAGGCAGTTTGTGTGGTGATGTTATCTCTTATATTCGTGTGCACAGGGGAGGGAAGTACGTGACCAAGGATGAAATTACCTCTTCAGACTGCAACTAGTGCTCAAAATAGGCTTCACAATTGCCACCTTTTTTGGACAGAATTTCCTTCTTTTGGAAAATCAATTATTTCCGGCACTTACCGCCCCTGTGCTGCTTCTTTTTTGGTGCAAAGTATGACAGGCTTCAGCAATGACTTTATCACATCATGTCATGATATTTTCAGCAAAGAGAAGGTAATTAACATCATTTTAGTGGTTGGAGTAAAAAATAACCACTTCAATATCAGGCACTTTCACCCCTTCCTGCCCAGACCGATTTTCAGCTTTCAGTGCTATCGCACCTTGAATGCCAATTGCGCAGTCGTGCAACACTGTTCCCAAACAAATTTGAGACAGATAGAGCTTTCTTTTGGTGGTATTTAATCACCACTAGGTTTATTTATTTTTTGCTAAACAAATGGAAAAAATAACAAAAAATTTGAAACAAAAAAGTTTTTCTTAGTCTCTGTTATACAATTTTGTAAATAACGATGTTTTCTCCTTCACTGATGTGTGCTGATAGGCTGAACTGATGAGCACTTATAGGCTGCCCTGATGGGCACAGATGAGGCAGCACTGATGAGGTGGCACTGATGGGCACTGATGAGGAGACACTAATATACAGCACTCATGGGCACTGATAGGCGGTACTGATGGGCACTGATAGACAGCACTGATGAGGAGGCACTGATGGGCACTGATATACGGCACTGATAGACGGCACTGATGGGCACTGATAGGTGGCACTGATGAAGGAGGTTTGTTTTTATCCGATCTCCCATAGAGGAGAGCGGGGCTCTGACAGTTCCGTCTCAGCACAGTGAGCGAGACGGACCTGTCACCCGCTTGCTCAGCAGGGTACAGTGGGTCGATCCCCCGCTGAGCAAAGCAGATTTCGTCAGGTGGACCGCCCATGTGAAAGGACCCTTATAGGGCCAGGGTTTCTCAGGAGAAAAGATGGGTCCAGGTTCACCAATGAAAAGCTGCATCTAAAAAATATTGAACAATTTCAGAATAATGTTCCTCAATGTAAAACTGAAAAAAACTTTAATGTCATTAGTACAGTGACAGTGCATATTTTTTTTAGCTCTGATCACTGTGTATTGGTAGCACTGGTTCCCAAAAAAGTGTCACTTAGTGTCTGATTTGTCCGTTGCAATGTCACACTCCTGCTATAAGTAGCTAATCACCGCCATTACTAGTAAAATTACTAGTAAAAAATAAAAATAAAATAAATACAAATTCCATTAAAATATCCCATATTTTGTAGACGCTATAACTTTTGTGCAAACCTATCAATACACACTTATTGGGATTTTTTTTACCAAAAATATGTATCAGAATACATATTGGCCTAAATTTATGAAGAAATTTGATTTTTTAAAATTTTTATTGAATATGTTTTATAGCAGAAAGAAAAAAATAGTGTTTTTCTTTTCAAAATTGTCAGTTGTTTTTGTTTATAGCGCAAAAAAAAAAAAAAACGCAGAGGTAATCAAATACCACCAAAATAAAGCTCTATTTGTGGGAAAAAAGACATCGATTTTATTTGTGTACAGTGTCGCAATTGTCAGTTAAAATAACGCAGTGCTGTTTCGTAAAAAAAAAAAGAAGCTTCCCTTCATTGTGTGCTCCCCTCCGCAATTCTGTTTGGCCTCAGAAGCCAAAGGGGTATGGAGGAACATGAGACCTTGGTCATATCCTAAAATTCAATTTTAGGTTAAGGTAATGGTAGATGTACGTGAACCCTTTTTTTTTTTTTTTTTTTTACTTTCAGGCCTCATGCCCACTGGCGTTTTTACAGCTGCGTTTTTTGCAGCTTAAAAACGCCTGTCCATGTTATTGTAAATATTTTTTATTTTTTTATTTTTTTGAAAAAAAAACAAAAAAAAAAACAAAAAAAAAAACGTCGGAGCTAAAAACGCGACCGCGCGTTAGTGCGCGTTTTTGCACGTTAGTGCACGTTTTTGTGCGTTTTTTGACGCTCGCGTTTTTTTCTGCCTAATTCTGACGCTGAGGAACGCACTGGTCCTGGGTTTTTTTTAGGCCTCATGCCCACGGACGTTTTTACAGCCGCGTTTTTGAGCGTTTTTTACAGCTTAAAAACGCCTGTCCATGTTAGTCTATAGCTTCATGCCCACCTAGACGTTTTTGAGCTGCAAATAGCATAGACGTTTTTAAGCTGTAAAAAAAACCCAGGACCAGTGCGTTCCTCAGCGTCAGAATTAGGCCTCATGCCCACTGGCGTTTTTACAGCTGCGTTTTTTGCAGCTTAAAAACGCCTGTCTATGTTATTGTAAATATTTATTTTTATTTTTTTTTATTTAAAAAAAAAAAAAAAAAAACGTCGGAGCTGAAAACGCGACCGCGCGTTTTTGCGCGTTAGTGCGCGTTTTTGCGCGTTTTTTGACGCTCGCGTTTTTTTTCTGCCTAATTCTGACGCTGAGGAACACACTGGTCCTGTTTTTTTTTTACAGCTTACAAACGCCTATGCTCTTTACAGCTCAAAAACGCCTAGGTGGGCATGAAGCTATAGACTAACATGGACAGGCGTTTTTAAGCTGTAAAAAACGCTCAAAAACGCGGCTGAAAAAACGCCCGTGGGCATGAGGCCTTAGGCAGAAAAAAACGCGAGCGTCAAAAAACGCTCAAAAACGCGCACTAACGCGCAAAAACGCGCACTAACGCGCGGTCGCGTTTTTAGCTCCGACGTTTTTTTTTTGTTTTTTTTTTTCTTCAAAAAATAAATAAATAAATATTTACAATAACATGGACAGGCGTTTTTAAGCTGCAAAAAACGCAGCTGTAAAAACGCCAGTGGGCATGAGGCCTTACAGCTTAAAAACGTCTATGCTATTTGCAGCTCAAAAACGTCTAGGTGGGCATGAAGCCATAGACTAACATGGACAGGCGTTTTTAAGCTGTAAAAAACGCTCAAAAACGCGGCTGCAAAAACGTCCGTGGGCATGAGGCCTCAATGCTAAAACCCCTGTGTTTGGAAATGACCACAACATTCAACGGTCTGTTCTCTAAATTGACCTAGGGCAAGAATGTTCCCTTTAGAACATCGGCGTTGAGTCCAATCACCAGTGTGGAAGTACTATTAGTCTCCTGGATAAAGACTCTGTATTACATGGGCAACACAGATGGAGCACACAAGAAAATAGGTCTTATACTGTAGGTAGACAGGGGATGTTTAAGTAGAACTAAACCCACCCATCCTTTCACGCTAAGGAAGCTGCCATCTTGGCCTCTTTTTGAACTGCAACTGCCATGGTGCTGGACATGTGATCAGTTATTGAGATGGCCATTTGACAGTTTGGTTGGGAGCACAAGCAAATGTGACATTTAGGCCCCTTTCACACTGGGGCGGGCAGGTGCGGTGGCGGTATAGCGGCGCGATTTTCAGCGCCGCTATACCGTCGTTATCACCGCGGTATGCGGCCGCTAGCGGGGTGAATCTAACTCCCGCTAGCGGCCGAAAAGGGGTTAATACCGCCCGCAAACCGTGGCTATTGCCGTGGTTTGCGGGCGGTATTACCGCAGTGTCCCATTGATTTCAATGGGCAGCCGCGGTAAAGGAGCGGTGAACACACCGCTCCTTCACCGCTGTAAAGATGCGGCTAGCAGGACTTTTGGAGCGGTCCTGCTAGCGCACCGTTTCAGTGTAGGCTTTCACATTGAAGAATACAGGGCACGATTTTTTCAGGCGGTATAACAGCGCTAATATTAGCGCTAAACCGCCTGAAAAACGTGCCAGTGTGAAAGGGGCCTTAGCATTTCCAGCATCCTGGGAATGTAACTGTTTTTTGAAGCTGTTAAATCGATGGTGGGTTTCGCTTTAGGTCCTTGAAAAGTTGTTTTATATTTTGACTGTAGTATTTTATTTAATGCTTTGAAAAGTGCATCAGTAATATCATTCATTTCAGCTTACGGTTTTGGAAATATGAAAAATGACTTTAAAATAAATATCAATTTATCTCATATACAGATATGTAAATATGTGGCTACATAAGTCCTATCACTGGTGGTAAAATTGAATTCTCTGCATTGAAGAGACTGTAAATGATAACGATCGACATGGATTACTGCATCGTGTGAACTGAGAATAAAGAATATTGCATGTATTTATTATTTATACGCTTCACCGCATCTTCTTATTCTGTTTACCATTATTTAATCACCAGAAAGGGAAGCTGGCAGCTTACATGTCTGACCTGTAAAATTATGCATGCACAGTTAAGAGAAAAGACTTGTTAAATGTATATTTACATTGGCTTTTGTACACAATGTATAAACAGCTGTTCTCATTTTGTTCCAAACTACATATACCATTACTTACTATGACAGGCAATGCAAGCTTTTTCTACCCATGGCTGTAACTATAATTTATTTAATCCTATAATCTAGTATAAACCAATGAAAAAATACAGCTAATCTAATATCCTCAGTATAGAGTTTGACTAAATACATACAATTATGTTTTAGTGTTAGCTTGCTCCTAAGACCCTCATGTTCAGCAAGCATTTACTAATCTGAAAAACCGCCCCATAGGTTTTGAACTGCCCCGCCAAAAAAAAAAAAAAAAGCAGCTCAAGTTGCAATACACACTTCCTCTCTGGCACTGTAGAAACTCCTTTTAGCCACAAGGTGTCCTCAGCCATTTGGGTTGAATAACACTGGGCAACTTTAACTTTGGGGGACTAAGAACATACCGTGAGTGCAGGAGGGTATGGACATGTCCTGTATGGGGGGTATACCCACTGGTTAAAGTGGAGTTCCACCCTGAATTTTTTTTTTTACCAAAATCCCCCCAAAAAATTGAAAAAAAAATAATAGGAAAAAAAAATGACTTACCAGAAATATCGGTTGCTATGCGGAAGTTCCTAATCTGCCTCTTTATCGTCCGCGGCTGGTCTTCTTCCTCCGCCTACTCGCGGTGTCTTCTGCTGAATGGGGCGCGCTGCCTTTTGGGAACTGTGTGTATCCCAGAGAGCAGCCGGGCTATTCACAATGCGCCGCGTGGATCGCGCATGCGCAGTAGGAAACTGGCAGTGAAGCCGCACAGCTTCACTGCCTGTTTCCCTTACTGAGGATGGCGGCGCCGGGAGCTGCCAGGATCAAGGGATCAGCCTGGGGGGGGCTGACATCGCAGGCTAGTAGGACAGGTAAGTGTCCTTATTAAAAGTCAGCAGCTACAGTGTTTGTAGCTGCTGACTTTTAAAAAAATAATAAAATCGCGGGTGGAATCCCCCTTTAACTCATAAACAGTTTGGAGAAATCTGGAAAAGCTAAATTAAGAGGGAAAAAAAAGCATAACATAAAGGGGGATGGGGATATGGGGGGGGGGGATTAGGGGTTGAGGGAAGAGCACACAGTTGGGCTTTAAAGAATACTAACTATAGAAGGAGGAGTGAATATCTGTCTTGCGTTTAAAGGCACCAGCTTCAAGGCTGTCATCCTTATCCTGACTTTACTCTTTACTTCCTAGACAGCCAAGACCTAAATAAGCATACAGCCAGCCATGCACACATACACTATGTTGTCAAAAGTATTGGGACACCTGCCTTTACACGCACATAAACTTTAATGACATCCCGGTCTTCGTCCGCAGGGTTCAATATTAGGTTGATCCACCCTTTGCAGCTATAACAGCTTCAACTCTTCTGGGAGGGCTGTCCACAAGGTTTAGGAGTGTGTCTATGGGAAAGTTTTACCAATCTTTCAGAAGTGCATTTATGAGGTCAGGCACTAATGTTGGAAAAGAAGGCCTGACTCGCAGTCTCCCAGTCAAGTTCCTCTGGCTCCACCCCAAACCCATCCATGTCTTTATGGACCTTGCTTTGTGCACTGGTGCACAGTCATGTGGGAACAGGAAAGGGCCATGCCCAAACTGTTCCCACAAAGTTGGGAGCATAAAATTGTCCAAAATGTCTTGGTATGCTGACGTCTTAAGAGTGTTGGCCAAGCCCAACCCCTGAAAAACAACCCCACACCATAATCCCCCCTTTAACAAATGATTTTGGACCAGTGCACAAAACAAGGTCTATAAAGACATGGGTGAGCGAGTTTGAGGTGGAGGAACTTGACTGGCCAGCACAGAGTCCTTGATCTCAACCCAATAGAACACCTTTGGGATGAATTAGAGCGGAGACTGTGAGCCAGGCCTTCTCGCCCAAGATGTGCCTGACCTCACAAATGCATTTGGGCATGGCCCTTTCCTGTTCCTTTCCTTTCCTGTTCCCACATGACTGTGCATCAGTACACAAAGCAAGGTCCATAAAGACATGCATGAGTTTGGGGTGGAGCCAGAGGAACTTGACTGGGAGACTGCGAGTCAGGCCTTCTTGTCCAACATTAGTGCCTGACCTCATAAATGCACTTCTGAAAGATTGGTCAAACATTCCCATAGACACACTCCTAAACCTTGTGGAGAAGAGTTGAAGCTGTTATAGCTGCAAAGGGTGGGCCAACTTAATATTGAACCCTACGGACTACGACTGGGATGCCATTAAAGTTTATGTGCGTGGAAAAGCAGGGGTACCAATACTTTTGACAATATAGTGTATCTTTATGTCAGTGACTCCCTAGGCAGTTCAATCATCATATCAACCCAGGAGCTTCTATCTTAAAAATAAATCTGAAACTGCTGCTCCTATATTTCTGCCTCTATGGGATTCCTTATTTTACTGGTCTGAGAATACTGAATACAAATCTTAATGGGAATAGCTTTAACATGGATTTAGCAGGCTTTAAGCAAGCACGCTCTGGAAACTGCAAGGCTGAGGTCTGGAGAGGCGAACTGTTTTAGCAATGCCTGTTAAAGGACAACTTTACTTTTTGTGAAGTTCACCTTTAAATCTTCGCTTCACCTGCCTGAGTGTAGATAGCATAATTAAATTAGGGATGAGCTCAAGGTTCTTACCAAACTTTGCCTGTTTGGGCGTTCATCCTAAAGCCAGAAGTTTTCTCCGTCGACTGCTACTGTATATGACAACCTCCTGCCAATGGTTGTTAAGGAAGCAACTGTGACATCATTAACCAATATGGTCATTTCCGAATATGGTCGATGACATCACCCGGGAGACCCAGCCCCTTTGTATATATCAGCTGTCATCTGCTGTCAATGGACCAGCAGTCATCATAACAATGGACAACAGGTTTTTTCTTTTGGTGGGTTGGCAAGCGTCAGGCATCATTTTTGGACAACCTGATTGACAGTGGATGTACAGTGTGGGACTTTGAGAGTTTTTACTTTTTTATTAAAGGACTCTGAGAAGCCTCTGCCTGCAGACTCCCACAACCACTGGGTCAAGGTTTTGGGGGAAGAAGGTTGGGGACAATGTGGATTTCTGGGGTGCCCCCAGTAAGTACTTGCATATGTTGAATGCATGTGACCTGGTATGGTTCAGGAAGGGGGGGTACACATTCACCCCTTCCCCCTTTCCAGACCAGCCAGGCCGTGTGATTAGATAAGGGTCTGGTATGTATTTTTTGGTGGAACCCTACATTCTTTTTTTTTTTTACTTTTGCACTGGTTCTCCCTTAAATCCATACCAAATAGCATTTGGGGGGAATCTCACACAATGTGTTTTTATTGTGTGGGGTCTGAAGGGTCTGGTATGTATTATGAAAACCCCCACATTGTTTTGTTTTTTTATGTGTGTGGGTGGTCCCCATTAGCATCTATATCAGACCCTCATCTAAGATAAAGGACTGGTATAGATGAGAGGAATCTGTTTACACACAGAACAAAGCATCTGGGAGCTTCCATTTTGCCAGCAATTTAAACATGTTTTTTTCAATATTGATTGATATTAATTGATTGGTTCTTCAATGTAGGTTGATTGATTGATATAGTTGGCTATGTACATTGCACCACTTCACAGGCAGGGTCAAGACATCCCCCAGGCATGCTATTTAATGGAGTTTTGCATTTTAATGTTTCACTTTAAGTATTACTAATATTGTTGCTCCCCAGTCAAATAAAAACGTTTTTTTTTTGCTTTGGTACTAGTTCCCCAGAGCAGTGCCCTGCCCACCACCCCCACCTACCTATGCTATTTGTCTGACAATCCCTTCCCTAGAAATTGTCCAGAACTGATTTTTAACATGTTGTCTCCCATTGACTTCAACTGGGTTTGGATTCGCGACCTGAACTTTAGGTATGTTCGTCAAACCATTCTTGAACCAAACCCAAGTGTGTTAGGCTCATTACTACTCTTCAGAATCTACCAAAAACGAAAATATTGCCTACTGATGGACTAACCCTATAAAGAGCATCTCTGATGCCGCATACACACGGTCGGAATGTCCGACAGAAAAAGTCAGATGGGAGCTTTTAGTCAGATATTCCGACTGTGTGTATGCCCCATCAGACATTTTCTGTCGGAATTTCCGACGGACTTAGATAGAGAGCAGGTTCTCTATTTTTCTGCCGGAAATTCCAACAGAGGTTTTCCCGTTGGCAAGTCCGACCGTGTGTACGCGGCATAAGAAATCTCAAACCCTAGATGTGTTTATAACATTATTCCACCTTTTGGATATAACAGCACTGTAAAAAGTTTGCAATGTTTTCTAATAATGAAAAAAAATATTGTAATGAGAGGAAGTCTTTACGTTTCTGACACAGCGTGGTATTTTCCATAAAGATTTGTAAACTTCATACATTCCTGTATTTTTATTTTACAGATGAAGACAACTTTTAAGTTAACAAACTCTGTACTTTGATATTTGGCAATGTATTGCTTCTCTTGAGAAGCTATATCTAAGCACAGTTTGACATTGTATTGTTTTGCCTTTATTTCACCACATGTAAGAAACCCTCTGAGTGGTCAGCCACATAAAGACAAAAACAAAGAAAGATGTATACGACAAAGAATAAAACTTTCTTTAGACCCCTAGAGAGAGTAGATTGTCTATTAATGAATTGTATTCCATTTCCAGGAACTGCTTTGGTGGGATATTGTCCTCCTGGGATTCTCTTAACCCTGAAGTCCAATAATAAAAACATAAAAAGTTTAGAAAAATTATCAAATTCCGTCAGTGATCAATACAAACCACAGTACAAAAATAGCGTAAAACAACATGGCGTCCAAGACCTGCCATCCTGCTCTGAAAACATATTGATGCCGTTACCTGGACTTGTATTTTATAGTAACAATTCATCACGGTAAACATGGACACTGAAAATGATGGATTCATGCTTTAGGTTTTGATTTTTTTTTTATATAAGTTTAATTAAAAGAACAATATGTTTTTTTTCTTCTGTCCGGTGTCATGACTTTAACAGCATTTCTTTCCAGTAAAAACAATATATTATAGTAAATGGAATTATAGCTGAACAGTAAATAATTCCCATTGTGCCTGACTCATAATAAATTTGCTTTGTGTTTGCAAGTTACAGATAAGCTCGTTTCCTTTCAAAATCGTATATTAGATTTTATTGTGAAATGCCCCAACAGAAGCGTTCAAGGCAGATTATTAGCTTGTATACTTGAAATGATTACTTTCTGTTTTTATACTTGACTGGGGTGCCAAGGATAACAGACCAATGTTTCCCTTCCACAACACACAAAAATACTCAAACTAAGACTACACTTTGTGATTTTTAATTATGGCCATAACAACCATTTACGTAAACATAAGCTATGTACCTTTATGCATAATTTCTTTTGATTTTCCTTATATGCAAATTGCTTGAACTGTAATTATTTTGACATATGTTGACTCTTTTTGTACCACCTTTTTGTACCTAATAAAAATAGTTTGTATACTTAAACATAAGCTATAATAGTTTGGGGTAAATTCTATTTTAGTAATATTTTAAATGAATATTCTTTTTAACTATTTTTAGTTCATCAGATGTGCGGCAGAGAAAACCAGACCTTTTAACATGGGGATTCTCTGTATCTGACTGAAACCTTAGAGCACATGTGTCAAACACAAGGCCTGCGGGCCGAATACGGCCCACCAGGCCATTTTATGTGACCCACGCACCTTTCCGGAAGCTGTAGCACCCCCCTAGTCTCCACCCCACCTTGTCTCAGAAGTTGGCAGCAGAGAGGAGGACAGAACCCCTCTGCCATATCCTGCACTTCTATGTGCAGCCTATGAGAGGTCTGTCTCTCTGCCCCACCCCCATCTCAGAAGTCGGGAGCAAAGAGGGGGACAGAACTCCATCACAGATCCTGCACCTCTCTGTGCAGCTACAGTACCCCCTCGTCTCCATTTTCCCTGATCTCAGCATGTAAAAGGCTCTAACAGATGACTCCAGCCCTCCTCTGGTCCTCCTCCAGACCCTGCACTTTCTGCTTCCCAGCTCCTTCCTGGCAGCAGCACAAGGTAAGGGGGGTGCAGTGGGTGCACTGTGATGTAAGCGAGGGTGGGAGTATTCTTGACTTCTGATGTAAGGGAGTGGGGTGCTCTGGACATCTAGTCTTACAGATACAATCAGCCCTTTGAGGGCAACCATAATGCTGATGCACAGTCATGTTGGAGCAGGAAGGGGCCATCCCCAAACTGTTGCCACAAAGTTGGGAGCATGAAATTGTCCAAAATGTCTTGGTATGCTGATGCCTTAAGAGTTCCCTTCACTGGAACTAAGGGGTCAAGCCAAAACCCTAAAAAAACAACCACACATCATAATCCCCGCTCCACCACATGATTTGGACCAGTGCATAAAGCAAGTTCCATAAAGACATGGATGAGTGAGTTTGGGGTGTAGGAACTTGGCTGGCCTGCACAGAGTTCTGACCTCAACCCTATAGAACACCTTTTGGATGAATTAGAGCGGAGACTGCGAGCCAGTCCTTCTCTCCAACATCAGTGCCTGACCTCACAAATGCACTTCTGGAAGAATGGTCAAACAATCCCATAGACACACTCCTAAACCTTGTGGACAGCCTTCCCAGAAGAGTTGAAGCTGTTATAGCTGCAAAGAGTAGGCCAACTCAATATTGAACCCTGTGGACTAAGACTGGGATGCCATTGATGTTCATGTGCGTGTAAAGGCAGGTGTCCCAATACTTTTGGTAATATAGTATGTGTGAACTGAGCCTAAAACAGAACTAAATCTGTAGGTTTTTTTTTCCCCCGAAGCATTTGCCATAATGTGCAAGTGACAGTGGTCACTGGTCACTATGAGAAAGTGAGTCTTGGAAACAGCAATAAAAAAGAGGCAATAAACCTTCTAAACTATCCAAAACTAATACAAACATTTTGGTTTAGATACACTTCAACTGAAAAGGTTTAGATTTACACATAACAAACGAATCTTACCCTACAAATAAACTTCCCTCCAATCCACTCCTCCCTCTCTACTGTACTTGAATAGAGCTGTTTTTTTTATACCTTTTGTTTAATGAAAAATATGCAGCCCTCTCCCCCAATGCACGTCACTTGCATAGGTAAATGACAAGCACAGTGCTTAACCACTTGCCGACCGCCTCCTGTACATATACGTCGGCAGAATGGCACAGCCAGGCACATTAACGTACCTGTACGTCCCCTTTAAGTGCCTGTCCATGTGGTCGCAAGCACAATGCCATCCCCGTGAGTTGGACCGTGGGTCCAGCGGACTCAATCGCCACGATCGTATCATGGAGGTATAGAGCGGGGAGATGCTTGTGTAAACAAGCATCTCCCCGCTCTGACTAGTGACAATGACACTGATCTCGGCTCCGTGTACTCGGAGCGGAGATCTGTGTCATGTGACACAGAGCCCACCCCCCCTACAGTAAGAAACACTATGCAGGGAACACTTAACCCCTACAGCGCCACCTAGTGGTTAACCCCTTCACTGCCAATGTAATTTTCACAGTAATCAGTGCATTTTTATAAAATGACAATGGTCCCAAAAATGTGTCAAAAGTGTCCGATGTGTCCGCCATAATGTCGCAGTCACAAAAAAAATCACTGATCTCCGCCATTACTAGTTAAAAAAAAATTTTTTTATTTTTTTTTTTTTTATAAAAATGCCATAAAACCATCCCCTATTTTGTAAACGCTATAACTTTTGCGCAAACCAATCAATTGGTTGATTGTGTTTTTTTTACAAAAAATATGTAGAAGAATACGTATCGGCCTAAACTGAGGAAAATTTTTTTTTTATATATTTTTGGGGGAAATTTATTATAGCAAAAAGTAAAAAATATTGATTTTTTTTCAAAATTGTCGCTCTATTTTTGTTTATATCGCAAAAAATTAAAACCGCAGAGGTGATCAAATACCACCAAAAGAAAGCTATATTTTTGGGAAAAAAAGGAGGTCAATTTTGTTTGGGAGCCACGGCGCAATTGTCAGTTAAAGCGACGCAGTGCCGAATCACAAAAAGTGGCCTGCTCTTTAACCAGCCAACATGGTCCGGGGCTGAAGTGGTTAATGTTCCTCTTGGAACATGCAAGTCACATATCCCAGGAGGCATAGCCCTACATTCACAAAGTAGGAGGGAGGGTGACTAGTGCCACATCACCGGGCGGTACGCTGGCTGAATCCAGAAGAGCCAGAGGGCCTCTCGATGATGTCACAAACAACATGGCAGCATGAGTGTGAACAGTGACAGAAGACAAGAGGGTCTCAGTGGGATACAGCTGGATCCTCTAGGATGGTGAGTATCTGAAATGTGCCCAGCACACCACCCAGTAAGCGGAGATAAAAAAAAAAAAGGGGGGAGAACTGGGAACAAATATTCCTGAATATCCATAAAGGGTCAACCAACCTCACTACTCAGGAAAATGGATATAAAATCAATGGTATCTTACACCGACCATCCTACACAAATGTAACCCCCCACAAGCTTTTGGAAAGAAGTTTGCCGCATCACTTCCCAGGTCACCTCCTACAATCTAGAATTTTCCCCAGCCCAATTCCTTCTCCACCATTCACCCCTACCACACGAATCTTACCACAAATCTCTAGCGATGCACATGATCAACGCAGCAAAACAGTGTATCCCCTTATACTGGAATTCAACGTAGGTATCGACACTCAAAGAATGGCTTATTAGAATTCGCAAAGTCACTGAAATGGAAATACTTATCCACATCACACGTGACACTCCAACAAAATTCAGCAAAAAATGGGCCTGTTGGTCGCATTATCAAAGGACATCTGAATTCATAAACATACTAAACCCACCCACTTAAAGCGGAGGTCCCACGAAAAAAAAAATATTAAAAGCCAGCAGCTACAAATACTGCACCTGCTGACTTTTAATAAATGGACACTTACCTGTCCAGGGAGCCCGCGATGACGGCAGCCGAAGCCGAGCAATCGCTCGTCTCTCGGCTGCCCCCGCCGCCATCCTCGTGAGGGAATCAGGAAGTGAAGTGTTGCGGCTTCACTGCCCGGTTCCCTACTGCGCATGCGCAAGTAGCGTGGCGCGTCCTCACAGGTCCCCGCTGTCTCCTGGGACCAGTGTGTTTCCCAGCGGGGGGTGACACGAAGGGGCATGACTCCCGTGAGAGTCTATTCCCCGGAAGTGGGTGCAAATACCTGTATTTGACAGGTATCTGCACCCCCCTCCCCCCTGAAAGGTGCCAAATGTGACACAGAAGGAGGGGAGGGTTCCGAAAAGCAGAGGTTCACTTTTTGTGTGGACCTCCGCTTTAAAGATCAATACGAATCGTGATGGGCTTTGCCTATCGCAAACTGTAACCCACTTCCTCTATACTCCAACACTCTCTTTGATTCCCCTTCCCCTTTCAAGGCCCCCACCCTCTAAAACACACCCGATACTTAATCTGAACCCCCACAGCCAAATGAAAGCTGTTGAGGAAAGTCAGAGACGGCCCCCCATCCCCCCTCCTATATCCCCTCCCTTGCTTCTTTCCGCGCCCTTCTCACCCCTCCCCACTCTGCCTCTCCTATCCCGCACCCCTTTCAGGTATTCAGTTTTGATACCCACATATTCGCATTACATTTCCACTTCACATACTCCTAAACCACCCACCTCAGAAGCTAGGCATGGAACAAATATATAGCTATGTCCCTCTAACTACTGACCATACCCCTACTCAAATGGAGTTATACTATAATCATACCCCATACCCAATGAGTCCTTACCCTATAACACAATACCAGCAAACCTTGGCAACAACCGAACATATTTTGGACTCTCCTCCAAGTTATCGTTCTCTGCCAAACTTTAGTACATTTAGAACTACATGTTGTGTCCTAATCCCTCACCACGAATAATCTAATGTCGAAGTGACTGAATTTCCTATGTAATGGTATTCTGTGGCTTTACAAATCTTCATTGTATAACTGTTCAAGATATCTGTAAATACTTTTTACCTTTTAATAAAAGAAAATTAATTTGGAAAAAAAAATGGGGGGGAGGGGGGTACAGGCAAAGATCTGCTTTAAGTTGTCTATATTTTTGGACATGCTGGTTGTTTTTAAATGTGTTTAACCTCTGCTAATGTATTTTTACACAAATTCTCAATTTGTATTTAACACGTTTGGAAAAGGTTTACTTTAAAGCAATGCCGGTATTGGTTTAGTTGGGTATAAATTGGCAAATTTTCAGGTTGACATATGTGATTGCTGAGAAAAAATGCCCCCAAGGGTAACAGTCAATAGAATTACCGCAGCCTCATTGTAACTAATACTTTTGTCCAGTCATGCACACAATAGCTAACAACAGCTTCTGGTGCAAAATACATTCATGCAAAGGCTAAAGACCCCTTTTCATGCTAAGCCACAGAACATATCCAGAATTCTATAGAAGATTTAACAATGTTTGACACTTCAATATTAGCTTTCTTCTATTGTAAAAAGATGAACTCCGAAAAAAACATTAATATATATATATATATATATATATATATATATATATATATATTGCTCTGGCACTACAAGCAGTTCCAATTCTGGTGACATTAATCTTCTCTGACATCAAGATCATAAATTACACTTTTTTCTTTTTTTAAGCATGGCTTTATATAAATATTATCGGTCAAGGCCTCCACTGGATTGGAAGTAAGTGAATAAGCATATATGGAGCACTTTCATTTCAATCAAAGAGGACTTTTAGGGGGGGCATGGACTGAAATCTTATGTGAGCAGCAGCAGAATCCCAGAGTCCCCACCGAATACACATGTGTGATTATCCTGGGACTACAATCCAAGGCACAGTGTAACCTGAGCAGTGCTGCAATCCTTCCCCCAGAAACCCACTTCTCCCGCAAACACACCAGCCTTGACCAGGAGAAACAGAGGGGCGCTGGTTGCATCCAATCATCAGTCCCAAGGTAGCACAGACTCCATCCATGC
Source organism: Rana muscosa (assembly GCA_029206835.1). Taxonomy (NCBI): domain Eukaryota; kingdom Metazoa; phylum Chordata; class Amphibia; order Anura; family Ranidae; genus Rana; species Rana muscosa. The sequence goes on along the minus strand of CM055127.1, from coordinate 442,884,279 downwards.
CAAAACAGAGAGGAGACATACAGAGAGAATCAGCGGCCAAATTCAAAAGGACTTCTCAAACATGGCTCAAATAGATCCAGAGGAGGACAAGCGACAGACCCAGACAACCCAACGACATACCACCCTTCACCCAACTCCATGTTGGCATATGAGTGGGAGGATGTACTGTACATGATGCAGCTCAGGCGCCAGACACCCAAATGCGTGCAAAACTGTAACACTAACCACCCAATGGATACACAGAGAAGAAAGAGGGAGTCTACTTTAACAAATGTTTAATGGCAGCCAGAAGGAGGATCTCATAATTTCCCTCTTTAAAATGCAGTATAGGGAATTAAAGAAGAAATATCTTTCCTACTTAATGATTTTCTAAAGATAAAGCTGAGTCCCTCTAACTTTGAGGGAAAAATGGAAGAAATTGAGGATATACTGACATCTTAAAGGAATTACCTATCTGACAATCTGCATGACGGCAATTCATGTTAACAGAATAGATTTCTTAGAATGTTGTCACCATACAGCAATGTTTGCTTTATCTGTACATCTGAATGAGTGGATGGCAATAACTCTGTTTATATCATGGAGACATGAATACAGACAACAGCTGACAACAGACAGACAACTGGCAAATATTCTCTATACCCCTTGTTCTCTGTTAAAAAGTGCACACAGGGTGATGAATTATAATGATAAGGAACTGGTCCTTATAGAAGGTGAGATCCACTACAAATTAAAGGCTTTTACATTTTTAGTATATTGGGATTTTTCTACTGATTTACAAAAATTAACCACTTCAGCCCCGGAAGATTTTACCCCCTTACTGACCATTTTTTACAATTTGGCACCGCGTCGCTTTAACTGATAATTGTGCGGTCATGCGACACTGTACCCAAACAAAATTTGCGTCCTTTTTTTCCCACAAATAGAGCTTTCTTTTGGTGGTATTTGATCACCTCTGTGGTTTTTATTTTTTGCGCTATAAACAAAAAAAGGCGTACATTTTTTAAAAATAACATTATTTTTTACTTTTTGCTATAATAAATATCCCCCAACTTAAAAAAAAAAAAAATTATTCATCAGTTTTGGCCAATATGTATTCTTCTACATATTTTTGCTAAAAAAATCACAATAAGCGTATATTTGATTGGTTAGCGCAAAAGTTATAGCGCCTACAAACTATGGGAAAGATTTATGGCATTTTTATAATTATTTTTTTTTTTATACTAGTAATGGCGGTGATCTGTGATTTTTAGCGGTATTGCAACATTGCGACGGAGAGATCGGACACTTTTGAAACATTTTTGGGGCCGTTAACATTTATACAGCGATCAGTGTGTCACGTGTGTACTCACCGAGGCCGAGATGCCGAGAGCGGTTCACCGTTGCGACTTGGCGCACCCCGCCCCCTGGAGATGAGACAGGGAGAGTATGGCACGAAGAGGCACTGGCTACCAGCAGGAAGGGTAGGTCTTGCTAGATGATCCGGTAGAGCTGAACAGCTGAGCGAGGTCAGAAGGAAAGCCACCAAGAGCAGACTGAGGGTCAAACACCTGATAGGTGCGGCTCTTTGCAGGATCCTAGCTGAAGACACAAGTCCAGAGCACAACAGGGGTCAGAGCAAGTAGACAGAAGACTGAGTCCGGGTGCAGGCTGAGGGTTCAGTATTGAAGGTGCAGGCTGAGGGTCTAGCACAAGAGACAAGTAACAAGTCCAAGAAGTACAAGCAGCAGGTCAGGGACTGGAGACCATTAGCAGATCCGAGATGCAGGCAGAAGGTCAAGGGCTGGAGACAAGAGGCAGATCCGAGACACAGGCCGGGGTCAAACACAGGTAGCAGGGCAGATCCATAAAGCAAGCCAAAGGTCAGGTTCAGGAGAAGAGCAGAGTAGTCAAGCCGATCCGGGTCACAACAGAAGTTGAGATGCAGGTAACAGGAAACCAGGTACAGACAGGAAGCTGGCAACAAACAAGCAACCTGTCAGAGTACCTGGGCCACTTTATATAGGCCCGCCAGAGCTTCGATTGGCGCACTAGCGCGCATGCGCACGCGCCGTTCCACCGGCCCGCACACGCACATGCGCCGAAGCGCTGTTCCACCACGTATGCGTGCAGGAATGCGGCTGGCGCGGTTGAGTTGGTAATTCCTCTGACACAGTGCTATAAATATGCACTGATTACTGTATACATGTCACTGGCAGGGAATGGGTTAACACTAGGGGTTGATCAAGGGGTTAAATGTGTGTTCCCTCAGTGTGTTCTAACTGTATGGGAGTTGGACTGACTAAGTGAGGAGACATATCATTGTTCCTACTTATTAAACTCTCATGCACACAATCGCGCGTTGCCAGCGGTGATCTCGATCGCGACCGCTGGCCACGCGCATCGGGGCCCCGTGCCCTTGCGCCCTCTGGTGTCTCTTAAAGGAAACCTCGTACCTGGACGAGTTTTCGTGCAGGGGTGCCATTCTGCCCCCATAAAAAGATGTGAACCGGTATGGAACCGGTTAAGGGTTAGCCTTCATGTCACCTACGCAATGCTGTTCCCAGTTAAACTCTGTGTGATAGTGGCTAGGGAGAGACACTTCTTTTAAAACTGCTGCTTCTACAACATTCTGGCAGGACAAACATAAAAATCACCCTGCTGTATGATTGACCGATAAAGGCTAAGTTCACCATGTTAAGCAGCCTCCGCTCATCTCCTTCACCCCATCCCATAACAGCGGGCAGGGAATTCTGTCTTGTACAGAAGTATGGGCAAAAATATGAGAGTGTGTAGGAGCCAGGCATTGCACCCGTGATCTGCTGATCACTCCTGTACAAGGTATGAGCAGACAGCTTACACAGACTGTCTACGAGAGCCCTGCATTGCACCCGGAATCTGCTGATCACAGGTGCAATGTTTAGCAGGCTCCTAGTAAATAAAAAAATTGGTGCATTTATTATCTTTTTGTTAAAGATTAACTAATGCCCCATACACACGATCATTTTTAATGTCATTTTTAAAACTGACGTTTTTCTTGTCATTTTTTTTCTTGTTTCCTCTCAAGCCTGTCTTGCGTACACACCATCATTTTAAAAAATGTTCAAGAAAAGCGCAGTGACGTACACCACGTACGACGGCACTATAAAGGGGAAGTTCCGTTCGAATGGCGCCACCCTTCATGTTAGTAAAGTTTGTTGAGAGACGATTCGCTCTTTTCAGTCTAGTGCTTTTCAGTCCGTTACAGCATGACAAATGTGCTATCTCCATTACGAACGCTAGTTTTACCAGAACGAGCGCTCCCGTCTCATTACTTGATTCTGAGCATGCGCATTTTTTTTCACGTCGTTAAAGCATACACACTATCGTTTTTCACGTCGTTAAAAAAAACGACATGAAAAACGACGTGAAAAAAGAGAGCATGTTCGAAATTTTAAATGCCCGTTTTTCACGCCGTTAAAAATGCTCTGGAGCATACACACGATCATTTTTAATGGCCATTTTTTTTAATGGCATTTTTAACGGCATGAAAAATGATCGTGTGTATGGGGCATAAGCCTTTAAACCCTATGTGACTTGTAGTTCTATTTATTCACCCCCACCCCAGCTAACAGCGGAAGGATTACCCTTTGAATTGAGTTTGCTTATAGAGCACAGTTCACTTTTTACTGTTTTTTAAACTACTGTATACCTGAACTTACATGGGCCCCCTTTCATTTCACCCTTTGTGGATACAACTGTTAAAGTAGAAGAAAAAAGTGTGTCCTTTTTTTTGGATAGAATAAGGGGTAGTTATTATTTTTATTTTATTTTTTGGGGGGAGAGAGATTTTTATAGTTGAAACAGGAAGTGACAGGAAATCCTATCAAGGTGAGGGAATCCCTGGTTGTCACCAGGGGCACCAGAAGAAGTGTCCCCATCGGAAGATTCCTCCTCTATTAGAGCTCTTTCACACTGCCACTCTGCAGGTTGGCACCTGACCACCAACATTCCCAATGGTCCGCCCACTGGCCGTCCATTCCACCAAGTCCTTCAGTGCCTCACCCCCCCTCACACCTGTAAACGCACAGCCCCCCCACACACACGTACGCACATGCACAGACATACACACACACACACACATGTACACACCGACGCACATGTACACAGCCTACCCCCCTTTACTTGTACAACAGCCCGTACTTGTAAGGTGGCCTTCCTAGTACCAGCCCTTGTTTCCACATGTGGCTAAGACACAGATAGGAGATGCAGTCCAGGATAAAGTCACGTGCCAGTGACGTAACGCGTAGGGGAGAGGAGCCTAAGTTACGCTCAAGCAGCAGTCCGAGTGAGGAACACAGGAACGACTGAGCTGAACACACGCTGATTATCCCTGAGGTTATGTGAGTGCAGGTCATAGCTGTGACAGGTGTGCCTTGTGGATGGCTATTGCGCAATGATCTGTTTTATTTTTTCCTTTATATGCATATGGAATTATCCTGGGAATTGGAGCTTATGAGAAGGAGCCTGTTCTGGGAGCTAGCCATTGCTTTATACATTAGCGGTGCAAACGGATTTTGAAAGTATTGTCCAGTAGTTTAAATGGATATGGACTGGGGACAAGCAGTTTGAAGGATTTATTACAGCCCACATTGAATTCCATGCTGCCTCTGGATATCATACACAATTGTGTGATTTGTATGTTGTGGTATACATTGTTTTCACGGCTGAACAGATTGGTTTCAGCACGGAGAGTTGCACTTTGTCACTAGTGCACCATAATTAGGTTGGTGGTTAGCGCATCATTAATTTGTTTAATCAGTCCAGGATAAACTACAGGCGGCACACACTAGGAGTGCACATGCAGGAAGTTGCCAAAAGTGGCAGCAAAGAGCCCGATGTGAGATCAATGACACAGAGCAGCAGCAGCAGCTGTCGACTCACACTCATACAGAAGCATCCACGGAGCTCCCCTGCACTGGCACCTGCCTTCTCCCATCACCGCCAGGCCCTTTGAGACGCTCGGGCCCCTTACAAGTGTATGGGCTGTACCCCCTGATGGCGGCCCTGCTTGGAAAGGAAATATATTTCCAGCATTAGGGACAATATGAATATTCCCGTGTTTTAAGGGGGTGGAACCTGTAGAAATGTAAGTGGGCTACTGTTTTGAAAAATGCAAACAAAAGGATAGGTAGCACAGAAGTCTATCATAACACATTCACATAAGGCTCTCCCAGCATTCTTGCACTTGGTTCCATTCCCTCAACTTGGTGCACATGAGGGGGACACCTTAGATGCCCTATAACATTGAAAGAACTTACTAAAGCTATGACTTCACTGCTGACTAACAAAGTCCTGGGTACTGATGGTCTACCTGCAGAATTAGAAAAGAAAGTGTATGAGAAACTCCTACCGGCACTACTAGAAAATCTTTAGCTAACATGCAGGAACAACTATTATATTTATTACAGAACCAGGCAAAGATATTACAATAACCAGATTCCCATAGATCTATTTCCCTATTGAATACTGACACTAAACTGCTAATTGACTTGCTAAAACAAGTACAAAATTGATCTATACAGATCAATTCAGATTTATGCCAGGAAGGTCAAAGCAATTAATATCATGAGAGCATTTCTTAATATGTAAAATACCCCCATCAATATGGGTAACCGGGCAGTGCTGTCATTTGACTCTGCCAAGGCCTTCGACAGTGTTGACTGACCATATTTGTGGGAGCTATTTGCTTGTTTTGGGCAAGGCCCAAATTTTATGTAGCCCCCTCTAGTGAGTATACCCCTCACTTTTTTGTTAATATTTTATTATTTTTTCATGTGACAACACTGAAGAAATTACACTTTGCTACAATGTAAAATAGTGAACAGCTTGTATAACAGTGTAAATTTGTTGTCCCCTCAAAATAACCCAACACACAGCCATTAATGTCTAAACCGCTGGCAACAAAGGTGAGTACACCTCTAAGTGAAATAGTCCAAATTGGGCCCAATTAGCCATTTTCCCTCACCTGTGTCATGTGACTCGTTAGTGTTACAAGGTCTCAGGTGTGAATGGGGAGCAGGTGTGTTAAATTTGTCCTGTGGTCTGGTGAGACCAAGATAACATTATTTGGTTCAGATGGTGTCAAGCATGTGTGCAGGCAATCAGGTGAGGAGTAAAAAGACAAGTGTGTTTTGTCTACAGTCAAGCATGGTGGTGGGAGTGTCATGGTCTGGGGCTGCATAAGTGCTGCTGGCACTGGGGAGCTACATTCATTGAGGGAACCATGAATGCCAACATGTACTGTGACATACTGAAGCAGAGCATGATCCCCTCCCTTTGGAGACTGGGATGCAGGGCAGTATTCCAACATGATAATGACCCCAAATACACCTCCAAGATGACCACTGCCTTGCTAAAGAAGCTGAGGGTAAAGGTGATGGACTGGCCAAGCATGTCTCCAGACCTAAACCCTATTGAGCATCTGTGGGGCATCCTCAAACGGAAGGTGGAGGAGCGCAAGGTCTCTAACATCCACCAGCTCCGTGATGTTGTCATGGAGGAGGGGAAGAGGACTCCAGTGGCAACCTGTGAATCTCTGGTGAACTCCATGCCCAAGAGGGTAAAGGCAGTGCTGGAAAATAATGGTGGCCACACAAAATGTTGACACTTTGGGCCCAATTTGGACATTTTCACTTAGGGGTGTACTCACTTTTGTTGCCAGCGGTTTAGACATTAATGACTGTGTGTTGAGTTATTTTGAAGGGAAAGTAAATTTACACTGTTATACAAGCTGTACACTCACTACTTTGTAGCAAAGTGTAATTTCTTCAGTGTTGTCACATTAAAAGATATAATAAAATATTTACAATAATGTGAGAGGTGTACTCACTTTTGTGAGATACTGTATAAGGGCTCTCAGCCAATAAAACCCATAAATAGACATGAGCCATGCCAGCAAGCCGTCGGTTGGAAGATGGAGAAGCAGTGCTGAGTGAGGCTGTCAGTTGCCCTTGATGGACCCGCACCGTGTGGGGGGGATTTCCTCGGGCTGGAGCTCGGGAGGCTGGCCTGGAAGGATTCCCCACAGGAGGCAGTTGGAGGGGTTCAAGCCGGAGAGGTAGTGGAGAGAGCAGTGAGAGACAGTGAGTGGATCAGCATGGTGCAAGGACAGACAAGGGGAGAGACTGTCAGCTGTAGCAGTGCTCTCTTGAAGTGCAGCAGTGTGTCACGTCTTCATCAACCTTACCATGGGGAGTCTCAGTCATGTCAGTCAGGAGGACTGGGAAGAGGAAGACAGCCAAGTGAGGCTGGTGGCAGCCAGGTGGGCTAGCATTTTCTGCAAGCAGTGGAACTGGGATCAGAGGCCACAGGAAAGCAGAAGAAGAGGTTATATGCTGTTTCACTCCATATGTGCTACTTTTCAAAGGACTGAGAGTTCTTGCCTGTAATGGGCTGTTGCTGAACTGACAAGAAGCCTGTCTGTTCCCTCAGGAGTGAACCAGAAAAAGCAGTGTAAAAGAGGAACAAAGTTTGTGCAGGTGGAAGGCTGAAGAGGAGTCTATAAATAGGGAGGGAGTGTCCCTGAAGTTAAACGCTTGTCACTCTGGGCTTCCCATAATCCCTTACCCCATCCAAGTTATCATTCCCTAATAAAACAACAAAAACAAGCCAAAGACTGATGTCTGTGTCTTAAAGAAAGAAGGAAATGCTGAGGGACTGGCTGTACAGCAGTGGGGAACTCTTTCATTTTTAGCGCCTGAGGGATAGTGCTACATTTATATTATTTATAACATAGGTTAAGATCATGTACTCTTTACCATTTATGTGTAAGCATAATAAATGGTGGACAATATGACCCACTATATAATAATAGAAGTAGACAAGGGAGGTTTTTTGGGGGTATTTTTATGGATGCCAGCAGAAAATAATAAATTCAGTACTCCAAAGACATAAAAATAACAGAAGTTTTATTACTACAGATAAGACATAGTTAAAAATATTATTGGCTACAGATTGTATGTATAGGTACAGTTAAACATCTAGACAAAACAGATGGAAAGATTTCACTCAACAATAGCATTGGAGTGATTGTCCCGACATGTTTCACCACTTGAAGCTTCCTCGGGGGATGTTTATAGAGACACTCAGATGTAAACTGCATAGAACAGAACAAAGTTAAAACCATTTATATAAATTTTTAACATAACATAAAATTAATAACAAGGTAGACTGTCAACTGCCATGTCCACCCCCGATCGCTCACCCAAATGGAGATCTTTAAAGTTGCGGCTCAGAGTTGAGTCAGACAAGAGTACCGTCAGTGGGTAGCACACATAGGGACATGCCAAACAGATTCCCAAAATAATTGTCCGGCTGGAATCTGGCCAACAGAACATTGTAGGAGGTGATTAGTCAGACTACTTCATGTAGAATATTAAGGTCACTCTAATAAGAGGTGACAATAATGAGTGAATAATAGTAAGGAAGAGAGAAGGTATGCTGGACAGCTGTGGTGAGAAGTGAAGTGATGAATGTGAGAAGAGAAGAGGGATAATTAGAAGAAAAGAAGGGAGGTAATAGGAAGGGGAAAGGAGGGGTCAAAGTTGGAAACAGGGGGAGGGGAGGGGAAAAGATTATGAGGTGGTTTTAGAAGGAGAGAAAAGAAAAATAAGGAAAGGAAAGTTGGGAAGGGGAGAAAAGAGGGGGGGGAAGGTTGGAGGAAGGGGGATGGGGGGAAGGGACAAGAGATGGAAAAAAATAGAAAGGAACAAGATTAGTGAATCAAAGAATAAAAAGGGAAGAAAGGGGGGAGAGGGGGAGAAGAAAAAGAGAGAGAAAGGGTGAATAAAAAAAATATATAATAATAAATGAGGGGAGGGGAAGTGGGGGGTGGGGGATTGGGGAGTGATGGACAATCGTGATAGGTGAACAAATAATATAAAAATAATAATAAAAAATAATATTAGAAGCACCAGACGAGGTGGCTCTCTCTTGCTTCTATTATTTGTCACTGGCTCTGGAGCTTCTAGCAATACTGATTTGAGAATCTAAGGATATAAAAGGGTTCATTAAGAGCAATACTGAAGAAAAACATTTCTAATATGCGGACAAAGCTTGGTTATTTCTAGGGGACATTAGTGGCTTGATACAAAATCGAATTACTGTAATTTCTCAGCCTTCTTAGGACTGGAAATGAATTGGGGTAAGTCAACACTGATCCCCTTAGACCCACTTAGGAAACTGCTGAGAATTTGTGCTTGTTCCCTACAGATCATCAAAACATTCTGATACATTGGGATGAATATTAACACCAGCTTAAAGATTATGTAAAAACTAAATTCACTCCTCCTAATTAACAACCTGAGAGAAAAGGGAAACAGTTGGTGGTATCTGCTTCTCTGTGGTCAGATGTGCAAACCTCTTAAAGTGATTGTAAATTCTCTTTTTTTTTCTATAAAAATAACAAACATGTTATACTTACCTGCTCTGTGCAGTGGATTTGCAAAGAGAAGCCCAGATCCTCCTCTTCTTGGGTCCCACTTCTGTGATCCTGGCCCCTCCCTCCTGTCGCGTGCCCACACAACAAGCAGCTTGCTATGGGGGCACCTGAGTTGAGTCGCAGCTCCCTGTGTCCATTCAGACACGGAGCTCCAGTTTGGCCCCCATCCTCTCTCTCTCCTGATTGGCTAATTGACTTTGATTGACAGCAGTGGGAGCCAATGGCTCAGGAGGAGAGTCCCAGATGGCTGAGGAACTCGTGGATCTCGCTGGATCTAGATGGGGCTCAGGTAAGTAATAATGGGCCTGAGAGGGGCTGCTACACACAGAAGGCTTTTTTTTTAAAGGAGAAGTCCAGCCTGAGCTCGTTTGGCTGGGCTTCTCCTAAGGGTCACAGAAGTGCAATTCGTTTTGCACTCCTGTGACCCACTTTCAGCAGAGAGTGGTCTGAAGTCCACTCTCTGCTGACGTCACCAAGATCAGTTCAGGCACCGCGTTTTCCTGACTCTGAAAGTCTGGATCTGTCAGGTGCCTGGACTGATGGCTATCTCAGCCTCTCAGAGAGGCTGAGACACCTGCTCCCTGCCCCTCCACAGCTCAGCGCTCCAGTGAGTGTGGAAGAGCAGAGCAGGAGAGCTGCTGATTGACAGTCAGCAGCTCTCTGCTCGGGGAGCCGATGCGATGTTCGATGGCTCGGTTCTCAGTGCAGAGGCACCGGGGGACAGAAGCAGCATCGGACCGATGCTGCATCCACCTAGATATGTATGATTGGGTAAATAAAGCCAAATCCATACTTCTCTTTTAAAGCGTAAAATGCATTAAGATAAAAACATCTTCTGACTTAAAAACCCCTTTAAAGATGATCTGGATGCCTCCGATTCTTTACATTCCCCATAATTGCATTATATGGCTACCCAAAGGCTGGCTTAGAATGATAGATAACCTGTTTTGTGAGCTAATCTGGAAAATATGTAAAAACAGAATTAGGGTACGTTACTTACAATGCCCAACTGATGATAGTGGGTTAGCAGTTCCAAATCTGTGGCTGTATTTTGTAGTTACGCAGTAATAACATTTAGAGTTGAAAATGTTTTTATTGAAGGAATAAACAATACATCAGAAAAACAGTTGACATATCACCAATAAAATAAAACCGGTAACGAGCGCGCCAAATGGCTATCGCCTACAGTGGCGCTTGCGCCTAATGATTAATTGGGTAGACTTGAGGTCAATTTATGCCAAACCATAGGAAATCAGAAGGTAGAAAAGAAAAAAGAAAGGGGGAGGAAAGATAAAGACAAAAGGGTTGGAGAGGGGGGAAGGGGGGGGGGCGGGGGGAGGGGTCTGCTGGAAGAGCCCGGCACGGGAAGACAATAACTTGGCAAGTGGGAGAGTAACCCTACCACTTTAGAGAAAGGTCATGGTGGTGGTTAAGCTGGGTTTTGAAGAGCAGGGAGCATGTTAGTGAGGGTATCTGAGGAAGAGAAGCATAGCCAGACTGACCATAAAACTTTATGTTTGTCATAAGTGTTGTTGTCGAGTGCTAACATTTCCTCCATTCTCATGATGTCATTTACTGTAGAAACCCATAGGGACAATGGGGGGGTGGTGGTTGATTTCCAGAAAAGGGGGATCAGTTGGTGGGCAGCTGATAGCAGGAAGCGTAAAAGACAGTGTTTCTGAGAAGCTATCGAACCTGGTAACTTGGAAAGGAGGGCTATTTCTGGGGTTAGTTGCAAAGATTCATCATATAAGCTATTATATGCCTGAAATACCTGCTTCCAGAAGGGTCGTATCCATTCACACTCCCACTAGACATGGAGATAAGTGCTCGTGGCTTCATTGCATCGCCAGCAGGAAGATGAAGTAGACGGGAAGATTTTATGTAGCCTAGCGGGATCCCTGTACCATCTGAATATGATCTTGAAATTTTTCTCTTGTGAGTAACAGGAGATAGTGGACTTATGTGCGAAATGGTATGCAGTCTGCCATTCCGCTCTGGAGAAAGTTTTCCCAAGGTCTGTTGACTACATCCTCGTGTAAGTGGGCATGTCATTCTGAGTGAGGGCCTGGATCAGGCTGTAAATGTGGGAGAGTAGATGTCTGGGGAGCTCCTGAAGGGAGCTGAGATGTTCAAATTCTGAAAGTGGGCAATGGATTTGAGATGAGAGGAACAGTCGTTTAGCAAAGGTTGTTATGTGTAGGGAAGTAAGCCAGTTGCATGTTCCCTCCGGGACTATCAGAGCCCCCGTATCAGAGTGAATAAAGGTGTGTGTTTGTGGCCAGGAGGAGCGGTGGAACAAACCTATTAGACGAGCCCCAATACCCTGAGGGAAGGCTGGATTGTAAAATAGAGGGGATAAGGGGAAGGGGGTCTGAAGAAAGAACCCCACACAACCCTCTCCTGTACCAAAGTGCAAGGACAGCAATAGTTAGAGGTGAGGTGCCAGATAAGTGAGAGAAGCTGTCCTTGTAACCCCAGAGGAGGGCCCATAGGTCTACTGGAGCTAGGTACTGCTCGACCATTACTGAGGCCTTTTGAAATGGTCACAGGAACCATTCCAGGGTACGAGCCATAAGAGTAGATTTGTAATAAAGTTTGTAATCTGGTAGCCCCGTGCCACCTTGTAGTTTTGGACGTGTGAATAGCTTATATTTAACTCTAGATAAACCGTCATTCCAGATAAAACGAATAGAGGGGGAGCGTAGGGCTGAAAAGGATTTGGGGATGGTTACCGGTACCGTTTGGAAGAGATATAGTAACTTCGGTAGGGTATCCATCTTGAGTGTGTTTATACGACCAAACCAGGGTAATGATCTGCCCCCCCCCCCATTCAGCCAGGTCTTTCCGTATACAGGAGAGGAGAGGTAGGTAGTTTAGAGCAAAGAGGTTGGGAATGTTGACAGGAATCATTATGCCTAGATAGGAGATGCCCTTGGTCTACCACTGAAAGGAATAATTGGAGTGAAGGGAGGTCATGGTGGAATCGGGCAGAGAAATATTAAGGGCCTCAGTTTTGGAGATATTGAGCTTAAAATTACTTCGTTGACCAAAGCATTTAAATTCAGAAAAGAGGGAGGGGAGGGTCGTGTGGGGTTGTCGGGCGTATATCAATAGGTCATCAGCATAAAAAGATAGTTTGTAGTGTTCAGAGGGTGTTTGAATTCCCTGTATGGATACATTTTGCCGAATGGCATGCCAGATGCTCGATGACAATGACAAATAGGAGCAGGGAGAGGGGGCAGCCTTGACGGGTGCCATTGGATATGTTAAACGCCTCTGAAGCAATGCCATTCACCAAAACTGCTGCAGAAGGATGAGAGTAAAGTGACATACCGTATTTATTGGCGTATAACACGCGCCGGCGTATAACACGCACCCCAAGTTTAGGAGGGAATTTTAGGAAAAAAAACTTTTAGGAGGGAAGTTTAAGGAAAAAGAACTTACATTTAAATGCAGCCTTATCAGTGTCCATTGCAGCCTTGTCACAGTGCAGCCGTGCCCCAATGTCCATTGTAGCATTGTCACAGTGCAGCCTTGCCCCATTGTCCATTACAGCCTTGCCACAGAGTCCATTTCAGCCTTGTCACAGTGCAGCCGTGCAGCCTTGCCCCAGTGTCGCCTTGCCCCAGTGTCGCCTTGCCCCCAGTGTTTATTGCAGCCTTGCCATAATTTAAAATTTGCGCCGAGACTGTGCGGAGCGGGGCGGACGCCGCCGAGAACGCAGGGACTGGGCGGAGCTGCCGCCGAGATACACATAGCCGAGTGTACTCGGCTATACTCGGCTTTTCTCGGCTCCGCTCACAGTCACGCCCAGTCCCGCCCTATGATGGACATAACACAGGTCCAATGGCGGGACTGGGCGTGACTGTGAGCGGAGCCGAGAAAAGCCGAATACACTCGGCTATGTGTATCTCGGCGATCGCTCACTGTCAGCGGAGACCGCCCGGGATATGTGGGTATCGGCGTATAACACGCACCCACGATTTTCCCCTGATTTTAAGGGGAAAAAAGTGCGTGTTATACGCCGATAAATACGGTAATTTTGGTGATGAAAGGGGATCCGAGTCCTATTTGTTCTAGGGAAAATTGCAGGAAGCACCAGTTTACCCGGTCAAATGCCTTTTCGGTATCAAAAGACAGGAGACAAGCCTGCTGAGGGTGTCGTTGTATATAGGAAATGAGGTGTATGGTCTTGGTGGTATTGTCCCGGGCTTCCCTGCCCGGAATAAAACCAACCTGATCCCTATGAATGATCCCCGGCAGTAGTGGTGAGAGGCGGTTGGCAAGGACCTTCACAAATAATTTTAGGTCTATGTTTAGTAGGGATATGAGGCGGTAACTACTACATTGCGAAGGATCTTTACCGAGTTTCAAGAGAACAAATATGTTGGCAGATAAGAGGTCTCTGGATGGGGAGTGTTGTCATTTATGGCATTGAAGGCCTTGGCTAGGAATGGCGTTAGTAGGGGTGCAAAGGTTTTATAGAACCGTGGAGTATAGCCATCCGGACCCGGGCACTTTCCTCGTTTCAGGCCCTTGATGGCATTCAAAATTTCCGATACTGCCAAGGGTTTGTCCAGCTGTTTCTGCTATATAGGCCTGCATGTCATCCTGTAGGGAGGAAGTGGGGCTGCTTGAAGCGTTCGTTTTGAGGTTATAAAGCCGGGAATATAAGTCCCTGAACTCAGATAATATACCTTTTGTATTGAAAACCTTAGTCTGATTTGATGTAGTAATGAAGGGGATGGAGTGACGGGGAGGCCTGGGGTGAATAACCCTTGCCAGGTGTTGGCCACATTTATTAGCCACAGAATAATAATAATTGCGGGCTCGATCCCGAGCAATCAGGGAGTGGGAGTCTAGCAATTGGAGGAGATCGCGACGGGCGTTTGATAGGGTGACAAAAGTGGATTGCTCCAGCGTCCGTTTGTGGAGAGATTCTAAATCTGCAATGGTGGTCAAAAGGCGTCGAATTTCATCAGATCTGATTTTTTTTAACTGAGAACCATTCTGTATGAGTATGCCTCGGACCACACATTTCAGGGCTTCCCATTGAATGTGAGGGGTGGTAGTGTCAGAAGAATGGTCAGACGCGAAGTGTTGGATTGCCTTAGTAACTTCAGCTATGCACACTAAGTCCCGGAGTAAATTGTCATTAAGATGCCGCGACGCCCCTTTACGAGATTGGGGAGGACGGCAAAGGACAAGTAAACAGGAGAGTGATCAGACCATAGGGCATGTCCCAAGGAGGAATGTAGTGGGGTGTCTAAGAGGGATTGTGAAATGAATAAATAATCTAATCTGCTATATGAGTTGTGGGCTATGGAGAAATAACTGTTATCTTTTTCCGCGGGGTGGTGTATACGCCAGACATCTACTAGGTGATGGGAGTGTAATAGAGATTTGATATGTGAGAGTGAGGATGTGGGTATGGAAGACTTACCCGAGGATGTGTCGGCAGATGGAGACAGAGCAATATTGAAATCACCTCCGGTGATGACACAGGAACCCCCAAAAGAAGATAGCCTGATGAGAGTGGTAGAAAGGAAGCGAGCCTGGTTCATGTTGGGTGCGTAGATATTAGCCTCTGTAAAAAGAAAAATAGTTTAGCTTCAATTTGAGAAATATAAAGCGACCATTAACATCTATGTAAGAATCAAGGACTTCAGGGTGAAAAGACTTATGAAATGCAATTGACACTGCCTTGGACTTAACTAGGGGGTTAGTGCTGTAAAACCAAGTAGAGTAATGGCGATTGCGAATTGTGGGCATAGAACCAGTGCGGAAGTGCATTTCCTGCAGTAGCAGAATATTAGTTTGCTGCTTGAGAAATGATATAGGATCTGGCTACGCTTCTCTGGGGTATTAAAGCCTCTACAGTTATAGGATGCTAGGTTAAGAGGTGATGTGACTGCCATGATGATGGCTGGGGGTTAGGGGAGATAGGAAAAGAATGACAAGAGTCTCTTGGGCACCAAGCTCAACCAGCAGGGGGAAAGAAGGGGGCGAAGGGGTGGGAATGTAGAAAGGAAAAATAGAGGAGTAGTAGTAAGAAAGAGCAGTCTGAGGATTCAGTGGGTAAACAAAAATACATGGATGGGCCCCTAAGTGGCACCAGATGGTCAAAAGTGTAAAAAAAATAACCAACATAGAAAAGTACTATAAAGAACATAGTAAAATCAGGAACAGTGCCAGTAACTGACGCCACGTATACCTAAGGGGGGGAAATGGAAGGCATGGAGTGGCCCTACAGGGCAGAGAAAAAGTAAAAAGAAAAGAAAATAATACAGCCTTCCATTAGGAGAAAAAGAAGAACATTATAAACATTAACACATAATATGTGAACAGGATATGGGATGGTGGGACTAATATTTAGTACATTCTAGCTGTGTGTGCGAGGAGAGGGCATTCAGGTACATACTGTACTGTATGTCCCTGCAAATCGGACAAGAAAAACAATGAAGAAAAAAAAAAAATAGTTTCCCAGAGTCCCAAAAGAAACAAAAAGCTAAATAATAGGAGTTCAGTGGAGGCATCTGTAAGACACTGAGATCCTAGCCACTGGGGGATTTGCTGAGGACTAGTGATGAGCCGAACACCCCCGGGTTCGGTTCGCACCAGAACCCGCGAACGGACCGAAAGTTTGTACGAACATTAGAACCCTATTAAATACAATGGATGCGAACGTTCGAATTCTAAAGTGCTAATTATAACAACTATTATGCATGTTATTGTCCTAAAAAGGGTTTGGGAACCCGGGTTGTGCACCAGGGGACATGTATCAATGCAAAAAGAAGTTTTAAAAACGGTTGTTTTTCGGGAGCAGTCATTTTAATGATGCATAAAGTGAAAAAAAAAAGTCAAATATTCCTTTAAATATCGTACCTGGGGGGTGTCTAAAGTATGCCTGTGAAGTGCCACGTGTTTCCCGTGTTTAGAACTGTCCCTGCACAAAATGACACTTCTAAAGGAAAAAAAAGCCATTTAAAACTGCTTGCGGCTTTAATGTAATGTCTGGTCCCGGTAATATGGATGAAAATCTTTAAGAAAAATGGCATAGCTACCCCATGACCCCCCCCCCCCCCTACCCCAGCCCATTACCAGCCCCTTTGGGTCTTGCATGGATATTAAGGGGAACCCCGCACATAAAATAAAAAAGGCCCTATATACTCTGAACAGCCGTATACAGGCGGTGCATACAAGACAGGGACTGTAGGTTTGTTCTTATGTAGAATCTGTTTGTAATTTTGAACAGGTACATTGTTGAAGTGTAGCTCCAACCCAAAAATCTATTTTTAAACTTTTTGGAAAACATAGGTAAGGGTTATCACCCCTGTAACATTTGTTTTGCTGTCTGTGCCCCTGTTCAGAACATTTCACCTCACTTTCCGTCCCAATGACAACTGTTTTTGAAATGTGGTGTTTTTCTTGAAACAAGGATTGCTGATAAAGCATCAGTACAGAGGAGACACCTTTCTCCCATATTTATTCTTACAGGAGAGAATTTTCCTTCCTAGTGGTAGATTTCCTCTCACTTCCTGTTGTCTTCTTGCGTTTGCAAGTAGGAGTCGTTTGTAAGTTGGATGTTTGAAAGTAGGGACCTGCCGTATATACTCTGCAGAAATAGGCCCCTTAGTTGTTGGTGTTGGCACAACACTGTAAGCACTCACAGTTACTCTTGGTTGGTGCTGGAACGCCCTGCTGTCAACTATTATATCAGGAATTTTAATTACATATAATTGTTGAACAGTGGTAGTAAAAATTGGGCCTTTGATGGTGGTGCTGGTGCCACAACACTGTAAGCCCTGACAGTTACTCTTGGTGGGTGCAGCAATGGGCCCTGCTGTGAATTATTAGATCAAGAATTGTAATTACATGCCCCTTTTGAACAGGGGCTGAAAAATTGGGCCTTTCGTGGTGGTGGTGGTGGTGGCGTTGCCACAACACTGTAAGCCCTCAGAGTTACTCTTGGTGGGTGCAGCAATGGGCACTGCTGTGAATTATTAGATCAAGAATTGTAATTGCATGCCCCTGTTGAACAGGGGCTGAAAAATTGGGCCTTTCGTGGTGGTGGTGGTGGTGGTGGTGTTGCCACAACACTGTAAGCCCTCAGAGTTACTCTTGGTGGGTGCAGCAATGGGCCCTGCTGTGAATTATTAGATCAAGAATTGTAATTACATGCCCCTTTTGAACAGGGGCTGAAAAATTGGGCCTTTCGTGGTGGTGGTGGTGGTGGCGTTGCCACAACACTGTAAGCCCTCAGAGTTACTCTTGGTGGGTGCAGCAATGGGCCCTGCTGTGAATTATTAGATCAAGAATTGTAATTGCATGCCCCTGTTAAACAGGGGCTGAAAAATTGGGCCTTAGGCACTGGTGGCACAACACTACAACCCCTCACAGATACTGTACTTGGAGCACAGCAATGAGCCCTGTTGCAAAGTATTGCTTCAAAAATTGTAATGACACGCCCCTGTTAAACAGGGGCTGAAAAATTGGGCCTTAGGCACTGGTGCCACAACACTCCAACCCCTCACAGATACTGTACTTGGAGCACAGCAATGAGCCCTATGGCAAATTATTGCTAAAAAAATTGTAATTACACGCCCCTGTAAAACAGGGGCTGAAAAATTGGGCCTTAGCCACTGGTGGCGGCACCCATAAACAAAAATGATCTTCCAAGCTATCATCATCAATCGTATCATTGAGGACTCGGAGGAGGAGGATAGCCAGTCAACATAACAGCACAGGCACTCAGCATCAGCATCAGTCTTGAAGGGATGTGACATGTTAAAATCAATTAGTCTGTTATATCAGCATCAGGTGTGTGGTAGCTGGTGGTGATCCAAGACTGGTTCATCTTGATGAAAGTCAGTCGATCAACCGAGTCGGTGGACAGGCGCACCCTGTGATCCGTGACAAATCCTCCAGCAGCACTGAATGTGCGTTCCGAAAGAACGCTGGATGCAGGACAGGCCAGGAGCTCAATTGCATACTGTGCAAGCTCTGGCCAGTGATCCATCCTCAAGACCCAGTAAGCCAGAGGATTTTCGGTGGGGAAGGTGTCCAAGTCTGACCTTGCCCCTAGATATTCCTGCACCATGTTTATCAGACGCTGGCGATGGTTGCTGGAACCGATCATACTTTGGGGCTGCGGACTAAAGAATTGTCTGAACGCATCGGTCAGACGGCCACCTTCCCCACCGCTCCTTCTTTGACTGGCCGAAGCCTCAGCAACTCGTTGTCCAGGACCAGGAGTTTGTAACCTCCCAGTCTCTGGGAACGCGTTGCACAGACCTTTCTGCAAGGCCTCCCGGAGTTGTCTCATCCTCTGCTCCCTCTGCGACGGTAACATAAGGTCCGCAACCTTACCCTTGTACCGTGGATCAAGGAGAGTGGCCAGCCAGTAATGGTCCCTCTCCTTGATTCGAAGAATACGAGGATCCTTCCGCAGACTTTGCAGGATCAGGGAGGCCATGCAGCGTAGGTTTGCTGAGGCATTCGCTCCGGAGTCCTCTGGGTCACTAAGGACGACATGATCCGCAGCCACCTCCTCCCAGCCACGTACAAGTCCACTGGTTTCTTGGGACTGTAAATCATCCCTAAAAGACTGCTGCTGATGATGCTGAGTGCCAGCCTCCACCTCCATGCTGACACAATCCTCCTCCTCCTCCTCCTCCTCCTCCTCCTCTTCCTGTGCGATGGGTGGGACAGAAGGAACACTGTCTGGGTAAAGGGGGCCTTGAGAGGCAAGGAAGTCCTCCTCTTCCTGCCTCTGTTCTGCCTCAAGTGCCCTGTCCATTATTCCACGCAGCGTGTGCTCCAACAGGTGGACAAGAGGTACAGTGTCACTGATGCATGCACTGTCACTGCTCCCCATCCTCGTGGCCTCCTCAAATGGTGCCAGGACAGTGCATGCATCCCTGATCATGCCCCACTGGCGTGGAGAAAAAAAACCAAGCTCCCCTGACCCTGTCCTGGTGCCGTAGTCGCACAGGTACTCATTGATGGCCCTCTGCTGCGTGTGCAGCCGCTGCAGCATGGCCAACGTTGAGTTCCACCTGGTGGGCATGTCACATATAAGGCGGTTCTTGGGCAGGTTCAACTCCTTTTGCAGCTCAGCCAGGCGAGCACTGGCATTATAAGATCTGCGGAAATGCACACAGACTTTCCTGGCCTGCCTCAGGACATCCTGTAAGCCTGGGTACCTGCCCAAGAACCGCTGCACCACCAGGTTAAAGACGTGAGCCACACAGGGCACATGGGTCAGTTGTCCCTGTCGGAGGGCGGAGACGAGGTTGGTGCCATTGTCGCAAACCACCATTCCTGGCTTAAGCTGGCGTGGCGTCAACCACCTCTCGGCCTGGCCCTGCAGAGCAGACAGGACCTCTGCCCCAGTGTGGCTTCTGTCCCCCAAACACACCAGCGCAAGCACGGCATGGCATCTTTTTGCCTGCGTACTTGCGTAGACCCTTGAACGCCTACGGAGCACCGCTGGTTCTGAGGACAAACCACAGGAAGAGGCCATGGAGGAAGAAGAAGAGGAGGGGGTGGAGGAGAGAGGTGTGTCACAACCAGTAGTAGCATTTTGGAGGCGTGGCGGTGGAACAACCTCCAACACTACTGCACCTTGTCCTGCATCCTTTCCAGCTGCCAAAAGAGTGATCCAATGGGCCGTGAAAGAAAGGTAACGTCCCTGTCCATGCCTGCTGGACCATGAGTCAGCGGTAATATGCACCTTACCGCTGACCGCCCTGTCCAGCGAGGCCAAGACATTGCCTTCCACATGCCGGTAGAGAGCCGGAATAGCCTTCCGTGAGAAAAAGTGGCGTTTGGGAACCTGCCACTGAGGAACCGCACATTGCACAAACTCACGGAAGGGGGCCGAGTCTACCAACTGAAAAGGCAGCAGTTGAAGCGCTAGCAATTTAGCCAAGCTAGCATTCAACCGCTGGGCATGTGGATGGCTGGGAGTGAACTTCTTTCGACGGTCCAGCAGCTGGGGCAGGGAAATTTGCCTGCTAGAATCGGACGTCGGTGTACTGCTAGCAGAGTGGCCGCAAGTACTTGGCTGTGACACACCTAATTCTACACCTTCATTCCTCTCAGTGCATGTTTCAGAGAGGACTGAAGTTATAGTGGGGTTGGAGATCCCAGCTGATGCGGTGCAAGGAGAGGTCCGCTTTGTTCTTTGGTGTGGGTCTTTGAGGTAGGCTTGCCAACGAGCTGCATGGCAGGTCAACATATGTCTGGTCAGGCATGTGGTACCCAAGCGGCTGATGTTTTGGCCACGCGATATACGCTTGAGACATATGTTGCAAACAGCAGCTGTGCGATCTGATGCACTAGCCTCAAAAAAGGCCCACACCAAAGAACTTTTTGAATGACGGGCAGAGGCAGCGCCCTGCACAGGCGGAGCTCTGCGGTGTGATTCCGTTGGTGTACTGCCCTTACGCTGGCCACCAAAGGGCATCCTGCCTCGTTGGAGATGTGCCTCCTCCTCATCCTCCTCCTCCTCCTCTCTCCTATTAGGCACCCACGTGGAGTCAGTGACCTCATCATCCCCTCCCTCCTCATCACTGGAGCCAATCTGGCAGTATGCTGCAGCTGCTGGAACATGACTGCCAGATTGGTGTCCTTCTTGAGCATCCCCTCTGTCTGCTCTCACGCTACTGCCTTCCTGTAGCTGGGTTTCATCATCAGACCCTTCGAAACGCTGGGCATCCTCCTGGAGCATGTACCCAACACTGTGCTCAAACAGTTCGGGGGACTCCTCAGGAGGAGGACATGGTGGGTCTAGGGAAGGAGTGACTGATGATGAGTCTGACATTGATACCAGGGAAGAGGACGCTTTGGCAGCTGCTTTTCCAGTACCCTGAGCCTGGGTGAGAGAGGATGAGGAGGAGGAGGAGGGCTTGGTCATCCACTCTACCAAGTCTTCGGCATGATGTGGCTCAACATGTCCAGCTGCCGAAAAGAAGGACAAGCGTGTCCCATGGCCATGTGCTGATGACAATGCACAGCGTCCACGACCAGCACTGTTGCCCCCAGACACAGAGCCTGCTTGCCCTCTTTTATTGCCTCCTGACTGTCTGCCTCTCCTTGTTTGCCTTCCAGACATTCTAATAGATGGCCTGCAGGGAGATGGGAAAAAAGCAATAAGGGCTACCTTCAGGTGTCCTTCTCTGTCCCTTTACTTAAGGATTTCTAAATATGGTTGAGGATGATTGCTTTTGCACAGAATAGCACAACGACAATTTCCCTGACTGTCCAAAAAAACAAGGATTTCAAAGATGGTTGATGAGGAATGCTTTAGCACACTATAGCACAAGGAGAATTTCCCTCACTGTCCTTCCCTGTCCCTAGAAACAAGGATTATCACAGTGAAAGAAACTGACACTCTTCCTACCTATAGTTTTCTGTCCCTAGAAAAAATGTTTTTTTAAAGCACACTATAGCACAAGGAGAATTTTCCTCACTGTCCTTCCCTGTCCCTAGAAACAAGGATTATCACAGTGAAAGAAACTGACACTCTCCCTACCTATAGTTTTCTGTCCCTAGAAAAAATGTTTTTTTAAAGCACACTATAGCACAAGGAGAATTTTCCTCACTGTCCTTCCCTGTCCCTAGAAACAAGGATTATCACAGTGAAAGAAACTGACACTCTCCCTACCTATAGTTTTCTGTCCCTAGAAAAAATGTTTTTTTAAAGCACACTATAGCACAAGGAGAATTTCCCTCAATTTCCTTCTTTGTCCCTAGAAACAAGGATTATCACAGTGAAAGAAACTGACACTCTTCCTTCCTATAGTTTTCTGTCCCTAGAAAAAATGTTTTTTTAAAGCACACTATAGCACAAGGAGAATTCCCTCACTGTCCTTCCCTGTCCCTAGAAACAAGGATTCGCACAGTAAAACACACTGACACTCTCCCTACCTATAGTTTTCTGTCCCTAGAAAAAAAGTTTTTTTAAAGCACACTATAGCACAAGGAGAATTCCCTCACTGTCCTTCCCTGTCCCTAGAAACAAGGATTCGCACAGTAAAAGACACTGACACTCTCCCTACCTATAGTTTTCTGTCCCTAGAAAAAATGTTTTTTTAAAGCACACTATAGCACAAGGAGAATTTCCCTCACTTTCCTTCTTTGTCCCTAGAAACAAGGATTATCACAGTGAAAGAAACTGACACTCTTCCTACCTATACTTTTCTGTCCCTAGAAAAAATGTTTTTTTAAAGCACACTATAGCACAAGGAGAATTCCCTCACTGTCCTTCCCTGTCCCTAGAAACAAGGATTTGCACAGTAAAACACACTGACACTCTCCCTACCTATAGTTTTCTGTCCCTAGAAAAAATGTTTTTTTAAAGCACACTATAGCACAAGGAGAATTCCCTCACTGTCCTTCCCTGTCCCTAGAAACAAGGATTCGCACAGTAAAACACACTGACACTCTCCCTACCTATAGTTTTCTGTCCCTAGAAAAAATGTTTTTTTAAAGCACACTATAGCACAAGGAGAATTCCCTCACTGTCCTTCCCTGTCCCTAGAAACAAGGATTCGCACAGTAAAACACACTGACACTCTCCCTACCTATAATTTTCTGTCCCTAGAAAAAATGTTTTTTTAAAGCACACTATAGCACAAGGAGAATTTCCCTCACTTTCCTTCTTTGTCCCTAGAAACAAGGATTATCACAGTGAAAGAAACTGACACTCTTCCTACCTATAGTTTTCTGTCCCTAGAAAAAATTTTTTTTAAAGCACACTATAGCACAAGGAGAATTCCCTCACTGTCCTTCCCTGTCCCTAGAAACAAGGATTCGCACAGTAAAACACACTGACACTCTCCCTACCTATAGTTTTCTGTCCCTAGAAAAAATGTTTTTTTAAAGCACACTATAGCACAAGGAGAATTCCCTCACTGTCCTTCCCTGTCCCTAGAAACAAGGATTCGCACAGTAAAACACACTGACACTCTCCCTACCTATAGTTTTCTGTCCCTAGAAAAAATGTTTTTTTAAAGCACACTATAGCACAAGGAGAATTCCCTCACTGTCCTTCCCTGTCCCTAGAAACAAGGATTCGCACAGTAAAACACACTGACACTCTCCCTACCTATAGTTTTCTGTCCCTAGAAAAAATGTTTTTTTAAAGCACACTATAGCACAAGGAGAATTCCCTCACTGTCCTTCCCTGTCCCTAGAAACAAGGATTCGCACAGTAAAACACACTGACACTCTCCCTACCTATAGTTTTCTGTCCCTAGAAAAAATGTTTTTTTAAAGCACACTATAGCACAAGGAGAATTTCCCTCACTGTCCTTCCCTGTCCCTAGAAACAAGGATTCGCACAGCAAAACACACTGACACTCTCCCTACCTATAGTTTTCTGTCCCTAGAAAAAATGTTTTTTTAAAGCACACTATAGCACAAGGAGAATTCCCTCACTGTCCTTCCCTGTCCCTAGAAACAAGGATTCGCACAGTAAAACACACTGACACTCTCCCTACCTATAGTTTTCTGTCCCTAGAAAAAATGTTTTTTTAAAGCACACTATAGCACAAGGAGAATTCCCTCACTGTCCTTCCCTGTCCCTAGAAACAAGGATTCGCACAGTAAAACACACTGACACTCTCCCTACCTATAGTTTTCTGTCCCTAGAAAAAATGTTTTTTTAAAGCACACTATAGCACAAGGAGAATTCCCTCACTGTCCTTCCCTGTCCCTAGAAACAAGGATTCGCACAGTAAAACACACTGACACTCTCCCTACCTATCCTTCTCTTTCCCTAAACTAAAGGAATCCAGGTTAAGCAAGAAAAAAATAAATGTCACTGTCCCTGCCTATGCTTCTCTTTCCCTGCTCCGGAACACACTACACTAGGCCGCCGTGCTGGCGGCCTTTTATAGTGTGGGGCGTGTACTAAACACCCTCAGCAATAATTGGCCACAGGCATCCTGCCTGTGGCCAATCATTGCTCTCCTCGCTGCCGGCGCTGTGATTGGCCAAGCATGCGGGGTCACAGTGCATGCTTGGCCAATCACAGCGCCTGGATGACACTGCGATGGCGTAGTGCATTGTGGGCCGTTCGCGTCACTCGAATTTGGCGCGAACGGCCCAAATCGTTCGATCTTCGTCGAACGATCGAACAGCCGATGTTCGAGTCGAACGTATGTTCGACTCGAACACGAAGCTCATCCCTACTGAGGACTAATCTGCACAACTGGGAAAGAGTGTTCAGATAGTTCAATCAATCGGTCTGGTTCTTGACTGTGAAACCTGTTGTCATCTGTAAACCAGCCCACGGGTGGGTGCATAGTCAAAAGCCGTCTATGAGTAACAGTTCTCCAATTATAACAACATATTGGAAGGTGTGCAGCGTGGGGGGGGGGGAGGAAAAAAGGAAAAACACCAAACAGGAAAACCTTGAACAGGGTGCTCTCATGTAAGCAGGAATTGTCGCAGGAAGTGATCCTGCAGTAACTAGAAAGGACGAAAGACCAGCCGGTCTATAGTGATTCAGCCAAGCAATAACATTTAGCTGGTGAACCAATATTGATAATATACTGTAGATTCCACATATGACCTTTTGTTACATATATTTTTAGCCAAATTCCTTGCTTTTTCTCTTCATACTAATTTACTACTTAGCTCTCACTCCTTTCCACCCTTGTCTCTTGTGCAAAAATGTGGAATACTATGGCGTGGTTTTACTAAAGGCAATTAGGTCTGTGCACTTTGCAAGTGCTGTTGCACTCATTTTCCCCAGAGCTTAGTAAATGGGGTAAAGCTTCCCTTTGAAAAGAATACCCAATCAGATACAAGGAGAATTGGTTTAAAAAAAAAAAACAGCATTTTTGCTTGCACATGATTGGATGATGGAAATTAGCAGAGCTTTGCCACATTTACTAAGCTCTGGGGAAAATTAGTGCAACTGCACTTGCAAAGTGCACAGTCTAAGGAGTTGATTTACAAAAGGCAAATAGACTGTGCACTTTGTAAAGTGCAGTTTTCCCAGAGCTTAGTAAATGAGGTAAAGCGTCACTTTGCAAAGAGTGCCCAGTCATATTCAAGGAAAATGAAACAAACAGCATTTATGCTTGCACATGATTGGATGATTGAAGTCAGCAGCCGGAGTTTCTGCTCATTTACTAAGCTCTGGAGCAACTGCACTTGCAGGGTACAACTGCACTTTGCAAGGTGCACAGTCTATTTGCCTTTAGTAAATCAACCCCTAATTGCCTTTAGATAATCCATCCCTATGAAAAACCTTTTACACCACACCAGTTACAATATTTACCCCCCCCCACCCCCATTTCTTCTATGACAATTTACTTCTACTAGAAATGCAAATACTGGGCACACTAGAATCATGGAAAGTACAAGGAATTAAATATGTTAATCAAATCTTCACTTTAAAAAATGCATAGGAGAGGAGTACATAGAAAAATTATATTTAGCTTCATTAACCTCAGACACTTTCTTTTAAATCAGGCCAAGAACTTTTTGGAAGCCCCTTGTATTACTGCATAATGCCACGATCCTCAGGCTGGCAAAAACTGTGAGTTTCAATGTAGTGTGTAGGCAGGCACAGTCTATACTCCCCACTGTAGGTGGTGCTCGACCGAAGCAGTGATGCAGAAGGGGAAGGAAGTTGTGGGTTGGATGCTGGCACCCCATGTGATTCTAGTTGCCATCTTGGGTCAGGAAGAGTCTATTTAAGAATCCGGCTTCTGGATATGGAGCACTTTATGTGAGTAGCTAGCATAGGGACAGGTTCTATGTCTGGCAGGGACAGTACTTAGAGGTAGGGAAAGGTTCCTAAGGAGTAGGTATAATGCAGGGACTACTCCGTTCTTTTTCAAGGAATCCTCCCCTTTGGGTGTGAACTGGCCAGGCCACATTCCACTCCTAGTTATGGGCGCTGACAGCATCTTCAAATCTTCAGACCACTGTCACAGTTCGTAAGTGGTTCTGGATGGGCGTGCCTAAATAAGTTGTGTTGAACCTTTCTACAATATTACCAGTACTTTATTACCTAACAGGCGTGTTTACTGCTCACCAAACCACACTGCACCTTGCTCACAGTTGTCTATTGAAGAAAGCCAGAATTTTGATCGGCAGGTTTCTCACACTGTTTCTCCACCTGAACCCAGCTTTTTAACGTTTCAGTGAATGGGAAAACTAAATGGTCAGATTTTATCACTACCACCACCAAAAGGCAATTTCCTGGCAGCCTGTTTCACACTCTAAATAATCTGCCAGGAATCCCAGGTGACATCATTGACCACGCATAGTCATGACAAAAGCACAAGGTGGCTCTCCCCACCAGGGACACAGACTGCAACAAAAAAAACCTGACAAAGGTTCAAATCCCTCATCACTCTACCAACGTTAGTAGGAAATTGTTTCTGGTAGAGCTGTACAACAAAAACCTAGCTGAAAATTGTAAATGTTCTGCAATTAGGTAAGTACGCCTTAAAGCATTTGGAATGTAATATATTCATATTTGACTGGGGCTTTGCTATGTGCTTTTACAATCTCACAGAACTTTTAATAAATCTACATCACTTTTATTAAGTGTATTTGTTTCTAACAAAAGTACAGTTAGATATTGTGTTTTTAAGTGGTGCAGTATTTTAAGTGCTTTTTAAGCAGGCCTTGGCTCATTTACATCTCAAAAAGTGATCTTCCATGATTTTGACATTGAAAAAGTTCATTGATGTATCACCACGCATTGCAGACACTCAGAGCCGATACACACTATCACAAATTCCAAAACAGCACAAGATGTTCTCTAGAACAAAAGAAAAAACCCAGAGCAGTAGATGTTGAGTGGTTTGTTCTTTAATTCATTTTGCTCATTCATTTCCAAGAGCCGCTTATGTGGGCGAGCTACTCGTATCCATTTATCATAAGTTAGATTGGGTTATCATGGCAGTAAACACAAACACGTTAAAAGAAATAAATCCAAGATGAGGTATATCATCTCACAATTCCTCAACACTAAACTTGACTCATCAGAAAAAATGGAAAAACTTTCTGGCAGACATGTCAATGGTTGGAGATTTTAAATATTTTTTTTGTAAACGGTATTATTCAGTGATCCATATTTTGGAACAGTCTCTATGTTTCAAAGATCTTGGACGGCTGCTATGTAGCAGAAACACAATTTGCTTAAAAAAAAAAGTGAACCTGTCATGTTATATTATTTTTTAATATGTAGGCATTTTGCAGTGCCCGAAAATACCTTTGTTAACCCTCAGATCAGCTTCTGAGTGTACAGGGAGCCCCCAAATCACATCTACATGGTATACTTAGGCTTTGGTTTGGGCCCCATCTTTAACCACTTGCCGACCAGCCGCCGCCATTATACTGCGGCAGGACGGCTCGTTCAGGCAAATCGCCGTAGGTGTACATCATCTCCTTTAAGAGCCAATGCGTGTGGCACCTGATGTGCGTGGCCGGCCACCCGCGATCCCGGGAAAGAGAGCCATATTGGGGATCTGTCAATGTAAACAGACAGGTCCTCATTCTGACAGGGGAGGAGAGAGAGATCAGCTGTTCCTAGTGATTAGGAACAGCAATCTCTCTCCTCCTCCAGTCACTTAACCCCTTGATTGCCCCCTAGTGTTAACCCCTGCCCCTTCCCTGCCAGTGACATTTACACAGTAATCAGTGCATTTTTATAGTACTGATCACTGTATAAATGTCAATGGTCCCAAATAGGTGTCTGATCTGTCTGCCGCAATGTCGCAGATTTCCGCCATCACTAGTAAAAAAAAAATGACATAAATCTATCCCCCTATTTTGTAGACGCTATAACTTTTGGCGCAAACCAATCAATATACGCTTATTGCAATATTTTTTACCAAAAATATGTGGAAGAATACATATTGGCCTAAACCGATGAAGACTTTTTTTTGGGGGGATATTTATTATAGTAAAAAGCAAAATATATTAGTTTTCTTTTTTCAAAATTGTCGTTCTTTTTTTGTTTATAGCACAAAAAATAAAAACCACAGAGGTGATCAAATACAACCAAAAGAAAGCTCTATTTGTGGGGGAAAAAAATGACATAAATTTTGTTTGGGTACAGCGTCGCACAATCGCGCAATTGTCAGTTAAAGCAGCGGAGTGCCCTATAGCAAAAAATGGCCTGGTCATTAAGGGGGAAAATCTTCCAGTCTGTAAGTGGTTAATCTAAGTCTCGTCCCTCTCACACAACCTACCTAACAGTATTTTACCAGTCCATAGCAAAAACATCAAAGGCTAGTTGTTTAGTTACAATGTGGAAGTCTATATATATATATATATATATATATATATATATATATATAGATAGATAGTAAGGGAGGCAGGCTCAGCTGGTGCTGGCAGAGATGCGAACTCCCAGGAACAGTCCAAGCAGGTTTGTCCTGCACTTTCATTCAGCAAGGCAGAAAACAAACACAGTTTGAATGCAGCAGGGCTTTGTAAGTCCATGGCATAAAACATATAATACATCTGTTCATTTGAGTCAATAACAAAGCTTTTGTCAGTTCATTAATAACATGCTGTGCCCTAATGGTTTTCCAAAAACAAACGGACAGCTTGTACTTTTTAGTGTTCTATCAGCAGTCAGCCAATCACCCAGCAGCAGGCACTCACATCAGAGAGAGAAAGCTTAATGAAAAGTATGTGTTTGGGCTTTTTTTAGATTAATACGTATCTAGGTGGATGCAGCATGGGTCCAATGCTGCATCTGTCCACCGGTGCCTCTGCACTGAGAACCGAGCGATCAAACACTGCTGATCGCTCAGTTCTGACAGCTCCCCAAGCAGAGAGCTGCTGACTGTCAGTCACAGCTCTCTGCTCTGCCCCCTCCTCATTTTCCTGGAGCGCTGGGCTATGGAGGGGGCAGCCAGCTCAGTCTCTCAGCAGCTCACTGAGAGACTGAGCCGGGTGTCGGTACAGACACCTGCCGGATTCAGACTCCATTGTCGCGATCACGCCGTGCCTGGACCGACTTCTATGACATCAGCAAATAAAAAATAAAATAACCAGAATCACGAGTTGGAAAAACGATCACCACTTCTAAAAGCGACATATAAACTCAATCAGGTGTAGCTAATCACCTTCTCAATGGCACACAAAGCCATTTGACTTTCAACTGTGATCAGCTGTGGTCATTTTGATTAGCTTAGCATAAATATTTCCTGGAGCATTTCAGTCCCTGGTAGTGCAACTGAAGCAAACAATCAACTATGGGTGGCAAGGCACTGTCAAAAGATCTCCAGGATAAAGTTGTGGACAGGCGATGGAAACAAAATTATTTCAAAGGCTTTATCACTGCCTAGAAGCACAGTGAAGTCTATTATTAATAAGTGGAAGGCATTTGGTACAACACAGACCCTCCCTGGATCAGGACGTCGCTCCAAACTGGTTGAAAGAGCCAGGAGGAAACTGGTCAGAGGCTACCAAGAGGCCTACAGCAACTCTGAAGCAACTGTAGGAAATTATGACAAAGTGGTCATTGTGTGCATGTGACAACAATATCACTAATTATCCACAAATGTGGCTTGTATGGGGGGGTTTTAAGAAAAAAGCCACTCCTCAAGTAAGGCCACATGCAGTCATGACTGAAGATTCTGAGGCCACATGGAAAAAAGGTGTTATGGTCAGATGAGACTAAAATTGAATTATTTGGCCTCAATACCAAATGGTATTTCTGGCAGAAATCCAATACAGCTCACCATCCAAAAAACACAATTCCTACAGTAAAGCATGGAGGTGGCAATATCCTGTTATGGGGGTATTTCTCTGCAGCAGAGACTGGAGCACTTGTCAGGATGGAAGAAAAATAGATGGGGCAAAATACCGTAAAACTATTAAGGAAAATCTGCTGCCCTCTGCCAGAAAGTTGTCAATGGGAAGAAGGTTTACATTCCAAAATGACAATGACCCAAAGCACACAGTAAAAATGACCACACAGTGGTTGAAGGATAAAAAGGTGAATGTCCTTGCATGGCCTAGTCAGAGTCCAGACTTGAAAATCTGTGGATCGACTTGAAGACTGAAGGCTTTAATTAAAGCAAAAGGTAGAGTTAATGGGGGGGGGGGTTGGAGTGGAGAGGATGGGGTTTTAGGATGCAAAGGTGTACTGACAGGGTGGATAAAGATGTAGGTCACGTGTAGGGCAACCCATTCATTTTAATTGGCTATATGTGCTACAAATGCGGAAGAAAGTCCCAAACCCTTTTTCAAAATAACACAGTGCCAAAGCACATGTCAGCAGATGCATGAGGGTGTTATTAACAATTAATGGCACTGCTAAATGCTAAATTTCTCAGTTACATTGGTGGTCAGTGTAAATCTTCTCATTACATTGGAGCTTGGTGTAGAATCCTTTAATTCACAGTAGTGGCCAGTGTGAATGTCCCCCTTACATTAGTGGTCAGTGTAAATCCCTCCTTACATTGGTAGTTACTGTAAATGCTTATATTACATTAGTGGTCAGTGTAAAACCCTATTACATTGGTGGCCAGTGTTGAAACTCCTTTTTATATTGGTTGTCGGTAAAAAAAATTAGCATTGCCATTGATCACGCCCTCCACTCCCCCTAGCACTGCCACTGATCCCAGGAGTTCTAGGATCCCTAGAAGATTTTTGTCTATTGATGGGTGTGCTCACCTCCCCAGTCCATGGTGTGAGGAGTGAGGAGATGATGTGCTGTAACCTCTAGCAACCAATCAGTGAGCAGTATTGCTGTACAGTAATCTCTAGCAACCAATCAAAAAGCAGGAATCACGTGCTGTAACCTCCAGCAACCAGTTAGTAAGCGGTAATGATATTCTGTAACCTCTGGCAACCAATCGCAATCACTGCCTAATCTGATACAGTAAACAGATTTTGAGTCTAGATGCTGTTTATTGTATGTCTCAGAGCTGGTGGAGAGCGAAATTTCATGGGGGGGGGCCTCAAGAATTTTTTTGTACAGGGTCTAATCAATACTAAAGACGACCCTGGTTGGGGATGTAGTCCTTAGAGACAGTTCTCTAGCAAGCCATGGACAGATGGGTCAACAAACTCCCAGCAGGACAGGGAGCTAAAAGAAGGAAACTGAGAAATAAGCCTGGTGCTTGGGTAAATTTCAAGGGGGACAGTGAGAGGTGACTATCTGAGTAGGCTGCTCTGTCAGAGAACTGCCTGCTGGAGTGTTCAAAACAGTGTCAGAGATAGTAAGAGACTCTGCTGCCACATCTACACAGAGGTCACAGCTTTGAGAGATCGCCACTTCCAGGTCCCAATATCACTGGTTCCGGACATTAGAGAGTGGGGGAAGGCTTATTTAGAGATTGTTTGGCAGAGAGATGCCACTGGCCACAACTTTGTGCTCAATTCTTACAGGGACAGTGTCACCTTACTTTCGGAGATACACCTTACAACACAGGCAATTGTAGTTGAACCAGGAAAAAATATATATTGAAGATTATTTATAAGTTGACAAAAGATCTGGGCATGAATCTCTTAAAGTGTATTCCAAATTTGTAAAGTAGCTTTTAAGGGCACGCTCCCAGATAAAGTGGGTCAGGTTTTGCTTCCACAATGCATTGGCCTTTTATAAAATCTTACCTTTTAGGAGAAAACATCTGTTATCTGTTGACTTCAACACAATGGTGTGGCACCTTGGAAACTCTGTGATTTGCAGGAGATGTCAGCCTTGTGTTTCGACCTTGAGCAGTAATGCTACTTTCACATTAGTTTGGAAAGATGTAAACATTCCTGCTATCTATTTACTTCTTCAGCTATCAAAATGACAGCTGATCTCTAAAATTTCAGGTGCCCCACCTAAGCCTAGCCTAGCCTAGTTTGCCTTTGGTAAATCTGCCACTGCATGTATTGCTAGCATTGCATATATTGTTAGCATTAAGTTAACGACAGACAATAGAAACCAACAGCTATATATATATAAATAACATTAAATAACAGAGGATAGCTGGATCATACATACACTATATTGTCAAAAGTATTGGGGCGCCTGCCATTACATGCACATGAACTTTAATGGCATCCCAATCTTAGTCCCTATAGTTCAATATTGAGTTGGACCACCCTTTGCAGCTATAAAAGCTTCAACTCTTCTGGGAAGGCTGTCAACAAGGTTTAGGAGTGTGTCTATGGGAATGTTTGACCATTCTTCCAGAAGCGCATTTGTGAGGTCTTGCACTGATGTTGGACGAGAAGGCCTGGCTCACAGTCTCCACTCTAATTCATCCTGAAGGTGTTCTATCAGGTTGAGGTCAGGACTTTATGGGCCTTGCTTTGTGCACAACAGTCAGGTTGGAACAGGACGGGGCCATCCCCAAACTGTTCCCACAAAGTTGGGAGTATGAAATTGTCCAAAATGTTTTGGTATGCTGACGCCTTAAGATTTCCCTTCACTGGAACTAAGGGGTCAAGCCCAACCCTCAAAAACAACCCCACACCATAACCCCCCCCGCCACCAAATGATTTGGACCAGTGCACAAAGCAAGGTTCATAAAGACATGGATGAACAAGTTTGGGGTGGAGGAACTTGACTGGCCTGCATAGAGTCCTGACCTCAACCCGATTGAACACCTTTGGGATGAATTAGAGTGGAGACTGTGAGCCAGGCTTTCTCGTTCAACATCAATGCCTGACCTCACAAATGTGTTTCTGGAAGAATGGTCAAACATTCCCATAGACACACTCCTAAACCTTGTGGACACTGGACAGCCTTCCCAGAAGAGTCAAAGCTTTTATAGCTGCAAAGGGTGGTCCAACTCAATATTGAACCCTACAGACTAAGACTGGGATGCCATTAAAGTTCATGTGTGTGTAAAGGCAGGCGTCCCAATACTTTTGGTAATATAGTGTACATGCCTTGACTGCCATCTAATGCATAAGACCAGTGGAGGTCAACTAAAGACATCCTGATAATTAGCTGACCCTAGCTAAGAGACATCTATTAATATAATACATACAAATCTTTAATTTTCCATGCTGAATAATTGATGTTCATGCTACCGAGAACAAGAAGTTTATCCTGGAGTCTGGACTGCCTGGTAACTTTAACAAGGGTCCCTTCACAGCACAAGAGTATTACAGAGCCCACTGCTTGGTGATTACAGAAAATGATAGCGAGGAGAACAAACAATCTCAGGTAGACAGCAGGGGAGAGCCATAAAAGTCTCATTAAATTACAGATGGAGTTTTAGCCTGAGGCTGGGAATGAAGCATCAGCCCTGAAGCAATTTATCCAATACGAGGTCAGTACTGTACAATCCAGAAAGTGTCTGATCATGCTGCTAGTCAAATATTCCTTGCGTTGTTTACATGGAATCAGAAACATTGTCAGAGTTGAACTCTTGGCAAATATGAAATGCATAAATTAATTCAGTTCTGTAAACAATATTACATCATTACATGCATTTTTTCAATGCACGCAGTGTGAGTACTTGAATGATCGTGAGAGGAAGAAACAGTACAAGTAGCCAATCCACTGTTGGGACAAGGTTATATAGAGCCCAGGGTGAAGATGCCACACTTGCTCCCCCCCCAAGATGTATGAGCATTATGTGTCAGCAAAAATCCCTCCACAGAAACACTGAGAACTAATCTGCAAGCTTACTCCCTAAGCATAAATCCCCCCTCCTCCCTGTACAAATCCACCCCTCTGTTGAAACACCCCTCTCAGCACAAATATTTGCCCCCATCCCCAAAAAATCACTATTCCAAGCAGAAATCCTCTACCCCAAAATATTCCCTCCTGGTACACATCTTCTCCCCCCACTTTAAATCCCCCCCTTCCATCACAAATCCCACCTCCTAGCATGAATCATCTTCCCCTCATCACCTCTGTCAACAAAAATCCCCCTAAATCACCACTCTTAGCACCCCCCAAATTTCCCCAACTAGAACAATACGTACCCCCCGATGCCCCCCAAATCCCCCCTTCCACCACAAATCCCCTCCCCCCCAATATCCTTATGGTGCCCCTCCACTTCACATGATACCACAGTGCCCAGGGCAGCCTCCCCGCCTGCCCAAGCTTTGTCCCAGCCCTGGGCCAATCAGTTCATATGCTGGAGAGAGGAACAGAAAGGAGTGAAAGAGCGATTCACTGTTCACTGTGCTGCTTCGTATTTCCCTGTCCAGCCACCAGCTGGGACAGATCCAAGATGACCTGGGCTCAGAGGAACTGGGTTGAATGATGCCTGTCTTTAGACTGAGGACATCTAACAGCAGAAAAAAAGTACTGTTGGAGAAATCTCCAGACTGACTGACTAATTATTGCAACCCATGCTGGATTTGATATTTTTAATCATTAAACATGATTATTTTTATCTTGTTGTTTTTTACATTGAGGCTTCTGCTTTAAGTATGATGTTTGTATTAGTTTATTCGTTTTAGTAGCTTTTCCAGCTTTCAGTGGGCGAGATTCTAACTTTCTACAGAAAAGTATTTGCATAAAGAGAAGCTCCTACTTAAAATGTATCTATAGTCAAAATATAAATTCATATATTCATCTTGTCACGTACCTGGGGGTGGAGTCTGATGTTCAGAGGTAGGCTTTGCTTACACCTCTGGCTCCGGAGCCCTGATAAGGTAACAGGGAGCGCCAGAGTACAGAGTGGCATGAGTGCCTGACAGATCTTCCATGGTGGGTGCTAACAAGTTGGCTGTGCCTCCGGGTGCAGCTGGAGTAGTAGACCGGCAGGCCACCTTGGCAGCAAATCAGGCAGCACGGTAAAGGAGGAAGGTATGTAAGCAGTGTCAGGCAGTCCGGGTCAGCAGCTAGCAGGCAGATCGGATACAGACAGCAGGCAGAAGAGTAGTCAGAAGCCAAG
This sequence comes from Rana muscosa, assembly GCA_029206835.1. NCBI lineage: Eukaryota > Metazoa > Chordata > Amphibia > Anura > Ranidae > Rana > Rana muscosa. The sequence goes on along the minus strand of CM055127.1, from coordinate 442,848,966 downwards.
CCAGGGTCAGTAACGGTGGATCAGACAGACACAGGGAGTAGGCAGAAGCGCAATCCAGGAGACAGGCCAGGGGTCAGTGCAGGCAGCATTCAGGCAGGGGCAGGGGCAAATCGAGTCAGCAGCAGAGGATCAATTACAGGAACAGTTAGCAGGATGCTCAGAAAACACATGAGACCAAACAGCAGGGACCCACTGCAATAGTCCATTTTAAATACCCTGCCTGGCGTCTGTGCACACACTCGGATGCGCACCTGCACACCATGTACAAGAGCCATAGGGATTCTGCGCTTGCGCATTTGTATGCACACATCCTCACACATCTCCACATTGTATTTCAATTATTTCTAGCCTCCTCATATTCATCTAAATGACCTTGAAGTTTGTAAACTTACTCTATGCAGATCCCCACACAATTACTTCCTTTGAATTCTGTGACATGTCCTGTAAGTAGGCACTGCGGTGTCACACATTTCACAGAGCCTGCCTTCTGAACTACATAGGTGTTGAGAGGAGAGGTTTCAGGAGGCAGAGTCAGTACAGGAATTACTGCTTGCAGACAGCAAGGTGCCATGGGATATGTAGTCCTCAGAAATTGAAAGAAAACAGTAGAGGAGAAGCTGCAAATCATGAAGACAATCCAGAAAGTTGTGGAAAGAGATGGCCAGAAGATAGGCAGAACTCACAACATGGAAGAAGATTTTATAAACAAGCCTATATTGGATTGTCAAATATAACTATTGTTTTGATTGTCATTACAATTCTGATGTTATAAAATTAAAGTGTATGCTGTGATCATAGATCTCATTTAACGGGCCGGTCTAAGCTGTCTGTTATTATTATGTCTCATTCACGTTGAACTGGATGTAGGAAACAGTGTATCTTTATGGGAAGCATTTTGTTCACAGTTGGACTGTTCTATAGAAGCCATATAAAACAATAGGCTTCCACAGTTCGAACACAGCAGATTGTATTAAACAGCCAAGTTGCAACATTCTATCTCTCAAAATACACTTTCACAACTGTGGTTTTCAGGGCTGTTTGACAGCTTATATGACAGCTGAGTCATTGTCATCCAACCCCCAAAAAATAATGCAAATAACCTTATTGTAAAGATGACTTAAAGTGTTACTAAACCCAGGACCCTGCATTCACTATATCTGGTCTCTCATAGTACACAGAACACGGAAATGCAATCGTTTTAGTAAATATAAACTGCCAAATACCTTTTTTTATTAGATATTAGAGCAGTCTTGTGACTTCTATCGGTGTCTAGTTAAAGCTTGTAGGAGGAGTTTTCATTCTGCTCTGTCTGCCCTATGAGGCTGCAGAACCCCTTACCCTCTGTCTGGACAGTGCTGTTTGGCCCTGTGCTGATCACATGCACTCTCGCAAGAAAAACAAAAAACTATCTAGCAATACACACCAAACTGAGCATGTGCAGCTTGTCCCCTAGCTTCTTCTTTATCAGGAGATGGTTTGGGGACTCTGGAAGAAGGGGAGAATCAGAGAAGACAGGATCAAACATCCTTTTTACACAATACAGAAGATTAGCCTCTTAGGTTTCACAGTGAGTATAACAAGCATGCTTTACCGCATATACAGACTGATTTTACTGTTGTGGGTTTAGTAAAACTTTAAGCACAGACATCCTCAATTATGCCTGTGATGCCACCTAGCATCACATATAAATTCTGATTAATGCAGTGGGTTGATACATGAGCACAGACATTTTCTATGTTGCATCATTTACCCTAGTAAATTTGGCACACTGGTCTCCGTACAGGCTCAGCAAAAGCTACAGGTTACTCTCCTCCTATAGTGTGCAGGGAATCATGGGTAATAAAGTTTGTGACCCCTCAGTATTAGTTGTACAGAGCTTCTTGTGGACTACATGTCCCATGATCCATTGTGGTTGTTGTGTCATCCAGCCTTCACAGGCTCTCCACCACTGCTGGAATGGTGATGAAAATGAAAAGAGAGAGGATGGCTGGAAGACACACAGCCCAACACTTTTTCAGTCTGCTACAGAGTGGTGATGGGGGGGGGTGAAGGAGGAGAGCGGACGCAGAGCACACAGCCTGCTTTATACAGCTGCTCTGACACTGCTAGGATCAGCAGGGGCACACAGTTCAGGACAAAAGGTTTACATAAATGAAAGCTGATCATTGTAAATATCCTTGTCAATGGTAAACGGTTTGTTTCAACCTTCTAGCTGCCACTTTTGCTGAATAGATTGCCCTGTTAAAGTAAGTAAAAAAAAAATAACAAAAACTCACTGTCCGGATCACCAGGTGAAAATAAAGGGAAAAACTCAAATAAATAAAACAAATGCAGCCACAACATCTAATGCCTCGTACACACGACCGGTTTTCCCATTGGAAAAACTGCTATGAGAGCTTTTGGCTGGGAATTCCGACCGTGTGTATGCTCCATCACAGTTTTTCCGACGGGAAAACTGGCAGCAAAAAAAAAGAGAGCAGGATCTCTTTTTTCCCATCAGGAAAAAATCCTAGCGGGAAAACCGTTCGTCTGTATGCTTTTCCGACTGGAAAAAAAATGTGCATGCTCGGAAACAATTAGACGCATGCTCCGAAGCATAGAACTTTATTTTGTCGGCTCGTCATAGTATTTTACGTCACTGCCTTCTTGGCAGTCAAAAGTTCACCGGACTTTTGTGTGACCGTGTGTATGCAAGGCAGGCTTTAGAGGAATTCCGTCGGGAAAACCATTGTTTTTTTTCCAACGGGAAAACCGGTCGTGTGCACAAGGCAAAGGATTGGTAATCTGCAATATGATCATTTTTGTTTTGGGGTTTAATATTGCTTTAATGTCCAGCTCCAGATAACTCTGAGAAATTGTTATTAATTTTCAACTGGTAATTTTTTTTAACTCATTTATATTTTTTTCTAAATACTGTATTATATCTGGCAATCACAGTATTAGTCCTTATGCACACAGGGCGTTAGACAAAATGAGCTGCAAAGCCAGTACCGATGCCAGGAAAAAGCGGCTGTAAAAATGTGCTTTTAGTAGCTTTTTGCATTGTGTTAATGCACGTTTAGCCGCATTAGCGTTTAGCAACATTTCTCTGCCACTTCTATTTTCCACTCCCAAATACAATTACTACAGAGCACAAGTTGCATGACATGTCAAAATCAATGGTTCCCTACGAGAGACGTCTTAAACAAATCCGACTTTCAGCCTATTGATTGGAGTGGAAGTCGCATCCAAGTCAGATCATCATGATCCGACTTGTGCTCTGAGGATCTTGAAGGGGAACCCCACACCAAAATGTTAAAAAAACAGGTCCTCCCAGATCCATACCAAGCCCTTTGAGTCTAAAACGCGTGACGCAGCTGAACGCTGGATACAGCTTTAAGCAGCGTTTAGCGGCGTCAGACGTTTTACAGCTGTAAAGCTGGGCTTCAGAATGTGCTGGCCATGGTTTGTTTTTTTTTTGCAGCTTGAAAACGCCTATGCCACTTACAGCTCCTAAAGGCCTACGTGTGCAATGTGCATGGACACATAGAATAACAATGAGCGGTGTTTTTAAGCTGCAAAAAAAAACATCTGAAAAGTGGCTGTAAAAAGGCCCTTTATACATGAGGCCTTACACAGATGAAGGCTGCCGTCTTCAGGCTGCAGTGCCATATGAAGGTTGAAGGCTTATATTGTTAAAAGAGCCTCTGGGCTGCATGTGATATCTACAACTTAGTTGACATAATAAACATATGATCGGCACCCCTCTGATTGGTTCTTAATTGTTAGTAGGGACTAGGGATGAGCTGAATGTACCTGGGTTTGGTCTGAGACAAGATCACAGAAGATGAGTAAAGTTTGATTGCAAAATCTGAACCCTATTCAGATCAACAGGAGACAAAATGTTAAAGAACAGCAATGGCCATTTTTAGGATAGAAGGTAAGGGATTGCCAAACTAACGCCAAGGAGATTGGGAATCAAAGCACTAAAGTAAAAACAGTGTTTTAAGGGCAACATTAAAAATACTAAATTACTTTACCCCCTTGGCGCAGATGTCTTATAGCCCTTTAGGGGTTTCAGAAGCGGGGCGGGGGTTTATGACCATGTGACCACCATGTGTCACAGCGGTCACATTTCTGTTAGCCGCCTGTAACTGTGCCTAGTTCTAGTGCACAAATATGTGGCCGCTCGGCGTCAAGGCCCACCCACTAAGAGGCTGCACATTTGAGGACTGTCGTTGCCAAGATGTCTGAAGGATTTCCTTGGCCCACCTGTAAAGTGTTGCAGCTGTACTATGTATACAACCCACTACAGCTAAACTGATATTTACAAAGAAAAAAAAGTACTGTTTAATCTCCAGACAAATGACAGCTTTGGCCACTTATTTGAGTTTGTAAAGGAATGGCTGGGGATTCCCTTCATGTATACTAGACCCTTATCTTGGATGAGGGTCTGATATTGAAGTTAATGGGGGACCTCCACACACATGGAGTTTCCTCTAAAAAAAGGGCCTAGTATTAATTTCAAAGGGGACCTCATGCAAAAGAAAACAAAAAAAAATGTTGAGGGGTTCCCTAAATGTATACCATAACCTTACTATAGCTGAGGTTCTAATATACAAAGCAGATGTTGATGAGGATCTCCATTGATATCATTGCCCAAGTATGGCCATGTAGCTGTATTTGTTCGGTGATGTCACCACAACTCCCCCCCCCCTTTGTTTGAATGGCTGGGGATTCGCAGCTAGTAAATGAATATGTCTGAGTGGTATCACTGGTTGGTCAGAATACGGAGGGCGAGGGAACCCACCACTTCCTTAGCAACCAATGTTAACAATGGAGGTGTCATGTATAGTAGCGGTATTTCTACCACTACGTTGAATGGCTAAAAAGGCTGCCATTTAGAAGAACACCTGAACAACCAAAGTTCAGATCAGTTCAGACTGAATTTTGATCTCATTACAGAAGGGGCACTAACAGCTAGGATTGAGAGCCACCAGCTGCAAAAAAAATCAGCTGGTGGCTCTCAAGGGAAAGGTTTATTAGTGTATAATTTTGTCTATAATCTTGCTAAAAAATATTATTTACAGATTGCGGACAAGAATGTTCACTATGGCACCAATCTTTGTTGGAGGCCAATTAGAATTAAATGGTTGAACACTCTAAAAAAAACATATGGAATATGCGTGTGAGGCATTCTTATTCATCTTATGAGCATTTTGACCATTTATAATCTTATAGTCAGGAGTGGACTTTCCGGTAAGCGGCTTGTGATCCCCTTTCTGCACATAAGGTGGAATAAATTATTTGGGTTGTTATCAACATTGCACCTTTCTGAATGTGCATATATAAATTAATCTCACCCATTGGACTTTATGGACCTTTTATGAACGACACGCTTTGTGCATGTTTAGACATAGCGCTGTCCATGCCCACCAAGTTCATGTATTATATTTATTATTTGTTGTTGGTGTTTATTCACATATATTTTATTAATTTTACATACAGTAGCACCATCTATGTCCATCTAGCATATACATTGTACATATGGAAATTATAGTTTTATTTTTTTTTTATTTATTAATTCATTTTTTTTTTCACGCGTAATTTGCACAGTTGTGATCCGCAAGCTATATATTTGTATTCTCATATGTTGGACTCTGCACTACCTCAGATCTGCTAATTAAATATGCGTGTTCGACATGCATTGGAGTGCATTAAAATGCATGCAATAGATAATATTTTACTAGGATCCCGGTTCTTTTTTTTAAACTACTCAGTAGCAAAAGAAAAAAATAGAAATGTTTTGCCAGATTAATGTATCGCTATAAGAAGCAAGTTTATTTAGAGCTTATGTGTCACTATACCATCAAGGTGTTTTGAATTTTACTAGCGAAAGAAGCCGCTATATCTCAGCCAGCTAGCGAAAGCCTGCAATGTCAGAAGCCTGTACTGCACTATAACCTGCAAGATTGGTAGGTATGGTTCAGTCTGAATAGAACAATATATCAACTGGTTCAGTGTTAAACCTCATAAATGCTATTCTATGTTTCAACAAGTTATTCCAGTGAGCTGTATGTGATTACAATCTCTCTCTGGTTTGAAATGCATAGAATTTCTATGTGCGCTAATCTCGGAGAGCTTGTGTTTGCCAGAGCTCTGCGGAGTGCAAGCCCTCTTGCTACGTGTCAATATATTATGCTTTGCTTGGATAAAGACTATAGTCAAACATTAGCATTCAGGGCAATTCTTCCTTTGGGTACATTCTCGGGAATAAGTAAGATGTCCCTTTTACTGATTTAACATTTTAGTTTTTTAGCTTTTACTTGCATCCCATAGAGTTTGTGCAACATATACAGTACTTTCTTGTCTGCAAAAATAATAAAATAAATGCTTATTTTGGATAAATGATGCCAATTTTTAATTGTCTGCAGACATACCCAATGGTTGGTGTCTGTGGTCAGTAAACCATGTGGCTACACAATTCTTTTCCATATTAATTCATTGTATTAGTGTTTGGGAAACATGATGGTTAACAAGATACAAAACACTCACCTTATAATCCTGTGTAAGGATGAGCAAAACAGATAGTTTTCCTCCTCTTTTAAATTTGGAAGACTCAGTAAATAGTTACCATTTTGATATTGGAGCAGGAGCGACCGGTCAAAAAGGGGCGCAGGAGCGCCTACCCCCTAGTCTGCATGCGATTGACCGGACTCATAGATTTCTATGAGTTTATTTTTTTCAAACCACACGATTAAGCCGGAGGCTCTAATTGGCTTAAAAAAGGTTGGGCTTAGGGAGGGGGAGGAATGTGCACCGAACCCACCCACTTGTGACACTAGCAAATCAATATTCTCTATCGTCTTCTGGCTTCTCCTCCCAGACAATCAGGACAGGAGGAGGATCAGGTTGGCTGGGAGGAGAAGCCGAGTAAGCTGTGGAGGGGCTGAGTGCGGGGGACCGTGGAGGGCTGAGTGTGGGGGGACCATGGGGAGCTGAGTGTGGGGGGACCATGGGAGGCTGAGTGCGGACCTGCGAGGGGGGAATTGTTTGCCGCCCCCTCAAAAAGTTTAGCACTAGCCGCCACTGTATTGGAGTCAATGAGGAAAGAAAAAATATATTGGTTTTTAAAGAAGAACTATAGGCAAAACTTGTTTTCATTTTGGATAGAGTAAAGGAGGGTTATTACCCGTCAGATTTTTTGGGCATCTGTGTTTGACGGAGGAAATGTACCTTTGCTTCCTGTTGAGTAGCCAAAACAGGAAATTAATGGAAATCACCAAAACTCCCCATAGAAGATTTCCTCTCTATTATATTTGTGGGGACAACTCAAAATTTTGGATTTTGTTTTAAATTTTTACTTTCAATGATAATGGTAAACAGGACAAATTAAGAGGGTGAATCTCTCTAATGGGGACACAGACAGCAATAAAACCCTAATAGGTGTTTTAATCCATTTCCACTCTATCCCCAAAAAATGCCTTTATGACATTTCTTTCAACAATTCTTTTTTTTTTTTTTTTTTCACATTATAGTTTTATTAAAGTGGTTGTATACCCAAAATTTGTACAAGCACCTACAGGTAAGCCTACATTAAGGCTTACCTGTAGGTGCTTGCAATATCTCCGAGACCTACACAGTCTCGGAGATATTTGCAAAAAAGACTGTACCGCTATCTACGGCGCATGCGCGCCGTAGATAACGGCGCAGGCGCACTGAGCGCGGCGGCTCTTGAATGGGAGCCTGCCGGACACTGCCGGAAATTCACGCATGCGCGGGGATCATGCCGTTCCCCGCGCATGTGCGGGAGTGACGACATCGCCGCTCCGGCCAATCACAGCGCCGGAGCGACGATACCCGGAAGTCACTCCGGGTATCATGGATTCGACGGAGGACGTGTCCGAGGACCGCTGCGGGGGCTTCGATCTAAGGTAAGTGATTGATAATGAGCTAGTATGCTAGTCATACTAGCTCATTATACCTTTGCCTTGCAGGTTGACCAAAAAAAAGAAAAAAAGTTTTGCGGTATACAACCGCTTTAAGAAGTTTTAAGATAATACAAAGTATACACAAGATTTGTTAAGTATATAAAACAGGAACAAGATAGATTTCCTATAAAAACCTATAGTAGTAAACGTTTCCTTTCAACAACTCTATACCTGTTCTTGCACCAAAAATGGCCCCACATTAGTTTTATTATTTTACATCCAAAAACACAGACGGGGGATAAGTAAAATAGAAAATGTGAAGCCAAGGCTAATTCATGATGAAATATAGAAACAAAAAAAAAAAGTACACTAAATTACTTAAACAAAATAAATACACACCAAAAATACCTATTAGATTAACCACTTGACCACTGGGCACTTAAACCCCCTTAATAACCAGAGCAATTTTCAGCTTTCGGTGCTCTCACATTTTGAATGACAATTACTCAGTCATACAACACTGTACCCATATGAATTTTTTGTCCTTTTTTTCACACAAATAGAGCTTTCTTTTGGTGGTATTTAATCACTGTTGGGTTTTTTATTTTTTGCGCTATAAGAGAAAAAAGACTGAAAATTTTGTAAAAAAATGATTTTTTTTTCCGTTTCTGTTATAAAATTTTGCAAATTACTATTTTTTCTTCATAAATTTTGGCCAAAATTTATACTGCTACATATCTTTGGTAAAAATAAGTACAAATTGGTTGATATTATTTGGTCTTTGTGAAAGTTATAGAGTCCACAAGCTATGGTGCCAATATCTGAAAATTGATCACACCTGAAGTACTGACGGCCGATCTCATTTCTTGAGACCCTAACATGCCAGAAAAGTACAAATACCCCCCAAATGACCCCTTTTTGGAAAGAAGACATTCCAAGGTATTCAGAAAGAGGCATTGTGAGTTTTTTGAAGTTGTCATTTTTTCCCACAATTCTTTGCAAAATCCAGATTTTTTTTTTCTCTTTTTTTTTCACAAAATTGTCATATTAGCAGGTTATTTCTCACACACAGCATATGCATTCCACAAATTACACCCCAAAACACATTCTGCTATTCCTCCCGAGTATGGCGATACCACATGTGTGAGACTTTTACACAGCGTGGCCACATACAGAGGCCCAACATGCAGGGAGCACCTTCAGGCGTTCTGGAGCACCCAGGCCAATTCTGACATTTCTCTCCTACATGTAAAAATCATCATTTATTTGCTAGAAAATTACATAGAACCCCAAAACATTATATATGTTTTTTTACTAAAGACCTTAGAGAATATAATGGTGGTTGTTGCAACTTTTTATCTCGCACGATATTTGCGCAGCAATTTTTTTAACGCGTTTTTTACGGAAAAAAAAATGTTTTGTGCTTTAAAAAAAAAAAACAGTGAAGTTAGCCCAATGTTTTTGCATAATGTGAAAGATGAAGTTACGCCGAGTAAATAGATACCTAACATGTCACCCTTAAAAATTGCACACACTCGTGGAATGGCGCCAAACTTCGCTACTTAAAAAAATCCCCATAGGCGACGCTTTAAATATTTTTACTGGTTACATGATTTTAGTTACAGAGGAGGTCTAGGGCCAAAATGATTGCTCTCGCTCTAACGTTCGCAGAGATACCTCACATGTGTGGTTTGAAAACCGTTTTCATATGTGGGTGGGACTTACGTATGCGTTCGCTTCTGTATGCGAGCTCACGGGGACAGGGGCGCTTTAAAAAAAAGATATATTTTTTTATTGTTCATTTTACTTTATTTATTTTAGTTTGACATGTTTTTCCGCCCCCAAAATTTTTTTGATCACTTTTATACCTATTACAAGGAACGTAAACATCCCTTGTAATAGGAATATGGCATGACAGGTCCTCTTTACAATGAGATATGAGGTCAATAAGACCCCACATCCCACCTCTAGGCTGGGAAGCCTGAAAAAAAAAAAAAAAAAAAAAACAATCTTGGCTTTGATCGTAGCGGTGAGTCGGTAGAAGCATCGGAGGGCAGCGGGAGGGGGGGACATCCCCTCTCGCCTCCCGTAAGAATGATCAAGCAGCGGAACAGCCGCTATGATTGTTGTTATGGTGTAGGGAATCGCCGGCTGAAAAAGCTAATATCTGAATGATGCCTGTAGCTGCACCCATCATTCAGATATCCCCGTACAAAGTCAAGGACGTCATATGACGGCCGGCGGGCGGGAAGTGGGCATTGCGGAGTATTGCCGGGCATTGCAGGGCATTGCGGAGTATTGCGGACTATGGCAGGGTATTGCGGAGTATGGCAGGGTATTGCACGGGGTATTGCACAGGGTATTGCAGGGTATTGCAGAGTATTGTGCAGGGTATTGCAGAGTATTGTGCAGGGTATTACAGAGTATTGCGCAGGGTATTGCAGAGTATTGCGCAGGGTATTGCAGAGTATTGCACAGGGTATTGCAGAGTATTGCGCAGGGTATTGCAGAGTATTGTGCAGGGTATTGCAGAGTATTTTGCAGAGTATTGCGCAGGGTATTGCAGAGTATTGCGCAGGGTGTTGCAGAGTATTGCGCAGGGTATTGCAGAGTATTGCGCAGGGTATTGCAAAGTATTGTGCAGAGTATTGCGCAGGGTATTGCAGAGTATTGCGCAGGGTATTGCAGAGTATTGCGCAGGGTATTGCAGAGTATTGCGCAGGGTATTGCAGAGTATTTTGCAGGGTATTGCGCAGGGTATTGCAGAGTATTTTGCAGGGTATTGCAGAGTATTTTGCAGGGTATTGCAGAGTATTGCGCAGGGTATTGCAGAGTATTGCGCAGGGTATTGCAGAGTATTTTGCAGGGTATTGCAGAGTATTGTGCAGGGTATTGCAGAGTATTGCAGAGTATTGCGCAGGGTATTGCAGAGTATTTTGCAGGGTATTGCAGAGTATTGCGCAGGGTATTGCAGAGTATTGCGCAGGGTATTGCAGAGTATTGCACCAGGGTATTGCAGAGTATTTTGCAGAGTATTGGCAGGGTGTATTGCAGAGTATTGGCAGGGTATTGCACCAGGGATGGCTGAGCAGGGATGGATGGATGGCTGGATCTGTGACTGCAATTGTCACAGATCCAGCCCACAGAGCTGCTGCTGCCATCCGCTCCCTCCCCTCTCCTCTCACACTGTACCGTTCGGTACAGAGAGGGGAGGGAGGAACCGGCGTCATCAAATGACGCCGGTCTGTTTACAAGTGATTGCTCCGTCATTTGACGGAGCGATCACGTGGTAAACGGCCGCTATCGGCGGCGATTTACCGCGATTCGTGATCCGCCGGGTCCTCTGGACCCGGCGGTCACGGAGTTTCCCGTGTGCGCGCCCCAGGGGGCGCGCGGGAGCGCGATTCTGGGAGGACGTTATATAACGTCCTCCCAGAGTTAAGCAACCACCTTGTCGACGTTATTTGTCGGCAGGTGGTTGTTAAGTGGTTAAAAAAAAAAAAAAAAACAACAAATATTTTTTCAAATAAATTTCACCTAGGCAGTTTAATTTTACTAATGGGAAAACTGCCTTTATTATTTTGGTCTTCCCTAATCCTGTGCTAGCTAAAATGTTAATGACAGGACTAAGCTGAGATACAATATTATGCCTCTAGATAAATGTGTCGGTCTGAATATCCTGGCTTTCACTGCACAATAACAAATGTGCTGGCTAGTGATGAGCCGAACACCCCCGGGTTCGGTTCGCACCAGAACCCGCGAACGGACCGGAAGTTCGAACGAACATTAGAACCCTATTAAATACAATGGATGCGAACGTTCGAATTCTAAAGTGCTAATTATAACAACTATTATGCATGTTATTGTCCTAAAAAGGGTTTGGGAACCCGGGTTCTGCACCAGGGGACATGTATCAATGCAAAAAGAAGTTTTAAAAACGGTCGTTTTTCGGGAGCAGTCATTTTAATGATGCATAAAGTGAAAAAAAAAAAGTCAAATATTCCTTTAAATATCGTACCTGGGGGGTGTCTAAAGTATGCCTGTGAAGTGCCACGTGTTTCCCGTGTTTAGAACTGTCCCTGCACAAAATGACACTTCTAAAGGAAAAAAAAGCCATTTAAAACTGCTTGCGGCTTTAATGTAATGTCTGGTCCCGGTAATATGGATGAAATTCTTTAAGAAAAATGGCATAGCTACCCCATGACCCCCCCCCCCTACCCCAGCCCATTACCAGCCCCTTTGGGTCTTGTATGGATATTAAGGGGAACCCCGCACATAAAATAAAAAAGGCCCTATATACTCTGAACAGCCGTATACAGGCGGTGCATACAAGACAGGGACTGTAGGTTTGTTCTTATGTAGAATCTGTTTGTAATTTTGAACAGGTACATTGTTGAAGTGTAGCTCCAGCCCAAAAATCTATTTTTAAACTTTTTGGAAAACATAGGTAAGGGTTATCACCCCTGTAACATTTGTTTTGCTGTCTGTGCCCCTGTTCAGAACATTTCACCTCACTTTCCGTCCCAATGACAACTGTTTTTGAAATGTGGTGTTTTTCTTGAAACAAGGATTGCTGATAAAGCATCAGTACAGAGGAGACACCTTTCTCCCATATTTATTCTTACAGGAGAGAATTTTCCTTCCTAGTGGTAGATTTCCTCTCACTTCCTGTTGTCTTCTTGCGTTTGCAAGTAGGAGTCGTTTGTAAGTTGGATGTTTGAAAGTAGGGACCTGCCGTATATACTCTGCAGAAATAGGCCCCTTAGTTGTTGGTGTTGGCACAACACTGTAAGCACTCACAGTTACTCTTGGTTGGTGCTGGAACGCCCTGCTGTCAACTATTATATCAGGAATTTTAATTACATATAATTGTTGAACAGTGGTAGTAAAAATTGGGCCTTTGATGGTGGTGCTGGTGCCACAACACTGTAAGCCCTGACAGTTACTCTTGGTGGGTGCAGCAATGGGCCCTGCTGTGAATTATTAGATCAAGAATTGTAATTACATGCCCCTGTTGAACAGGGGCTGAAAAATTGGGCCTTAGGCACTGGTGGCACAACACTGCAACCCCTCACAGATACTGTACTTGGAGCACAGCAATGAGCCCTGTTGCAAAGTATTGCTTCAAAAATTGTAATGACACGCCCCTGTTAAACAGGGGCTGAAAAATTGGGCCTTAGGCACTGGTGGCACAACACTGCAACTCCTCACAGATACTGTACTTGGAGCACAGCAATGAGCCCTGTTGCAAAGTATTGCTTCAAAAATTGTAATTACACGCCCCTGTTAAACAGGGGCTGAAAAATTGGGCGTTAGGCACTGGTGGCGGCACCCATAAACAAAAATGATCTTCCAAGCTATCATCATCAATCGTATCATTGAGGACTCGGAGGAGGAGGATAGCCAGTCAACATAACAGCACAGGCACTCAGCATCAGCATCAGTCTTGAAGGGATGTGACATTTTAAAATCAATTAGTCTGTTATATCAGCATCAGGTGTGTGGTAGCTGGTGGTGATCCAAGACTGGTTCATCTTGATGAAAGTCAGTCGATCAACCGAGTCGGTGGACAGGCGCACCCTGTGATCCGTGACAAATCCTCCAGCAGCACTGAATGTGCGTTCCGAAAGAACGCTGGATGCAGGACAGGCCAGTAGCTCAATTGCATACTGTGCAAGCTCTGGCCAGTGATCCATCCTCAAGACCCAGTAAGCCAGAGGATTTTCGGTGGGGAAGGTGTCCAAGTCTGACCTTGCCCCTAGATATTCCTGCACCATGTTTATCAGACGCTGGCGATGGTTGCTGGAACCAATCATACTTTGGGGCTGCGGACTAAAGAATTGTCTGAACGCATCGGTCAGACGGCCACCTTCCCCACCGCTCCTTCTTTGACTGGCCGAAGCCTCAGCAACTCGTTGTCCAGGACCAGGAGTTTGCAACCTCCCAGTCTCTGGGAACGCGTTGCACAGACCTTTCTGCAAGGCCTCCCGGAGTTGTCTCATCCTCTGCTCCCTCTGCGACGGTAACATAAGGTCCGCAACCTTACCCTTGTACCGTGGATCAAGGAGAGTGGCCAGCCAGTAATGGTCCCTCTCCTTGATCCGAAGAATACGAGGATCCTTCCGCAGACTTTGCAGGATCAGGGAGGCCATGCAGCGTAGGTTTGCTGAGGCATTCGCTCCGGAGTCCTCTGGGTCACTAAGGACGACATGATCCGCAGCCACCTCCTCCCAGCCACGTACAAGTCCACTGGTTTCTTGGGACTGTAAATCATCCCTAAAAGACTGCTGCTGATGATGCTGAGTGCCAGCCTCCACCTCCATGCTGACACAATCCTCCTCCTCCTCCTCCTCCTCCTCCTCCTCTTCCTGTGCGATGGGTGGGACAGAAGGAACACTGTCTGGGTAAAGGGGGCCTTGAGAGGCAAGGAAGTCCTCCTCTTCCTGCCTCTGTTCTGCCTCAAGTGCCCTGTCCATTATTCCACGCAGCGTGTGCTCCAACAGGTGGACAAGAGGTACAGTGTCACTGATGCATGCACTGTCACTGCTCACCATCCTCGTGGCCTCCTCAAATGGTGCCAGGACAGTGCATGCATCCCTGATCATGCCCCACTGGCGTGGAGAAAAAAAACCAAGCTCCCCTGACCCTGTCCTGGTGCCGTAGTCGCACAGGTACTCATTGATGGCCCTCTGCTGCGTGTGCAGCCGCTGCAGCATGGCCAACGTTGAGTTCCACCTGGTGGGCATGTCACATATAAGGCGGTTCTTGGGCAGGTTCAACTCCTTTTGCAGCTCAGCCAGGCGAGCACTGGCATTATAAGATCTGCGGAAATGCACACAGACTTTCCTGGCCTGCCTCAGGACATCCTGTAAGCCCGGGTACCTGCCCAAGAACCGCTGCACCACCAGGTTAAGGACGTGAGCCACACAGGGCACATGGGTCAGTTGTCCCTGTCGGAGGGCGGAGAGGAGGTTGGTGCCATTGTCGCAAACCACCATTCCTGGCTTAAGCTGGCGTGGCGTCAACCACCTCTCGGCCTGGCCCTGCAGAGCAGACAGGACCTCTGCCCCAGTGTGGCTTCTGTCCCCCAAACACACCAGCGCAAGCACGGCATGGCATCTTTTTGCCTGCGTACTTGCGTAGCCCCGTGAACGGCTACGGAGCACCGCTGGTTCATAGGACAAACCACAGGAAGAGGCCATGGAGGAAGAAGAAGAGGAGGGGGTGGAGGAGAGAGGTGTGTCACAACCAGTAGTAGCATTTTGGAGGCGTGGCGGTGGGACAACCTCCAACACTACTGCACCTTGTCCTGAATCCTTCCCAGCTGCCAAAAGAGTGACCCAATGGGCCGTGAAAGAAAGGTAACGTCCCTGTCCATGCCTGCTGGACCATGAGTCAGCGGTAATATGCACCTTACCGCTGACCGCCCTGTCCAGCGAGGCCAAGACATTGCCTTCCACATGCCGGTAGAGAGCCGGAATAGCCTTCCGTGAGAAAAAGTGGCGTTTGGGAACCTGCCACTGAGGAACCGCACATTGCACAAACTCACGGAAGGGGGCCGAGTCTACCAACTGAAAAGGCAGCAGTTGAAGCGCTAGCAATTTAGCCAAGCTAGCATTCAACCGCTGGGCATGTGGATGGCTGGGAGTGAACTTCTTTCGACGGTCCAGCAGCTGGGGCAGGGAAATTTGCCTGCTAGAATCGGACGTCGGTGTACTGCTAGCAGAGTGGGCGCAAGTACTTGGCTGTGACACACCTAATTCTACACCTTCATTCCTCTCAGTGCATGTTTCAGAGAGGACTGAAGTTATAGTGGGGTTGGAGATCCCAGCTGATGCGGTGCAAGGAGAGGTCCGCTTTGTTCTTTGGTGTGGGTCTTTGAGGTAGGCTTGCCAACGAGCTGCATGGCAGGTCAACATATGTCTGGTCAGGCATGTGGTACCCAAGCGGCTGATGTTTTGGCCACGCGATATACGCTTGAGACATATGTTGCAAACAGCAGCTGTGCGATCTGATGCACTAGCCTCAAAAAAGGCCCACACCAAAGAACTTTTTGAATGACGGGCAGAGGCAGCGCCCTGCACAGGCGGAGCTCTGCGGTGTGATTCCGTCGGTGTACTGCCCTTACGCTGGCCACCAAAGGGCATCCTGCCTCGTTGGAGATGTGCCTCCTCCTCATCCTCCTCCTCCTCCTCTCTCCTATTAGGCACCCACGTGGAGTCATTGACCTCATCATCCCCTCCCTCCTCATCACTGGAGCCAATCTGGCAGTATGCTGCAGCTGCTGGAACATGACTGCCAGATTGGTGTCCTTCTTGAGCATCCCCTCTGTCTGCTCTCACGCTACTGCCTTCCTCTAGCTGGGTTTCATCATCAGACCCTTCGAAACGCTGGGCATCCTCCTGGAGCATGTACCCAACACTGTGCTGAAACAGTTCGGGGGACTCCTCAGGAGGAGGACATGGTGGGTCTAGGGAAGGAGTGACTGATGATTTGTCTGACATTGATACCAGGGAAGACGACGCTTTGGCAGCTGCTTTTCCAGTACCCTGAGCCTGGGTGAGAGAGGATGAGGAGGAGGAGGAGGGCTTGGTCATCCACTCTACCAAGTCTTCGGCATGATGTGGCTCAACATGTCCAGCTGCCGAAAAGAAGGACAAGCGTGTCCCATGGCCATGTGCTGATGACAATGCACCGCGTCCACGACCAGCACTGTTGCCCCCAGACACAGAGCCTGCTTGCCCTCTTTTATTGCCTCCTGACTGTCTGCCTCTCCTTGTTTGCCTTCCAGACATTCTAATAGATGGCCTGCAGGGAGATGGGAAAAAAGCAATAAGGGCTACCTTCAGGTGTCCTTCTCTGTCCCTGGAAACAAGGACTTGCAGAGTGAAAGAAAAAAAACACTCTCCCTACCTACAGTTTTCTGTCCCTAGAAAAAATGTTTTTTTTAATCACAATATAGCACAAGGAAAATTAACTCACTGTCCTTACAGGTCCCTGGAAACAAGGACTTGCAGAGTGAAAGAAACTGACACTGTCCCTACCTAGAGTTTTCTGTCCCTAGAATAAATGTTTTTTTTAATCACAATATAGCAAAAGGACAATTCACTCACTGTCCTTCCAGGTCCCTGGAAACAAGGACTTGCAGAGTGAAAGAAACTGACACTGTCCCTACCTAGAGTTTTCTGTCCCTAGAATAAATGTTTTTTTTAATCACAATATAGCAAAAGGACAATTCACTCACTGTCCTTCCAGGTCCCTGGAAACAAGGACTTGCAGAGTGAAAGAAACTGACACTGTCCCTACCTAGAGTTTTCTGTCCCTAGAATAAATGTTTTTTTTAATCACAATATAGCAAAAGGACAATTCACTCACTGTCCTTCCAGGTCCCTGGAAACAAGGACTTGCAGAGTGAAAGAAACTGACACTGTCCCTACCTAGAGTTTTCTGTCCCTAGAATAAATGTTTTTTTTAATCACAATATAGCAAAAGGACAATTCACTCACTGTCCTTCCAGGTCCCTGGAAACAAGGACTTGCAGAGTGAAAGAAACTGACACTGTCCCTACCTAGAGTTTTCTGTCCCTAGAATAAATGTTTTTTTTAATCACAATATAGCAAAAGGACAATTCACTCACTGTCCTTCCAGGTCCCTGGAAACAAGGACTTGCAGAGTGAAAGAAACTGACACTGTCCCTACCTAGAGTTTTCTGTCCCTAGAATAAATGTTTTTTTTAATCACAATATAGCAAAAGGACAATTCACTCACTGTCCTTCCAGGTCCCTGGAAACAAGGACTTGCAGAGTGAAAGAAACTGACACTGTCCCTACCTAGAGTTTTCTGTCCCTAGAATAAATGTTTTTTTTAATCACAATATAGCAAAAGGACAATTCACTCACTGTCCTTCCAGGTCCCTGGAAACAAGGACTTGCAGAGTGAAAGAAACTGACACTGTCCCTACCTAGAGTTTTCTGTCCCTAGAATAAATGTTTTTTTTAATCACAATATAGCAAAAGGACAATTCACTCACTGTCCTTCCAGGTCCCTGGAAACAAGGACTTGCAGAGTGAAAGAAACTGACACTGTCCCTACCTAGAGTTTTCTGTCCCTAGAATAAATGTTTTTTTTAATCACAATATAGCAAAAGGACAATTCACTCACTGTCCTTCCAGGTCCCTGGAAACAAGGACTTGCAGAGTGAAAGAAACTGACACTGTCCCTACCTAGAGTTTTCTGTCCCTAGAATAAATGTTTTTTTTAATCACAATATAGCAAAAGGACAATTCACTCACTGTCCTTCCAGGTCCCTGGAAACAAGGACTTGCAGAGTGAAAGAAACTGACACTGTCCCTACCTAGAGTTTTCTGTCCCTAGAATAAATGTTTTTTTTAATCACAATATAGCAAAAGGACAATTCACTCACTGTCCTTCCAGGTCCCTGGAAACAAGGACTTGCAGAGTGAAAGAAACTGACACTGTCCCTACCTAGAGTTTTCTGTCCCTAGAATAAATGTTTTTTTTAATCACAATATAGCAAAAGGACAATTCACTCACTGTCCTTCCAGGTCCCTGGAAACAAGGACTTGCAGAGTGAAAGAAACTGACACTGTCCCTACCTAGAGTTTTCTGTCCCTAGAATAAATGTTTTTTTTAATCACAATATAGCAAAAGGACAATTCACTCACTGTCCTTCCAGGTCCCTGGAAACAAGGACTTGCAGAGTGAAAGAAACTGACACTGTCCCTACCTAGAGTTTTCTGTCCCTAGAATAAATGTTTTTTTTAATCACAATATAGCAAAAGGACAATTCACTCACTGTCCTTCCAGGTCCCTGGAAACAAGGACTTGCAGAGTGAAAGAAACTGACACTGTCCCTACCTAGAGTTTTCTGTCCCTAGAATAAATGTTTTTTTTAATCACAATATAGCAAAAGGACAATTCACTCACTGTCCTTCCAGGTCCCTGGAAACAAGGACTTGCAGAGTGAAAGAAACTGACACTGTCCCTACCTAGAGTTTTCTGTCCCTAGAATAAATGTTTTTTTTAATCACAATATAGCAAAAGGACAATTCACTCACTGTCCTTCCAGGTCCCTGGAAACAAGGACTTGCAGAGTGAAAGAAACTGACACTGTCCCTACCTAGAGTTTTCTGTCCCTAGAATAAATGTTTTTTTTAATCACAATATAGCAAAAGGACAATTCACTCACTGTCCTTCCAGGTCCCTGGAAACAAGGACTTGCAGAGTGAAAGAAACTGACACTGTCCCTACCTAGAGTTTTCTGTCCCTAGAATAAATGTTTTTTTTAATCACAATATAGCAAAAGGACAATTCACTCACTGTCCTTCCAGGTCCCTGGAAACAAGGACTTGCAGAGTGAAAGAAACTGACACTGTCCCTACCTAGAGTTTTCTGTCCCTAGAATAAATGTTTTTTTTAATCACAATATAGCAAAAGGACAATTCACTCACTGTCCTTCCAGGTCCCTGGAAACAAGGACTTGCAGAGTGAAAGAAACTGACACTGTCCCTACCTAGAGTTTTCTGTCCCTAGAATAAATGTTTTTTTTAATCACAATATAGCAAAAGGACAATTCACTCACTGTCCTTCCAGGTCCCTGGAAACAAGGACTTGCAGAGTGAAAGAAACTGACACTGTCCCTACCTAGAGTTTTCTGTCCCTAGAATAAATGTTTTTTTTAATCACAATATAGCAAAAGGACAATTCACTCACTGTCCTTCCAGGTCCCTGGAAACAAGGACTTGCAGAGTGAAAGAAACTGACACTGTCCCTACCTAGAGTTTTCTGTCCCTAGAATAAATGTTTTTTTTAATCACAATATAGCAAAAGGACAATTCACTCACTGTCCTTCCAGGTCCCTGGAAACAAGGACTTGCAGAGTGAAAGAAACTGACACTGTCCCTACCTAGAGTTTTCTGTCCCTAGAATAAATGTTTTTTTTAATCACAATATAGCAAAAGGACAATTCACTCACTGTCCTTCCAGGTCCCTGGAAACAAGGACTTGCAGAGTGAAAGAAACTGACACTGTCCCTACCTAGAGTTTTCTGTCCCTAGAATAAATGTTTTTTTTAATCACAATATAGCAAAAGGACAATTCACTCACTGTCCTTCCAGGTCCCTGGAAACAAGGACTTGCAGAGTGAAAGAAACTGACACTGTCCCTACCTAGAGTTTTCTGTCCCTAGAATAAATGTTTTTTTTAATCACAATATAGCAAAAGGACAATTCACTCACTGTCCTTCCAGGTCCCTGGAAACAAGGACTTGCAGAGTGAAAGAAACTGACACTGTCCCTACCTAGAGTTTTCTGTCCCTAGAATAAATGTTTTTTTTAATCACAATATAGCAAAAGGACAATTCACTCACTGTCCTTCCAGGTCCCTGGAAACAAGGACTTGCAGAGTGAAAGAAACTGACACTGTCCCTACCTAGAGTTTTCTGTCCCTAGAATAAATGTTTTTTTTAATCACAATATAGCAAAAGGACAATTCACTCACTGTCCTTCCAGGTCCCTGGAAACAAGGACTTGCAGAGTGAAAGAAACTGACACTGTCCCTACCTAGAGTTTTCTGTCCCTAGAATAAATGTTTTTTTTAATCACAATATAGCAAAAGGACAATTCACTCACTGTCCTTCCAGGTCCCTGGAAACAAGGACTTGCAGAGTGAAAGAAACTGACACTGTCCCTACCTAGAGTTTTCTGTCCCTAGAATAAATGTTTTTTTTAATCACAATATAGCAAAAGGACAATTCACTCACTGTCCTTCCAGGTCCCTGGAAACAAGGACTTGCAGAGTGAAAGAAACTGACACTGTCCCTACCTAGAGTTTTCTGTCCCTAGAATAAATGTTTTTTTTAATCACAATATAGCAAAAGGACAATTCACTCACTGTCCTTCCAGGTCCCTGGAAACAAGGACTTGCAGAGTGAAAGAAACTGACACTGTCCCTACCTAGAGTTTTCTGTCCCTAGAATAAATGTTTTTTTTAATCACAATATAGCAAAAGGACAATTCACTCACTGTCCTTCCAGGTCCCTGGAAACAAGGACTTGCAGAGTGAAAGAAACTGACACTGTCCCTACCTAGAGTTTTCTGTCCCTAGAATAAATGTTTTTTTTAATCACAATATAGCAAAAGGACAATTCACTCACTGTCCTTCCAGGTCCCTGGAAACAAGGACTTGCAGAGTGAAAGAAACTGACACTGTCCCTACCTAGAGTTTTCTGTCCCTAGAATAAATGTTTTTTTTAATCACAATATAGCAAAAGGACAATTCACTCACTGTCCTTCCAGGTCCCTGGAAACAAGGACTTGCAGAGTGAAAGAAACTGACACTGTCCCTACCTAGAGTTTTCTGTCCCTAGAATAAATGTTTTTTTTTAAGCACACTATAGCAGAAGCACAAAACACACTGACACTCTCCCTACCTATCCTTCTCTTTCCCTAAACTAAAGGAATCCAGGTTAAGCAAGAAAGAAATAACAGTCACTGTCCCTGCCTATGCTACTCTATCCCTGCTCCGGAACACACTACACTAGGCCGCCGTGCTGGCGGCCTTTTATAGTGTGGGGCGTGTACTAAACACCCTCAGCAATAATTGGCCACAGGCATCCTGCCTGTGGCCAATCATTGCTCTCCTCGCTGCCGGCGCTGTGATTGGCCAAGCATGCGGGGTCACAGTGCATGCTTGGCCAATCACAGCGCCTGGATGACACTGCGATGGCGTAGTGCATTGTGGGCCGTTCGCGTCACTCGAATTTGGCGCGAACGGCCCAAATCGTTCGATCTTCGTCGAACGATCGAACAGCCAATGTTCGAGTCGAACGTATGTTCGACTCGAACACGAAGCTCATCCCTAGTGCTGGCAATGCATGTTCAACCAGGCATATGTCTGTGAATGTTTAAAGTTCAGTAGCAGCTTTATTTTTTCCCCATAAAGAATTTATTGACTGTTTTAAACATATAACATATCAGAAAAGAAAATGCCGATACATTATGAGGATTATGAGCTTCAACAGAAGGTGTTGAAATACATAACAGTCTAAAGATGGAATCCAAAAACAGTGGCCAGTAGTAGAGGTGTATTGACCAAGCAAAGTAACAGGTTTTTATCTGTCTATTTGAAGCTAGTAGTATGATATTGTCTCTTGTAGTAATGAACTTTGTTTCTTTACAAGCACTTTGAGGGTCAGGTCAATTCCTAAAGTATTTCTAAAAGCAAAACCTTTTTTTTTAATAGAGGGTTAGAATATCAAGTTAGGTTTTTATTGGTGCCCGTGTCCCCATAAAGGAGGTGCCCTCTCTCTATTTTTCCTAGTGACCATTGCCATTGAGAATGGGAAAACAAATACAATATTTAGAAAAAATAGCGAAATGTAAAAATGCTCAATTTAATTAGTAATAACAACAGTGAGAGAAGAGAACATTTCCAATAGAATGATATGTGAAGGAAAATCTCTCAAATGGAACACATATTGAAAAACAAAAAGCCTGATAGGGGGTTTTAATGCGCCCCTATTCTACCCCCCCCCCCAAAAAAAAATTGGGCTTTAGGTATGCTTCAAAGTACATGTGAACGCTTACCCTATAAAGCAACTCATTCAGTTTAAAATAGGGATGAAAGGCAAAACATGTGTTAATTTATAAAACAATATATATATATATATATATATATATATATATATATATATATCTTGTGTCCCCTTTTTTTAAAAGAGATCACATACCCTCTATTCTCAGCTGCATAAGGATCTTAGAGAGCTGGGAAAGGAGAAGCAGCCTCACACTGGTCTTACCTGTGAATGGCTGTGCAAGGAGGAAGGGCGTGTTGGCACAAGTCTGATAATTGGAGGAGAGCAGGCTAAGTTCTTAGCACAGCCAGAAAAGTGACCAAACTGTGCTCTCCTGCTTAGTGTGGTCAATTTTTAATAGGAAAGCAAAGGGACTGTCAGGAAAAGCAGGTATTTCACACAAAGGAAGCATACAAAGAGATCAGGATACTTTTTCATGCAAGTAATAAGTATATAAAATTGAAATGTTACTAAATGTTGTGTCTACTCTTCCCTTCTACAGTGCCAACAAAACCAAACATTTAGGGTGGTATCTCCATGGCAAGGGCAGAGGCATGTAGTCTCCATGTCATGCTAACAACATCTGCATGCCTATTAACACTGGGGGTTGCTTTGGTAAAGGTCATAAAGAAAAGGATTAAACTGATGCCTTATGCTTGCCTTTTGGTATCATTTTCTGAGGAAGTGGGTGCCAGTATTGGGGGGGTTTGATGTGCACTCCCTGCTTGGTGGGGATATATTGCAGGGATATTCATAAAAAAAAAAAACACATAGATTGAGTTAAAAATACTTCAATATTTCAAATTCAAAGCAGTCGTTTAATCTGCTTATGCTTTGCACTCCCTGGCTCCTCCTTTTTATTCCTCATCTACCTGCTAATAACATTTTTAAATCCTGGTGCTAATGATTTCACAAATTAAAAGAGAATTTCACACAGCTTAAGCACTAGGGACAACAGTTCGCCATAGGAAATCATTGCACTTCTATTTTGTCTTGCAGTTATATAGATTATCCCAAGCCATTTCGCTATCAACTTGGTTGGATAGTTGGTTCTGAGTGCAAACCTGCAGACAAATAGAAATGAAGGCACGTGTTAAGAAAATAATGATTAGTATACTGAATAGTATAATTATATGTATTATACCACATGTAGCTATGAGAATACATTTGCTTTTAGCTAAACTCCAAGCATATAAAAAAGGCTAATTAATGCAGTTATGTATTCATTAAAAATGTATTATTAAATACATGTTAGGTTTAAAAACGAAATGTATCTCGCTATCATCTTCATTATTGTGAGATAATATGCTGATAGGTGAAAAGAGTGAGCAGTGGAAAGACCTTATGGGAGGGATTTACTAAAGCTGGAGAGTGCAAAATCTGTTCCTCCACCCCAAACTTGTTCATCCATGTCTTTATGGACCTTGCTATGTGCATTGGTGCACAGACATGTTGGAACATCCCCAAACTCTTCCCACAAAGTTGGGAGCATGAAATTGTCCAAAATGTCTTGGTATGCTGATGCCTTAAGAGTTCCCTTCACTTGAACTAAGTTGTCAAGCCCAACCCCTCAAAAACAACCAAAAAACATAATCCCCCCTCCACCAAATGATTTAGACCAGTGCACAAAGCAAGGTCCATAAAGACATGGATGAGCAACTTTGGGGTGGAGAAACTTGACTGGCCTGCACAAAGTCCTGACCTCAACCCGATAGAACACCTGACCTCACAAATGCACTTCTGGAAGAAAGGTCACACATTTCCATAGATACTCCTAAACCTTGTGGACAGCCTTCCCAGAAGAGTTGAAGCTGTTATAGCTCCAAAGGGTGGGCCAACTCAATATGAACCCTACAGACTAAGACTGGGATGCCATTAAGCTCATGTGTGTGTAAAGGCAGGCATCCCAATACTTTTGGTAATATAGTGTATATGTGTATATATATATATATATATATATATATATATATATATATTTTATATATACATATATATATTCCCCAGCCAAGTATTTATCTGTTTGCTTGGTGATTAT
This sequence comes from Rana muscosa, assembly GCA_029206835.1. Taxonomy (NCBI): domain Eukaryota; kingdom Metazoa; phylum Chordata; class Amphibia; order Anura; family Ranidae; genus Rana; species Rana muscosa. Next base: position 442,824,428 of record CM055127.1, on the reverse strand, counting down.
CTTTAAATGGCTTGTAGCTATTATACATTTTTTTTAAAGTGGGGTTTTACTTTAATGCAGAACATATCCTTGAGAAACTTGTCCTTGGTTGTCCTTGACTGGTCTCTGTCAGTCACTATATCAACACAAGAACATTTCTACAAAACAAACCAGAATTAATTTATCTTCAAACCTAAAATATTTACATTATTTCAATAAATGTGGAAGCCAATTTCATGCCGGTGTTATCTCCGATTTTACATACTAAATGTCCCTCATATGAAATCCCAAAGAAATTTTGGATAGTTAGCAATTCTAATTTGGTTAAGAATAAAAGTTATGTCAGATTTCCTGACAGGTGGCTCTGTGCAGGCTGAGACACACATGTCACTCACTCTATCATACATGAATTTAGGAAGTGCGGTTTAATTCTTATACATAATGTTATGGGCTATGGGTAGCATTGTTGCAAAGTAGCAGAAATCTAATAAATACAAATTAATTCAATAATTGACTTTCAAATTTCATACTTACATTATGCTGGTGCCACTTCTCTATGACAAATCTGCCTTATTTATAATATTGCTTGTAGAATATCCCACTGGTAAGACATTTGACTTCGTTTTGCAAACTAACTGAACAGTTAGTTTTATTCTGTTTAAAATAACCTTATATTGTTGTTTGAAAAACAGATCTAAAGCATTTCAGAAACCTGGACAAACCAACTGTGCAAAAAAACAACAAAAAAACACAGATGCATAGAATAGCTTAAATTGTTGTAGATGCAATTTTCTTTCTTTTTTTTTCATCGTTGGATTATGTAGGGCAGGGGTGTCCAACATTTTGACTTTCCTGGCCACATTAGAAGAAGATGAATTGTCCTGGGCCACACATAAAATATACTAACAATAAGTCCTTATGCACACAGGGCATTTTGCAAACTCTCCTAGAAGCCTTTCCTCCTGGCAGGAGCGTTTTGGCAGAAAAAATTAAATAAAAAGACAGTCACGCCCAGCACTCAGAGGTCCTCCATAGAGAGATAAGACTGAACAGGTAACATGTCCATAATTGACCCAAATGCTTGGTGAATGCAGCCCTCCTCAGACGGGGGAATCAATGTGAAACTACATAAAGAACAAACGAGGAAGAACAAAAGAGGACGGCGCAAACACAGAGTGCATTACCCAAAAATGTAATAGGAGTGCAGTATAAAAGAACATGTACAACGTATGGAATCAGCACTCTTGGAAAATGTTCATTCAATTGTTCAATTGTGTAGAAAAAAAACTAATCACAGACATGCCTCAAAACTATTTTCATTTAACATTCCAACATTCTGGCTTTAAGAAACACTTAAAAAAAAATAAAAAATTAGGAAAACTGTAGTCAATTGCAACTGTTTTTGCAGCTCAAGCACCTCTGGCTTTCCTCCTAGTGTCTCCAGGGGAGGAGACACTAGTGCTGACGTCAGGCCACTGTCCGATACCGGGTCGGCAGTGGCCCCCATTGTCATATGTTTTTATCATTCATTTTATTTTGGCTTTTAACATACAAATCCAATAAATACTACACTATGGAGACTTCATCTGGCTTCTGGTGAGCTTTATCTACTACAGCTAGGCAGCCTGAACAGCCTTCCCCACAACAGATAGCGGATCTACACTGAGTGCGTGCTTCCTGCTATAATGGCATCCAGCTTTTCCGGTAAGTGTCCATTTTACAGGGGTGCGGTGGATGATTTTGGAGCACTGTACTGGATCACCTCTTCAATTTTTAAGTCACCACCAATTTTTTGTGCACATCTTTGCACTGAACTATTGTGTTTTCACCAATACCTTTATATTGCTGATCCTATCATGGGACTGTTCATTTAAATCTATATTTCTCACTATATTGTTTTTTTATTGTCGATTTCCATTTAAGATTGAACTTACCGTATATACTGGAGTATAAGCTGAGTTTTTCAGCCCTTTCTTTAGGGCTGAAAGTACACCCCTCGGCTTATACTTGAGTCAGTACCTGAAAATCTTCTTATACTGCGGCCAGCGTTCATTGTTTAAATATCGTGGCTTTCTCCTGGTCCCTTCCGTGATAGGCATTTCCAGCAAACACTGTGTTGAGTGTTCCGCCTATCACGGAGATCCTCTCATTCTCGGACTCCGTTTCCCAGCAGACACTGTGTTCAGTGTTCCGTCTATCATGGACGTTCTCTTGTCTGAAGATGAAAAGACGTCCGTGATTGGCAGAACACTGAACACAGTGCCTGCTGGGAAACGGAGTCCGAGAATGAGAGGATCTCCGTGATAGGCAGAACACTCAACACAGTGTTTGCTGGAAACGCCTATCACGGAAGGGACCAGGAGAAAGCCACGATATTTAAACAATGGACGCTGGCCGCAGTATAAGAAGATTTTCAGGTACACTGACTCGGGCACAGGGAGGCTGCAATGGACACAGTGAGGTGGCACAGTGAGGTGGCAATGGGCACAGTGAGGTGGCACAGTGAGGTGGCAATGGGCACAGTAAGGTTGGGCAATTGGTACAGTGAGGTGGCAATGGGCACATTTCCCCCCCTAGGCTTATACTCTAGTCAATAAGTTTTCCCAGTTTATTGGGGTAATATTAGGTACCTCGGCTTATACTCGGGTCGGCTTATACTCGAGTATATACGGTGTGTGTGTATATATATATATATATAATATATATATGTTCAATCTATATATATATATATATATATATATATATATGTTATGGAAATATTTCTGATTGGGACTCTAAAAACAGAAGTTAATACTGCAGCTGCAGGAACAGATACACGGGACGCAATCACCGTGTGTAAAATGACTGTTCAGTGTCAAAATTTATTATTACATGTTATTTTATACATAGATAAGAAAGGGGTGGGTTGAGATGAAATAGAAAAATGTTATTAAAAACTAACAAAAAGGAATATATTATTAAAAGCTAGCGAATAGAACAATTGCAAAAGTAAAACCTTGAGAGGGAGGGGGGAGTAGAGACAGAGAAAGCTTCTAGCATAAGATGTGTCTGTTAGGGATGAGCCGAACGCCCCCCCCCCCTGTTGCCTGTTCGCCTGTTCGCAGCAAAACATGCGAACAGGCAAAAAATTTGTTTGAACACGTGAACACCGTTAAAGTCTATGGGACACGAACATTAAAAATCAAAAGTGTGAATTTTAAAGGTTAATGTGCAAGTTGTTGTCATAAAAAGTGTTTGGGGATCTGGGTCCTGCCCCAGGGGACATGTATCAATGCAAAAAAAAGTTTTAAAAACTGACGTTTTTTCGGGAGCAGTGATTTTAATAATGCTTAAAGTTAAACAATAAAAGTAAAATATTCCTTTAAATTGTGTACCTGGGGGGTGTCTATAGTATGCCTGTAAAGTAGCGCATGTTTTCCATGTTTAGAACTGTCCCTGCACAAAATGTAATTTCTAAAGGAAAAAAAGTAATTTAAAACTACTCGCGGCTGTAATGAATTGTCGTGTCCCGGCAATACAGATAAAAGTAATTGAAAAAAAACGGCAGTGGTTCCCCCCCAGTCCATTACCAGGCCCTTTGGGTCTGGTATGAATATTAAGGGGAACCCTGTGCCAATTTAAAAAAAAAATAGCGTAGGGGTCCCCCTCAAAATCCATACCAGACCCTTCAGGTCAGGTATCGATTTTAAGTGGAACCCCGCACCAAAATTTAAAAAAATGGCGTGGGGTTCCCCCCAAAAGTCCATACCAGACCCTTATCCGAGCACGCAACCTGGCAGGCCGCAGGAAAAGAGGGGGGGCGAGAGAGCGCCCCCCTCCTGAACCGTACCGGGCCACATGCCCTCAACATGGGGAGGATGTCCCCATGTTGATGGGGACAAGGGCCTCTTCCCCACAAACCTTGCCCGGTGGTTGTGGGGGTCTGCGGGCGAGGGGCTTATCGGAATCTGGAAGCCCCATTTAACAAAGGGGGCCTCCAGATCCCGGCCCCCTCTAAGTGAATTGGTAATGGGTACATTGTACCCCTACCATTTCACAAAAAAAATGTGTCAAAAATTTTAAAAACCATAGTACACAGCTTGGGACAAGTCCTTTATTAAAAAGAAAAAAATTCCAACTACGTAATCCTCTCTAGAGCGATACGGAGAAGTGACTCGATCCTGCCTCCATGGGAGGCACCCGGGGAATGAGGCTTTCTCGCCGTGACAGCTCTTTTATAGCTGAGGGCGGGGCCACCCGTAACTTGCGTGGGTGACCCCACCCCCTCTGACGCAACGCGGGTTTCCAGTGCCCGCAGACCCCCACAACCACCGGGCAAGGGTTGTGAGGATGAGTGAAGAGAGAAAATTACCGCTCCAGGTGAGTGAGTTCTGTTAATCCTTCAACAATCAGGAAACCATGGGTGCTGGCAATGCACAAGGCAAACAGGAACAGCAGAAAGGAAGGGATGGACAGCCGCACTCCAAAAAAAACCTTAAAGGTTGCTTTTATTGTAAAAAAGATAAATCACATGCACCGTTTCACACTACAAATGTTAGTGCTTACTCATAGCTATGAGTAAGCACTTACATTTGTAGTGTGAAACGCGTCAGCTGATCCCTGCCTTGCTGTGACCTGTGGTGCATGTGTTTTATCTTTTTTACAATAAAAGCAACCTTTAAGTTTTTTTTTTTGGAGTGCGGCTGTCCATCCCTTCCTTTCTGCTGTTGTAAGGATGAGGCCCTTGTCCCCATGTTGAGGGCATGTGGCCTGGTACGCTCTCTCGCCCCCCTCTTTTCCTGCGACCTGCCAGGTTGCGTGCTCGGATAAGGGTCTGGTATGGATTTTTGGGGGGAACCCCTACGCCATTTTTTTTAATTGGCGCAGGGTTCCCCTTAATATCCATACCAGACCTAAAGGGCCTGGAAATGGAATTTGGGGGGACCCCCACGCTTTAAAAAAAAAATTGGTTTGGGGTTCCCCTTAATATTCATACCAGACCTAAAGGGCCAAAGGGCCGTGTGGCCCAATCACATGTGTGTGATTGGGCAACATGCAACCTGTGGGACGCAAGGTTAAAACCTTTGTTTTCTTGTCGCAGAGGTACAACAGAAAGTGAGCGAAAATCTCTCCAAAGTGTGGGGAAAAACCCTCCTCACTTAAACACCTACGTGTCTGGACGATTTAATCACTCTTCGTATTGTGTACATTTTTAGATTTCCCATCACTTGCTGTACCCCACCATGTACCAGGGGATATGATCAACATGTACAAATATATAAGGGGTCCATATAGTGAACTTGGTGTTGAGTTATTCACTTTAAGGTCATCACAGAGGACAAGGGGGCACTCTTTACGTCTGGAGGAAAAGAGATTTCATCTCCAAATACGGAAAGGTTTCTTCGCAGTAAGAGCTGTGAAAATGTGGAATAGACTCCCTCAAGAGGTGGTTCTGGCAAGCTCAGTAGATTGCTTTGAAAAAGGCCTGGACTCTTTCCTAAATGTACATAATATAACTGGGTACTGGCATTTATAGGTAAAGTTGATCCAGAGAAAATCTGATTGCCTCTTGGGGGGATCATGAAGGAATTTTTTCTCCTGCTTTAGAAAATTGGATTGTGCTTTGCTGGGGTTTTTCACCTTCCTTTGGATCAACTGTGGGTATAGGATTGTGTATATGAGATTGGGTTTTTTATTTATTTTTTGGTTGAACTGGATGGACTTTTTTCAACCTGACTAACTATGTAACTTTGCAACTGTGTAATTATATGTCCGGAGCCTACTTATTCCTCTCCGGGGGACTGAGACCTCTATGGCAGGTGGCAGGTGGAAGATCGGAGGGAGATCAGCAAACATTTATTAGCTGATCTTCCCTGGGTTGTATGAATCACATCTACATTAAAACTGTCAATTAGGGACATGACATCATTGACCTAATATGGCATGTTTATAAAAATAATAATTTCATGAATATAACCAAAAAATAATTATTCCATTAATATAACAAAAACATATTTAAAAACATATAATAAAGTTTGTAAAAAAAATAGTTTTCCTTTCAAGTAATTTATTTACTTAAATGATGTCCTTCCAGATTCAATTATTTTTCTACAGAATGGTTATCAGTAATCCAATTAAATCATATGATAACATTAAAAGTTGACTTAATTGGCTTCTAATTCAAATAATATACCATTTGGGTCAAAGCAGGAAATGAAGCAATACAAACCAAGTATATTCTGTAATTAATCTTTCATCCCTATGCTACTGCAGGAATGTTTCATTTTCCTCATTCTGGGAAGATTAAATATTTGCTCAGTTCAAAAAGAAAAACTATTTCATTGACCCGCAAGAAATGTTGCCTTGACAACACAGGCAAAAATGCTTTCTTTGTGTCCATGTTGGAGCAATATACCTAAAAACAACATAGGATTTTTATAAATAAAAGCTCTAGATAGAAGAATATATGGATTATCAAATGCAGTGGATGGATTTGATGTATTCTTTACATAGTCATTCATCAACAGAGCACAGAGGAAAGCTTACAATTTAAACAGTTTAACGAATCAGAACCACTTTTTTGATGCACAGATCTATGTATGCTTCTTCAATAATAGCATTATTCTACAAAGGTTGCTCTATATGTTCAGGTTACCTAGGGATAGCCTAGCAACACATCTTTTTGGGGAAGCAGACCTTATTTCATTAGTTTAACATGCTTTCTTTTGTATTTTCTTTATAAGAATATATATATATATACACACACTATATTGTCAAAAGTATTGGGACACCTGCCTTTACCCGCACATGAAGTTTAATGGCATCGCATTCTTAGAACGTAGGGTTCATTATTGAACTGTCCCACCATTTGCAGCTTTAAAAGCTTCAACTCTTCTCGGAAGGCTGTCCACAAGGTTTAGGAGTGTGTCTATGGAAATGTTTGACCATTCTTCCAGTAGCGCATTTGTGAGGTCAGGTACTGATGTTAGATGAGAAGGCCTGGCTCACAGTCTCCACTCTAATTTATTCCAAAGGTGTTCTATCGAGTTCAGGTTAGGACTTTGTGCAGGCCAGTAAAGCTCTTCCACCCCAAACTCGCCCATCCATGTCTTTATGGACCCTGCTTTGTGCACTGGTGCACAGTCATGTTGGAACAGGATGGAGCCATCCCCAAACTGTCCCCACAATTTTGGCAGCATGAAATTGTCCAAATAGTCTTGGTATGCTGAAGCCTTAAGAGCTCCCTTCACTGGAACTAAGGGGCCAAGTCCAACCCCGGAAAAACAACCCCACACCAAAATTCACCCTTCACCACAAAACACACAGTAAGGAACCTTTTATAAGCCAGGAACCATCATGCACCCCTTTAAATGACTTCAGACCAGGCTTAGAACAGTTGATGCAACTGTATTTGTACAATTTGGCGATACAGTTGAACATGAACAATCGTAATGGAATATCCCCTAACTAACTTAACTAGTCTGCCCAGGCATACCTCAACACATGGTAGTCCATGATTGGTGTTTCCCCAAAGCTTGGCAGATCCCTCCCTGGCCTCCTGGTGTCCTCCAGAGGACTGCTGAGCGCAGCAGTCCCACTCAGTGCCCAATGGTGGTCACAGCATCTTGTACAGGGAGAACGTGAGCCTCAGAACATGGCCTTCCCCCTCCCTTTATATAATAGGGTGGATAGGCAGAGTTCAAGAAGCCCAGGAACAAAGGTGCAGAATATTAGCCTCTTTCCCAGCCTGGGTCAGCCACTGTCTAACTCACAAACTGTAGGCAGCCTGCCTATATGTTGAATGTTGTTATCCATCAGATCGAAGACCACAACAGCAGGAGAAAACTCTGGATTGAATCTGAAAATTGCAGCAATAGTTATTCACTACTACTACTACTTTATATTTTGGTTGAAGTTTTACCTTCATTTTACACCTGATCAACAGATAACTTTTGCTATCTTGACAGATTTTTGCCTTTCTGCTTGCTTTTAATAATACACAACCCATGCACTGTAAAAGCTGAAAATTAGGCTTAAAACTTTGAATTAATGCACGGATAATTGGACCATTTAAAAAGCACTTCAGATGTTATAACAAAATTGTCTCAAGAGAGCAGCAGTGGCAAAGTATATCAATGATCTAACTGTGACATTGTCTCAAAAAAAAATTATGCAGGCATTACAAATTTACGGTAAGGAAGCATTTATTCTTACCATATATATTATTAATAAATGGTGCTAAAGAGCATTTCCTTCCAATACTGCAACATACTAGAACTCCTATTATCATCCCCTTTTCTGTGGAAGAAACGTATTTGTTAAGGTGTCCTTGTATTTAAAACTTTTATACAGTGGCCACTGTTTATGTTACAAATGGAGAAAATGAGGGGGAAAAAATAGTTCCCACAAGGCAATGTACAAGGAAAAAAAGAGAAGGACTTCTCTCAATGTAGTAGTTCTAGATACACAAATAAATATGTTATATAAGCAACAACAGCATTCTCATCTGAAGAGACTGCAAAACCAATAGAATAGAAAAAGTTTATCTTTTTTCTTTCTTAAATCCTTTCTGTATGGTTGTTTGGAGGCCATTCTTTGGAAAAAAAACATAGTCAAGGCCAATGACCAGGTACAAAAGTAGTTAAAATAAATAGAAGATGCATGTTGTGAAATTGTAATGGTTTTATAACAAATCTCCAAAGGTATGTATTATTTTTTTTCTCTTTAGCATAGTCTGTTTTTTAGCTCACTTAAAAAATGTACTCCCAACCAATAAAGGCAATTAACTATTTTATTTTCTGTACTACTTCACAAAAGAATACAATAAAAAAACAAGGAAAAATGTATTGATAAAAAACAAAACAAAAAAACAATTGATTCGTTCTGCTAAAAATCTTGTGAGTTGATATTTTCCAGTGTACTCTGCTGACTGTTATCAGTTAGCATTGTTTCTAGCAATGCCTGTGGACTCCCTAGAATAGGATATGTTTTCCTGGAAAAATCAACAGTAGGAATGAGCCAAACGCACTTGGGTTCAGTTCAGAATGGGCTCAGCGAACATTATTAAAATAAATAGGAGTCAATAGTAATGCCAATTTCTGCCTAAAAAGCAAGGGAATGTGAAACAAACTGTATGGGGGGGCTCGGATCAGCTCCCTGTAAAAATAAGGGGCCTCCAGATACTGCCATTCCCCTATGTGAATTGGTAAGAGGTACCCCTACTCATTTATAAAAAAGTGTAAAGACACATGTTTGTTGTCTTTGATTAAAAAAATTAAAAAAACAAAACAAAAATCCCATTATGTAATCCTTTGTCAATGACATCATCCAACGATGCAGATCCACATCAATCATGTCCAATCATGTCCACCAACTAACCAAAAGAAAAACCCTACCGACCGACAGAAATATTCAATCCCATCGCTCCACAAGCATTCTTGTCACTTTCGCCTAGGGCAGATGTAAACACTTAAATTTTATATTTCTGGAAAGCATGGGATCAATGTTTTTATTTGATCTCATGCCTTCATAAGTAGAGGAGAGATCTGGGGTCTTATAGACCACAGATGTCTCCATAAAGAGGATCTGTCATTCTTTGTTTCTATCACAAAGGATGTTTACATTTCTTGTGATAGGAAAAAAAAATTATAAAAAAAATGAAAGGAGCAGTATATAAATAAAAAATGTAATAAAATACATAATAATAAAAAAGAAAATTAAGAGCCCCCTGTCCCCCTGTTCCAGCACGCAGAGGCAAACGCAGAGACAAACGCATATGTAAGACCAGATAAGATTATGTGTTGTAAGATCATATATTGCTATGCAGGTTGCACTGTAGAAAGTGGTCATAACAATTCTTAAAAAACTGCTTTAAGAACCAATTCGTAAAAAGTCTAAAGTCACACTTCACAAGTCATTTATTAAAAAAAAAAAAAAACTCAAATATCCCATTATGTAAATGTTTTGTCAATTACATCACCCAGCTATGCAGATCCACATTAATCGTGCCCACCAACTACCCAAAAGAAAAGAAAGACCGCTCCAATCTCTGCCACTATGCTATGAAGGTAGCACTGTAGAAAGTAGTTAGGATAAATCTTGAAATATTGCTTTATGAACCCATGATGTATCTTCCTAATGTCCTTCACCATCGGGCACATTCCTACACATGTAGCTATGTTGGCTGCTATAGGTAACTCAGTATATATGTTATTATAATACAGGATTCATATAGAGCCAACAGTTTGCACAGGGCAGACAGTACAGTTACAATACAATAAAACAGGAGAAATCAGAGGGTCCTGCTCATTAGAATCTAGGAGGGAAGGTCAAGTGATTCAAAATGTAATAGCTGTGGGGGATGAGCTGATGGTAGGTGGAGGCAGGATAGGCTTCTCTGAAGAGGAGGGATTTCAGGGATCGTCTAAAAAAAAAACAGAGTAAAAGATAATCGGACAGATTGGGGTATAGAGTTCCATAGGATGGGAGAGGCTCTGGAAAATTCCTGCATCCTGCATGGGAGGAGGTGATGAGGGAACTAGAGAGCAGGAGGTTTTGGGAGAAACTAAGAGAACAATTAGGTTGGTATTTTGAGACTAGGCTAGTGATGTAGCTTAGGGCTGAGTTGTGGATGGCTATGTAAGTTGTTGTTAGTATTTTGAATTTAATTATTTGTGTAAATGGAAGCCAGGGGATTGACATAGAGGAGTAGCAGACACAGAACAGTTGGTAAGGTGTAAGGTGTACGAGCCTGGCAGCAGCATTCATGATGAAGGGGGATAGCCCTGTTTAAAGGTAATCCAATGAGAAGGGAGTTGCAAGGCGAGAGATGACCAGGGAGTGAACTTGGAGCTTTGTGATGTCATTGGTTAGGAAGGGGCCTATTGTGGAGATGTTGGGGAGATTGAGGTGGCAATATTTGGATAGTGATTGAATGTGGGGCCTAAAGGATAGATCAGAGTCCAGGATTACACCTAGAACCTTGGCATGCGGGGATGGGCTGATAGTTGTTTCAACTAAGTGAAAAATAATTTTTTCGCTTAGGAGTTCTTGAAGCAAATTTGAAAGTAGAAAAAAGTTTTAATAGTAAATATTTGATTCAGAGTTAAAATGGTATTAGTTAATTTAATTATTTACTGATCATGCAGCTTCTTTATCTTTTAATGCTTGCCTATGTTCCAGTTTAAGCTGGTGCCATGACCTTTGCCCCATGTTTCCGATTTCAGGGTGGCTCCTTTCTCTTGCAGGGCCTATAGAGCCAACCTTGCATGCAGAAACTAAAGTTGTATAAAGTGAAAGGCAGCGCTATATCCCAATGTAAATCAAGGTGAAAGTAAACATACAGTATCACAATACTAATAACATAATCAAATTATACAGCGTACAATATTAATTAAAAGAAAATACCAAAAAATACAAATGGAATTGCTTAGAAAATAAGTAGTCCACAAATATAGTGCTTCCAGTTCAATTATTAAGAAAGTTCCACAAGCAAAGTGTGTTAGTGCTTCCAGTTTAATTATTAAGAAAGTTCAACAAGCAAAGTGGGTAGTGCTTCTGTTACCGGCCTCAAAATGTGAATTAAGAGAGCCGATAATTGTAGACGTGATGAGATAAGGTGATCAGCTTGGCGTGGACTGCAAAGAATCACACAAACAGCATGAGACAAGACCACTGGGTTTTATGGCTGGAGATACCGGTAGTTTGACTTTTACATAACAATACATCTTTTACATTTTTATAATCACATGTTTATAACTATTAACAATATATAATACAGATTTTAACTGAAGTATTTTAAACCGTAGTTACACAAAAAAAACATTGTTATATTTTAATAACATATATATTCCTGTTATTCCGTGTTATAGCTGATGATGTACACTTTAACTGTGCAATACTGCTTTAATACAAACATTATTTCGGTAGTTCTCTTTTTTAACCACTAGATGGTGCACATGAAGCAATGCATAAGCTTTACATATAGGTTTTTCCTTATTCATCAAAATATCAGTTTTCAACATGTGCTTTTCTAACTTTATGGTACTTGTATAAACCAGGTTTCAATATTCCTATTTAGAACGGTTTAGTGCTTCTAATAGACATTTATTCTGACTAATGCAGTATTTTCATGTTTTTATGCCCTTTTCACTTGTTTCTCACACATGCTGTTCTAAACTTATAATATCAGTAACACTATAGCATACAGTCTGCTGGAACTTTCCCTGCATCTGCTCCAGATGTCTAAGAATCATTCTATTATAGTTTAATGCAGATTAGGAACGATTTAGAGTACATACCTGCAAAGAATCACACAAACAGCATGAGACAAGACCACTGGGTTTTATGGCTGGAGATAGTTTGACTCCAGTCACATGGTGGGTGGCCTTATATAAACTCTGTTTGTGTACCTTATCTGCCATCTACTGGGTCTTGATAGAATAGCAGGAAGGTATTTCTTTGCTAGAAATAAAATAAAATAAATGAATATGTACTTTGCTTTGGGGTGTCTGTTTTGTGACCATATAAACCCCAGTCCATCACATTTCAACACATAATGCAGAATGTGTCCACTGGCAGAGTTGAAAAACGGAAGGGAGGACCACTGCACAAATCCACCATGTGCATAGAAGAGCTCCGGAGCAGCTTACCAGAGAACCATGACCCTCTAGATATGAGTGGTCATGGTAAGCATATAAGGAAATCCTAGGGTTCTGCTATGTAGCTGTCCCTCAGACTCTGGATATCACAACCCCGGATTGCATCACAACTTCTCTCCCAAATGGAAATGATGATATGGCATATTAAAAGAAAGACCGGCAAATAGTGTACAATCCTCAAAATGCTTTAGTAAAATAAGTCATTGCAATTACATATAGCTAAAATACAAGTGCATCTCGATTAGCGTTGGCCGGCATCAAAGATGGACAACTCGATTGTGCATACTGACGTTACCACCTAGGCCACGCTCCTGTGTGTTCCATCATAAGTTGACGTCATCAGGGGACCTTGTGCCTAATGGGCACACATGTTAATGAAGAATATAGTTTGTTTGGGCCTACTTGGCCCAACTGTACTATTTAAAATGAAAGTAAACCTGGGCATCAGCTTTAATACTACTTTAAATAATAAAACATATGCTAAAATATATTCCACTCCTTCTCTATATAACTTGTAGTGTACAACCATATTTTATTCTCTTTTTGTGTACATTATAAATACAGTTCCACTCATGTGAAACGTGCATTCACCTTAGTTGTACAAGCAGTAATTGAAGCAAGAAAGAAATTAAAAAACACAGACAGGATTGGGTTTCTATGCGAGTTCTTGTATTTCATCCAAACTCTATGCATTATGACCACCACTTCTGTATGACATACCATGTATTGAATATACCTAGGATCTGTTTTTACATTTTTTGTCTAATTTTGTAGTAAATAAAAAATTATATATTTTTAGAAACTCTCTCTCATTGATATATCTATGCACCACAAAAATCCCTTTTGTCCTATCTCCCCTTTATTATAAATTACCTGGGATGAGGTGCCTATTTCGATGAGTGTTTCACCAATGAATGGACAACCCAATATGACAGACAGGAGACTTTGCTGATGGCAGCCCATCTAAAATCTGAGGGATGAGACAGTTTAGGGCTGGATTGACTGTTGCAACAAGATTACAATGGGGGTTATTTACTAAAGGCAAAATACACTTTGCACTACAAGTGCAAAGTGCACTTTAAATTGCACTGAAAGTGCACTTGGAAGTTAAGTCACTGTAGATCTGAGGAGGACATGCAAAGAAAATAAAAAACAGCATTTTAGTTTGCACATGATTGGATGATAAAATCAGCAGAGCTTCCCCACATTTCAGATCTACCCCTCAGATTTACAGCGACTGCACTTCCAAGTGCACTTTCAGTGCAATTTCAAGTGCACTTTGCACTTGTAGTTTGCACTTGTAGTGCAAAGTGGATTTGCCTTTAGTAAATAACCCCCAATGTCTTTCTATCTAAAATTCTTCCAGTCGTATCAAGATCGGTGGTCTTCATGAGCCATGTGGTGTGCCCTCAGGATAGGGCAACATTGACTTTAATTCAGTTTGGAAGCTCTAAACCTTTTAGGAAGGCAAACAGCATATTCCCTTTAAGTGGGCTTATATAAAACATACCATTTTTTTAATGAAACAAGGCGGCCTGAATTGATTGTCTCAGCACTTGTTAAATCCTTTAACATGGTCAGCTCTGATAGAGGAAAGAACCCTTAGCTTGAAATGCTTCGAAGGACAAAGAAAAAAAATGGAATTTCAATTGTGTTTCTAGAAAAGCTTGATTAACTACATGAAGGAAAAGGTCAGGACAATGTTCTTTATATGTGTCTGCAGGATGGTAGACAGAAGGTGCCAACACATTTAATAAGCATAACCTTGACCTTAATAAATGTCTTGATGCTGCAAACAAACAGTCATCTGTATACCATTTGCTGAGACTCATTAGCGTGTTTATTACACTTGTGTGTTGACGGAATAGTCAAATTCCTGTTGTACACAGAGGGTCTGGAGAGCAGTGGAGGCATGTTTTATCTGCTGTATTTATGATGCGATTTTGTTAAACAACAAGAAGATAAAAAAGTGAAAACAAAGGTCAGTGTAAAGATGTGGGTTTCAAGAATTCTTACTCATATACTCTTTACATAAATAACACTTTGCAGGAACCTTCTGGGGATAACAATAAAATAGGCTTACTTACTGATATGGGAAAAGAAAGAAGAGAGAGGGAATTAAACTGATTATCTATACCAGCAGTCTCCAAACTGAAGGGTCGCAGATGGGATTGGGCTTTTGCCTGCCTTTATCCGTCCCTGACACCAATGATAGGGCACCATTACTCCCACAGACACCAACGATGGGGCACTATTCTTCCCACTGATACCAAAAATGGGGTACTATTCTTTCCACTGATACCAACAATGGGGTACTGTTCCTTCCATCAATACCAATAATGGGGTACTGTTGCTTCCACTAAAACCAGATGGGTCATTGTTTACTCTCAATGATGCTGGGGCATTTTGTACTTCCCACTAAAGCCTGAAGGACAGTAAACTGGCCCTTGTTTAGAAAATTTAGAGACCCCTTATCTATACCCACAGCTTTTGTTTCCATGTACTTTACTACGCAAGTAAAAATGCACAGACAGTCCAAAAAATGTTTTTTAATTGGCCTTATGCTTGCCAACGTAATACACCACATATTGTCATGAGAGTGTTTTGAGCCTCCATTACAGTGAATACAAATGCCTTTAAAATGCATTCGTTTTTCCATAGCAATGAATTACAGTACAGTACAGTCCTTGTAAAATGCAAGGAAATGTAAGTACATGCATTCTACTAACATTTCACAAGCATTATTCATGTATTTATTCACAGTTACTGGCTATGGAAGTGAGAGAACAAGAAGTAACAGCAATGGGGCAGATTTACCAAAACTGGTGCACTCAGAATCCATGCAGCTGCGCATGGTAGTCAATCAGCTTCCAATTCCAGCTTGTTCAATTCAACTTTGGCAAAAAAACCTGGAAGCTGATTGGTTTCTATGCAGAGCTGCACCAGATTTTGCACTCTTCAGTTTTAGTAAATAACACCCAATGTGTAAAAATGCATACAAGACACTAGAAGATTGTCTTGTATGCTACCAGCATGTGGAAGGCAATGTCTTGGCCTCGTTGGACAGGGCGGTCAGCGGTAAGGTGCATATTACCACTGACTCATGGTCCAGCAGGCATTGACAGGGACGTTACCTTTCTTTCACGGCACACTGGGTAACTCTGCTGGCAGCTGGGAAGGATGCAGGACAGTGTACAGTATTGTTGGAGCTTGTTACGCCACCACGCCTCCAAAATGCTGGTAGTGGTGATTCTACCACACCTCTCTCCTCCACCCCCTCCTCTTCTTCTTCCTCTATGGCCTCTTCCTGTGCAGACTTGTCCTCGGAACCAGCGGCGCTCCGTAAGCGTTCTAGGGGCTATGCAAACAAAAAGATGCCATGCAGTGCTTGAGTTGGTGTGTTTAGGGGATAGGAGCCACACTGGGGCAGAGATTCTGTCAGCTCTGCAGGGGCAGGCTCAGAGGTGGTTGACGCCACACCAGCTTCAGCCAGGAATGGTGGTTTGCGACAATGGCACCAACCTCCTCTCTGCCCTCCGACAGGGACACTTGACCCATGTGCCCTGTTTGGCTCACATCCTTAATTTGGTGGTGCAGCGGTTCTTATGCAGGTACCCGGACTCACAGGATCTCCTGAGGCAGGCCAGGAAAGTATGTGGGCATTTCCACCGGTCATATAATGCCAGTGCTCGGCTGGCTGACCTCCAAAAGGAATGCAACCTGCCCAAGAACCATCTCATCTGTGACATGCCCACCAGGTGGAACTCAACGTTTGCAATGCTGCAGCGACTGGACATGCAGCAGAGACAATGCAGGACAATGCAGGAGAGACGTCACGGCTGAAAGCCTGTGTGTCTCACCGCATGTCAGCCAAGTTTGTATGCCGGACGCGTGCGTGACTGACCGTCAGTCAAGACGTCACACGCACAGCGCCAGGGGCGTAATGCCGATGCGCGGTGACAACGCCCCCCCCCGCCCCCACACACACACACACATCCAAGTGACGTGGAGGGGAGGAGGAAGGGAGGGCGCAACAGCGCGCATCGCAGCTCCCGGGTAAACAGGCATGAGCCAACCCCCCGGCCGTGGATCAAAGGGAGCACAAAAAAGGGGCTGCAAAGAGTAAGAAAGTACAAAACTAGATGAATATATATGGTGGATGCAAACTGGGTTCTAATTCTGACATGAGGAATTATGGTCTGACACACTTAAGGTCAGCCATAAGAAAATGGATGTGTGTGTGTGTGTGGGGGGCGGGGGGCGTTGTCACCGCGCATCGGCATCACGCCCCTGGCGCTGTGCGTGTGACGTCTTGACTGACGGTCAGTCACGCACGCGTCCGGCATACAAACTTGGCTGACATGCGGTGAGACACACAGGCTTTCAGCCGTGACGTCTCTCCTGCATTGTCGTGCCAGTGTGATGCTGAGGGGGAGTTTGGGGGCTTCCTGGGGCCGCACTCCATTCCCCATCCATCCACACTCTGCTGTTGAGTCAGCATAGCAGTAGTTACATCCAGACCTCCCTGTTCCCATTGGGCTTTGTACTCTCGTTGGACCCAACCAGGTAAACCCATCTTAATACTATAGCTCTGGGTCACCAGTTACTTTTAGTTTACTCCTTTGACGTTCATTACCATAGATATCCATTAGTATTTATTCCTTATACTATAGAAATTCGATCTACTCATGAGGGATGGTGTGCGTTTCTCCGGATTTCCCGTTGGGTCCCCCTCTCTGCTCCCGGGCTAGACTTGATTGGCCTGTCCCTGACCTGTGCTTCTATATGGACACAACCTCTGGGTCATATGTGAGTACCCTTTGGCATGGCCAGTCACATCCCAATTTTTAATATTTATATACATTTTTGTTGTTCATCCCTTATCCGGGCAATCTAATTATATCATCTGGGTATCTACTGTTTCTTTCTTTTTTATAGAATATGGATGCACTTGGCTCCTGAGGAGTGGACACAAGTCCATGAAACGCGTCGAGCCTTACTCTGATGCATCCAACACACATTGATCATTTTTAGATGGTTTTACCCTCTGTTGATATTTTTAGTTCACTTTCATTACATGAAGGACATGTTATTATTGTATCACCTGATGTGCCATGTTGTTATATATGCTGTTTATCATGTTTGTACTAGAACATTACCCCTGGTGTATGTATGCAACTACGTTTTTCTCATATCATGTCGATCATTGGTCCAATAAACATACATATGTTTGCACCTATGTGAATTTGTCTGGTCCCACCATGTACGCCTCATCTAAAGTCCCAAACCTTCCCCCCTCTTATCATATGTTCCAGGGATGGGAACGTGAACTCTCCTCACGTCCCCTTCAAAAGTCCCAAGCTTTGCTCTCCCCAGTGTTGTATCGCGAAATAGGGATGGAGGTGTACTATACGGTGGGACCTTACATTTTCTTATGGCTGACCTTAAGTGTGTCAGACCATAATTCCTCATGTCAGAATTAGAACCCAGTTTGCATCCACCATATATATTCATCTAGTTTTGTACTTTCTTACTCTTTGCAGCCTCTTTTTTGTGCTCCCTTTGATCCACGGCCGGGGGGTTGGCTCATGCCTGTTTACCCGGGAGCTGCGATGCGCGCTGTTGCGCCCTCCCTTCCTCCTCCCCTCCACGTCACTTGGATGTGTGTGTGTGTGTGGGGGCGGGGGGGGCGTTGTCACCGCGCATCGGCATCACGCCCCTGGCGCTGTGCGTGTGACGTCTTGACTGACGGTCAGTCACGCACGCGTCCGGCATACAAACTTGGCTGACATGCGGTGAGACACACAGGCTTTCAGCCGTGACGTCTCTCCTGCATTGTCGTGCCAGCGTGATGCTGAGGGGGAGTTTGGGGGCTTCCTGGGGCCGCACTCCATTCCCCATCCATCCACACTCTGCTGTTGAGTCAGCATAGCAGTAGTTACATCCAGACCTCCCTGTTCCCATTGGGCTTTGTACTCTCGTTGGACCCAACCAGGTAAACCCATCTTAATACTATAGCTCTGGGTCACCAGTTACTTTTAGTTTACTCCTTTGACGTTCATTACCATAGATATCCATTAGTATTTATTCCTTATACTATAGAAATTCGATCTACTCATGAGGGATGGTGTGCGTTTCTCCGGATTTCCCGTTGGGTCCCCCTCTCTGCTCCCGGGCTAGACTTGATTGGCCTGTCCCTGACCTGTGCTTCTATATGGACACAACCTCTGGGTCATATGTGAGTACCCTTTGGCATGGCCAGTCACATCCCAATTTTTAATATTTATATACATTTTTGTTGTTCATCCCTTATACGGGCAATCTAATTATATCATCTGGGTATCTACTGTTTCTTTCTTTTTTATAGAATATGGATGCACTTGGCTCCTGAGGAGTGGACACAAGTCCATGAAACGCGTCAAGCCTTACTCTGATGCATCAACACAAATTGATCATTTTTAGATGGTTTTACCCTCTGTTGATATTTTTAGTTCACTTTCATTACATGAAGGACATGTTATTATTGTATCACCTGATGTGCCATGTTGTTATATATGCTGTTTATCATGTTTGTACTAGAACATTACCCCTGGTGTATGTATGCAACTACGTTTTTCTCATATCATGTCGATCATTGGTCCAATAAACATACATATGTTTGCACCTATGTGAATTTGTCTGGTCCCACCATGTACGCCTCATCTAAAGTCCCAAACCTTCCCCCCTCTTATCATATGTTCCAGGGATGGGAACGTGAACTCTCCTCACGTCCCCTTCAAAAGTCCCAAGCTTTGCTCTCCCCAGTGTTGTATCGCGAAATAGGGATGGAGGTGTACTATACTGTGGGACCTTACATTTTCTTATGGCTGACCTTAAGTGTGTCAGACTATAATTCCTCATGTCAGAATTAGAACCCAGTTTGCATCCACCATATATATTCATCTAGTTTTGTACTTTCTTACTCTTTGCAGCCCCTTTTTTGTGCTCCCTTTGATCCACGGCCGGGGGGTTGGCTCATGCCTGTTTACCCGGGAGCTGCGATGCGTGCTGTTGCGCCCTCCCTTCCTCCTCCCCTCCACGTCACTTGGATGTGTGTGTGTGTGTGGGGGCGGGGGGGCGTTGTCACCGCGCATCGGCATCACGCCCCTGGCGCTGTGCGTGTGACGTCTTGACTGACGGTCAGTCACGCACGCGTCCGGCATACAAACTTGGCTGACATGCGGTGAGACACACAGGCTTTCAGCTGTGACGTCTCTCCTGCATTGTCGTGCCAGCGTGATGCTGAGGGGGAGTTTGGGGGCTTCCTGGGGCCGCACTCCATTCCCCATCCATCCACACTCTGCTGTTGAGTCAGCATAGCAGTAGTTACATCCAGACCTCCCTGTTCCCATTGGGCTTTGTACTCTTGTTGGACCCAACCAGGTAAACCCATCTTAATACTATAGCTCTGGGTCACCAGTTACTTTTAGTTTACTCCTTTGACGTTCATTACCATAGATATCCATTAGTATTTATTCCTTATACTATAGAAATTCGATCTACTCATGAGGGATGGTGTGCGTTTCTCCGGATTTCCCGTTGGGTCCCCCTCTCTGCTCCCGGGCTAGACTTGATTGGCCTGTCCCTGACCTGTGCTTCTATATGGACACAACCTCTGGGTCATATGTGAGTACCCTTTGGCATGGCCAGTCACATCCCAATTTTTAATATTTATATACATTTTTGTTGTTCATCCCTTATCCGGGCAATCTAATTATATCATCTGGGTATCTACTGTTTCTTTCTTTTTTATAGAATATGGATGCACTTGGCTCCTGAGGAGTGGACACAAGTCCATGAAACGCGTCGAGCCTTACTCTGATGCATCCAACACACATTGATCATTTTTAGATGGTTTTACCCTCTGTTGATATTTTTAGTTCACTTTCATTACATGAAGGACATGTTATTATTGTATCACCTGATGTGCCATGTTGTTATATATGCTGTTTATCATGTTTGTACTAGAACATTACCCCTGGTGTATGTATGCAACTACGTTTTTCTCATATCATGTCGATCATTGGTCCAATAAACATACATATGTTTGCACCTATGTGAATTTGTCTGGTCCCACCATGTACGCCTCATCTAAAGTCCCAAACCTTCCCCCCTCTTATCATATGTTCCAGGGATGGGAACGTGAACTCTCCTCACGTCCCCTTCAAAAGTCCCAAGCTTTGCTCTCCCCAGTGTTGTATCGCGAAATAGGGATGGAGGTGTACTATACGGTGGGACCTTACATTTTCTTATGGCTGACCTTAAGTGTGTCAGACCATAATTCCTCATGTCAGAATTAGAACCCAGTTTGCATCCACCATATATATTCATCTAGTTTTGTACTTTCTTACTCTTTGCAGCCCCTTTTTTTGCTCCCTTTGATCCACGGCCGGGGGGTTGGCTCATGCCTGTTTACCCGGGAGCTGCGATGCGCGCTGTTGCGCCCTCCCTTCCTCCTCCCCTCCACGTCACTTGGATGTGTGTGTGTGTGTGGGGGCGGGGGGGCGTTGTCACCGCGCATCGGCATCACGCCCCTGGCGCTGTGCGTGTGACGTCTTGACTGACGGTCAGTCACGCACGCGTCCGGCATACAAACTTGGCTGACATGCGGTGAGACACACAGGCTTTCAGCCGTGACGTCTCTCCTGCATTGTCATGCCAGCGTGATGCTGAGGGGGAGTTTGGGGGCTTCCTGGGGCCGCACTCCATTCCCCATCCATCCACACTCTGCTGTTGAGTCAGCATAGCAGTAGTTACATCCAGACCTCCCTGTTCCCATTGGGCTTTGTACTCTCGTTGGAGCCAACCAGGTAAACCCATCTTAATACTATAGCTCTGGGTCACCAGTTACTTTTAGTTTACTCCTTTGACGTTCATTACCATAGATATCCATTAGTATTTATTCCTTATACTATAGAAATTCGATCTACTCATGAGGGATGGTGTGCGTTTCTCCGGATTTCCCGTTGGGTCCCCCTCTCTGCTCCCGGGCTAGACTTGATTGGCCTGTCCCTGGCCTGTGCTTCTATATGGACACAACCTCTGGGTCATATGTGAGTACCCTTTGGCATGGCCAGTCACATCCCAATTTTTAATATTTATATACATTTTTGTTGTTCATCCCTTATCCGGGCAATCTAATTATATCATCTGGGTATCTACTGTTTCTTTCTTTTTTATAGAATATGGATGCACTTGGCTCCTGAGGAGTGGACACAAGTCCATGAAACACGTCGAGCCTTACTCTGATGCATCCAACACACATTGATCATTTTTAGATGGTTTTACCCTCTGTTGATATTTTTAGTTCACTTTCATTACATGAAGGACATGTTATTATTGTATCACCTGATGTGCCATGTTGTTATATATGCTGTTTATCATGTTTGTACTAGAACATTACCCCTGGTGTATGTATGCAACTACGTTTTTCTCATATCATGTCGATCATTGGTCCAATAAACATACATATGTTTGCACCTATGTGAATTTGTCTGGTCCCACCATGTACGCCTCATCTAAAGTCCCAAACCTTCCCCCCTCTTATCATATGTTCCAGGGATGGGAACGTGAACTCTCCTCACGTCCCCTTCAAAAGTCCCAAGCTTTGCTCTCCCCAGTGTTGCATTACAAAAGGTAAGGTTGCGGAACTTATCCAGCCGTCGTAGAAGGAGCAGAGGATGAAACATCTTCGGGAGGCCTTGCAGAAATGTTTGTGCAACGTTTTTCCAGAGCCTGGGAGGTTGCAATTTCCTGGTCTTGGACAACGTGTTGCTGATGCTTCGGTCAGTCAGAGAAGGAGCGGTGGAGAAGGTGGCCGTCTGATCGATGCGTTTAGACAATTTTTTAGTCCGCAGCCCCAAGGTCTGATCGGTTCCAGCAACCATCGCCAGCGTCTGATTTACATGGTACAGGAATACCTAGGGGCAAGATCAGACTTGGAGACCTTTCCAACCGAAAGTCCACTGGGTTCCTGGTTCTTGAGGATGGATCACTGGCCAGAGCTTGCACAGTATGTAATTGAGCTACTGGCCTGTCCTGCATCCAGCGTTCTTTCGGAACGCACATTCAGTGCTGCTGGAGGCTTCGTAACCGATCACAGAGTGCGCCTGTCCACCGACTCGGCTGATCGGCATCACCTTTATAAAAATGAATCAGTCTTGGATCACCAGGTACCAAGCACCTGATGCTGATGTAACCAATTAATTTTTTTATAAATGTGAGATCCCTTGAAGACTGCCTATGTTGATGCTGAGTTACTATCCTGTTATGCTGAGTGACTATCCCATTCCTCCTCAATGTTCATGTTGATAGCTTCTAAGAATAATTTTGGTTCTGGGCACCAACACCAGTGGCTAAGGCCCAAATTTTCTGCCCCTGTTTAACAGGGGCGTGTAATTACAATTTATGCTGTAATATTTTGCAGCAGGGCTCATTCCTGCACTTAACTAGAGTATCTGTGAGAGGGTTGCAGTGTTGTGGCACCAGCACCAGTGCCTAAAGCCCAATTTTTCTGCCCCTGTTTAACAGGGGCGTGTAATTACAATTTTGCTGTAATATTTTGCAGCAGGGCTTGTTCCTGTGATCAACTAGAGTATCTGTGAGGGGTTGCAGTGTTGTGGCACCAGCACCAGTGCCTAAAGCCCAATTTTTCTGCCCCTGTTTAACATGGGCGTGTAATTACAATTTTTGCTCTAATCTTTTGCAGCAGGGCTTGTTCCTGCGCTCAACTAGAGTATCTGTGAGAGTGTTGCAGTGTTGTAGCACCAGCACCAGTGCCTAAGGCCCAATTTTTATGCCCTTGTTTAACAGGGGCGTGTAATTAAATTTTTTGCTGTAGTATTTCACAGCAGGGCCAGTTCCTGCGCACAACAAGAGTATCTGTGAGGCTTTACAGGGTTGTGTCACCACCACCACCACCGCTGCCTAAGGCCCAATTTTCTGCCCCTGTTTAACAGGGGCGCGTAATTACAATTTTTGATCTAATATTTCATAGCAGGGCTCGTTCCTGCGCTCAACTAGAGTATCTGTGAGGGCTTACAGTGTTGTGGCACCACCACCAAAGGCCCAATTTTTCTACCCCTGTTCAACAGGGGCATGTAATTACAATTATTGATATAAGATTTCACAGCAGGGCCGTTCCAGCGCCCACCAAGAGTAACTGTGAGGGCTTACAGTGTTCTGGGTCCACCAACGCCTAAGGCCCAAATTTCTGCAGAGCATATAGGGCAGGCCGTATAGTATATACAGGCGGTCCCCTACTTCCAAACAGCCGACTTACAAACGTTTCCTTCTTACAAACGGAGGGAGACAACAGGAAGTGAGAGGAAATCTACCCCTAGGAAGGGAAATTCTCTCCTGTAAGAGTTAATATGGGAAAATGGTGTCTCCTCCACTGATGCTTTATCACCAATCCTTGTTTCCCTAAAAAAAACTAATTTTCTAAATCCAATTGTCATTGGGACAGAAAGTGAGGTGAAATCTTCTGAACAGGGGCACAGACAGCAAAACAAATGTTACAGGGGTGATGATAACCCTTCCCTATGTTATCCAAAAAGCTTAAAAATAGATTTTTTGGCTGGAGCTACACTTACAAAATATACCTGTTCCAAATTACAAACAGATTCTACTTTAGAACAAAACTAGAGTCCCTGTCTTATTTGCACTGCCTGTATACGGCTGTTCAGAGTATATAGTGCCTGGGGGCCCAACGCCTTTTCTTTTTTTAATTTGGGTGCGGGGTTCCCCTTAATATCCATACAATACCCAAAGGGATTGGTAATGGGCTGGGGTGGGGGTACCCATGGCGTTTTTCTCAATGATTTTCATCCATATTGCCGGGACCCGACATTACATTAAAGCCGCAAGCAGTTTTAAATTACTTTTATTCCTTTAGAAATGTAATTTTGTGCAGGGACTGTTCTGAACACGAGAGACACTTGCCACTTTACAGGCATACTATAGACACCCCCCCAAGGAATGATATTTAAAAGGAATATTTCACTTTTATATTTTCACTTTAAGCATCATTAAAATCACTGCTCCCGAAAAAAAAATCTTTTTTTTAAACTTTTTTTTGCATTGATACATGTCCCCTGGGGCAGGACCCAGGTCCCCAAGCCCTTTTTAGGACAATAACTTGCATATTAGCGTTTAAAATTCGTAATTTCTCACGTTCAAGTCCCATAGACTTAAATGGTGTTCGAATGTTCGCGCAAACTTTCGGTCCGTTCGCATGTTCTGGATGCAAACCGAACCGGGGGGTGTTCGACTCATCCCTAGAAGTGAGGGAGGTAGGAATGCAGGAAGGAAGAGAAGGAGGTAGAAATTAAGGAAATAAGACAGGAAGGCAGGAATGGAAGAAGGGAGAGATGTAGGCAGGGATGGAGGAAGGAAGAGAAGGAAGTAGGAATGGAAGAAGTGAGAGAGGGAGGCAGGAATGGAGTGTAGAGCAACCTCCAAATGGGCCACTGATTTATGATGATAATGACACATAATGATAATGACCAGTGTTCTTTCCCACTAATGCAGAGGCTTCCAGCAAATCCGAGTATCAGTTCCATGTACACTTACACAAGAAAGCAGTCCAGAGGAATGTATTTTTAGTGATTTATTGCTGTTACAGTATGAGAGGGTGCAGGATATGGGACACTACAGACTTTAAAGCCCTGTACACACGATCGGATTTCCTATGGATTCTAATCAGATGGATTTTTCCATTGGAAATCTGATGAAGCTGACTTCCATCAGTCTTGCTTACACACCATCAGTCAAAAATCCGACCGTCCCAAACGCTGTGACGTAAAACACTCCGACAAGCCGAGAAAAATGAAGTTCAATGCTTCTGAGCATGCATCGACTTGATTCTGAGCATGCGTGGGTTTTTGTCCGATGGAGTTCCACACAGACGATCAGAATTTGCTATCGTTTTTTTTCCCATCGGATAAATTTAAAACATGTTCTATTTTTTCTCACTGATGGAAAAAAGACCGATGGGGCCCATACACAATCGGTTTGTCCGATGAGAAAAGTCCATCGTACTGTTTTCATCGGTAAAACCGATCGTGTGTACACGGCATAAGACTCAAAAGTAAGAGGACACACTTCTCTGAACTAAGCTTCTTCCAGAGATAAATTATCTGCTGATTTTCAGTATACAGTTCCCCTCAAGAGACTAAGGAAAGGCCAGAAACAGAAACCCTATGAGAGCAGTCCCCCTTAGAGAGCTACACTGGCACTGATATCTCTATAGTACACAGCCACCAGGGTAGCCAACAGTTACAGTTTGTAAAAATCTGTGTTTTTTTTTTTTTACAACTGTCAGTAAATATCAGGGGCTGATAATTTCATGCTGTGTTGACTTTTTAAGTGTAAATTAAGCAAATTACTTTGGTATAGGTATTGTCAGTGTTTCCATATCATGTTTATACTGTTTAAATATTCACTGTGTTAGTTTTCAATAGGAGTTCTGTAATTTCTCAGGTTGCCTGTAAAAATTGTGCCGCGCCAGTAAATTTTTCATGTTTTGTCAGTAAAACATGCAGCGGGAGGTTGGCAACCCTAACAGCCACCAGGATCTTGTATTACAGTTAGTTAACTCACAATGCCATAGAGCAGCTGCACACTCTTAGCTTCCTCCAGGTGCCTTTTAGTGAGAATGTTTAGACCAGATCCGTCAAGTGAAATCTTAAAATGTCAGAGAAGATTCAGGTGTAGGCCCCCAAACTCTGCCACAGCTGGGACCTTGATGACTGTCAACTTGAACCAGTAGAAAAACCTGCTGGGGGGTAGAGTCATCGACTCCCATCCAGGCTGGTGGAAACCCTGCAGCAGGAAGACCAAGCTTTCCCAGAGACCACACTACTTATTTATTTCCACTGCCACCTACTGGGCATACCTCCCAGAAATTGGCCGGAGCTCAATAAAGATTCAGACTACATATTTGACTCTCCCCACCCTATGTTCTGGAAACATCCAGAAGGCAGAAGTGAGCAATCACATCTGCAGGATGTGAACTGTAGAATAGCAAAAAGCAATTAAAGGGCAATTCCTTGATTATAGTGGGAGCAGAAAAAAAGGCAAAATTTACCTACTGCCTTGCAGCCTACCTAGGAGGATGAGACAGGAGACAAGAAGAAAGGAAGGAATAGAAGAAGGGAAAGAGGGCGGCAGGAATAGAGGAAGGAAAAGAGGGAGGCAGAAATGTAAGAAGGAAAAGAGGGAGGCAGGAATGGAGGAAAGAAAGTGAGGGAAGCAGAAATGAATGAAGGAAGAGAGGGAGGCAGGAATATTGGAAAGAAGAGAGGAAGGTAGGAATTGAAGAAGGAACAGAGAGAGAAAGGAATGAAGGAAAAGGGAACAGAGACAGGAATGAATAAAAGAGAGGTAGGCGGGAATTTAAAAAAGATGGGAAGTAGACAGAAGTGGAGGAAGGAAGAGACAGAAGTAGGAATGAAAGAATAGAGGAGAGAACAAAGTGAAGGAAGGAAGGAAGGAAGAAAGTACGAAAAGAAGGGAATTAGGAAAGAATTAAAACTTGGATAAAGAAGAGGAATTAAAGATGCAAATGAGCAAGGAAGGTAGGAAGGCAAGGAAGGAAGAGTACAGGATAGGAAAGAAGAAATATAGGAAGGTAAGGAATGAAACATGGAAGGGAGAATTAAGCTTTTAAGAATAGGAGGAAGAAGGGGAGAAAGTAAGCAAGGAAGGCAGGTGAGAATGGAGGTAAAAAGAAACTGAGATAAGAAGGAAAATATTTACGAAGGAATGAAGAGGAGAATGGAGGAAAGATGACAGAACCAAAGAAAAAAGAATAGGAAAATTAGAATGAAATGAAGCAAGAAAAGAAAAGAAAAGAGGAAGGTAAGAGGAAGGGAGGGAGGGAGAGAACAGAAATGGAGAAAGGATGGATGGAATGAGGGAAGGAAAGGAGAGAGAAGGAAGGAAGAAAAGAAGGAGAGGCTCTTGGCCATATGAAGCCTATAGCATTGAACACACAAATATTCCATCTGCACAATGAGAGCAAAACAATGTACCTCAGATGAGCATGTTTCTATTAAAATTAAATGCTTCACTTCATGTAAATTCCTTATCTTTTAAATTATTTGTTTTAAAAAAATAACAGTCTTGACAGTTAACCCCTTAGGTCTGTACATGAGGGTTTTGGCCTGCTAGACTGGTGCTAGTTGTTGGAGTAAAACAGGAGCAGTAAAAATCACAATCCTCAAATTATAGCACTTGTTTGAGTTAAGGGAACATGAATTCATCTGCATTCCTCATTATTTATCATGTGTTTTTGAAATAGTTAATTTGAGTTGACGTTTTAGGTGCATGATCTTTACAATGCACAATAAGATCACTAACCATAACCACAGCAAAGGACCTCCGGGGACAAATCTTGGTTTTCAGACATTCACATCTTGTATACCGACAGAGGATGTTAAGCAAGACCGACTTCTGTTGCCAAGCTAAAGAGCATCACAATCCATTTCTGAAGATGTTTTTTTTTAACCAATGGGGAGATTATAGTCAGAAAATAAGACCTGTCTTCAAATGCTGATGGGATTTCAGCTAGTTCTATTTATAAAGGAAAAATCCAAGAAAAATTCACTGGCTACAGAGTTGATTTGCTAAATAAAGTCAGTTTCCCACTTACATGCCCGACAATGTGTATGAATAGTTTAACAGTAAAGTATTAATTTAAAGGCATTATACTTATAAACCCTACTTCTTGCACCTTGTGTATTCAACCTGCATACAATGTGGATTTATTGTGTAGTTTTGTTGTGTAATTTGTTGACCTGTACACACAGCCTATTGTAGATTAAATCTTTACAACCCTTTGTCTAAAAATTCCTGTTTGTGTTCAAACAAGTAGCATGCAGCATGGCACTGTACAGATTAATGCATGACATCTGTCTGTAGTCTAAGAACTGACACTTCATGTGAAGAACCTGCAACGTACATACTGCACCCACCACAATTCTTGGATAACACTAGTGCAGATGAGTGCTTAATAGTAAATAGAACTGAGAAAATGTCTCAATTCATTCAGAGCAATTAACAGAGAGATCATGTCACCACTCCTATATATATATATATATATATATATATATATATATATATATATATATACATACATATACAGTACTGTGCAAAAGTTTTAGGCAGGTATGAAAAAAATGCTGTAAATTAAGACTGCTTTCATAAATAGAAGTGTTAATAGTTAATTTTTATCAATAAACAAAATGGAAAGTAAATGAACAGAAGAGACATCAAAATCAAATCAATATTTGGTACGATCACCCTTTTTCTTAATAACAGCATTAATTCTTCTAGGTACACTTGCATACAGTTTTTGAAGGAACTCGGCAAGTAAGTTGTTCTGAACATCTTGGAGAACTAACCACAGATCTTATGTGGATGTAGGCCGCCTCAAATCCTTCTGTCTCTTCATGTAATCCCAGACAGACTCCATGGTGTTGAGATCAGGGCTTTGTGGGGCCAAACCTTCACTTCCAGGACTTCATGCTCTTCTTTTAAGATAGTTCTTAATGACATTGGGTGTATGTTTAGGGTCGTTGTCCTTCTGCAGAATACATTTAGGGCCAATCACACTCCTCCCTTAAGGTTTGACATGATGGATATGTCTCACTGTATTTCTCAGCATTGAGGACACCACGAATTGTGACCAAATTTCCATCCCCATTTTCAGAGATGAAGCCCCAAACTTGCAAGGAACCTACACCATGCTTCACTATTGTCTGCGGACATTCATTATTATACTGCTCTACAGTCCTTTGGTGAACAAACTGCCTCCTGCTAAAGCCAAATATTCCAGATTTTCACTCTTCAGTCCCCTTTTCTTCACCCCAGTACCTTTTTTTGTGCATAGTTGAGTTGGAGGCATGTTTTTTTGGCCACAATTTTTCCACAAAGACCACTTTTGAACAGATATCTCAGGACAGTAGATGGGTGTACCCAGGTCACACTGGTTCCCGCCAATTATATGCTGATGGCACTGCCAAACATCTTCCAATGCCAAAGGGAAGTAAGCATGATGTGTCTTTCATCTGCTGCATTAAGTTTCCTTGGACAACCACTGTGTTTACGGTAATCAACATTGCCCGATCAATGCTGAGAAATACAGGCAAAAAAAATTACAATGACTTACAACTTGCATTACAAAACAGGTTTTAGTTGCACAACATTTGCAAATGTATGTGGAAGCCATGCTGCCTTGTCGATGCCTCGCATTATACTGTGGTCACAATCTATGAGAGTCTCCACTTTGAAGCATATATAGCAATGGAATAATTTAAAAATTGCCTGGAGGAAGCCCATTCCTTCTTAAAATTATTTTAACTAGTTGCTGCCCGCCCACCATCTAACATGATGGTGGGGCGGGGTGGTGAGGCTCTCGTTCTGGGACGCCGTCATAAGACGACATCCCAGAACGGCCGGTCTC
Organism: Rana muscosa; assembly: GCA_029206835.1. NCBI lineage: Eukaryota > Metazoa > Chordata > Amphibia > Anura > Ranidae > Rana > Rana muscosa. The sequence goes on along the minus strand of CM055127.1, from coordinate 442,794,305 downwards.
GCGCGCCCGTGGGGGCGTGCAGCGCAGTGATCATGGACGCACCATTTTGCTAGAACACGGCATGACGCGGCTCTTTAACCATGTGTTTGGTTGTGTCCAATCACAGCGAGTCACATGTAGATACAGAGAAGACGGTAATCGGCGCTCCTCACTTTACACTGAAGGAGTGATTGGCGAGGAGAGACGATCAGTGGCATCTCCTCGCAGGAGACATCTACACATCATCATCAGTGCCTTGATTACAATAGCACCACCAGTTCCACAAATCAGTGCCCATTAGTAATGCCAGTCAGTGCTGGCTATCAGTCCCCCCTATCAGTGCTGTCCATCAATGCCCATCAGTGTCACCCATCAGTGCCACCCATCAATGCCCATCAGTGCCCATCAGTACCGCCTATCCATGCCGCCTATCAGCGCCCACCAGTGCCACCTATCAGTGCCCACCATTGCTGCCTATCAGTGCATGACCGCGCAATTGTCATTCAAAGTGCGACAGCGATGAAAGCTGAAAAATTGCCTGGGCAGGAAGGGGGTGCCCCGTAGGCAAGTGGTTAATGAAAGCTGCAGATTAAAAAATATTGAAAAAAACTTATAAAGTTACTATAATGTTAAAACATATATGAAATTTATTTATTGGATTTATATTCACTTTAAGTCACAAGAAAACTCCCACACTTAAACTTTCCAACTCTTATTGTGACTGTACTTTTCTCCTAAGGAATCAGCTACTAGCAGAATAGCCTCTTTCCTCTCTTTAAGTCAGTCCTTACACTATTCTTTCTTCCCCTAACAAACAAACTATTTTCTGCAACTGTTTGTTCCCAATTGCCCTATCTGCCTATACTCTCTCATTTTGGCTGTGTGATCTAATCTCTTCCTGGTCACAGTCAACTAACTGTTTGCTGACCTTCCTTCCCTAAAATCGCAGGACTGATTCAGCTGGTTCAGCACGGCAGGAGAAGGAAAAGGAGCATAAGGCTGGTTAAATGATGTGTCTAATGTATTGACCTAAATTGCTTGCTATGTATAATAATGAGATCCAAGGTGCCTGGTGCAGGGCTGTCTGGTCCCCTTGAAATGACCCATGCTGTTTAATATATAATAAACTTACTTATTATTTTTTTCTCATTTCAAAGATTGCAAAAAAAAAATGCTGGGTCAGCTTTTTCCCCCATCTTTAACATAACTGCACTGTTAATGGAAGAAATTTGGTGAAAAACTTTCAAATTTGAGCTCATCTGATTAAAGTGAATATGTCAGCAATAAAGTCAAAGTTGCAACCATGTTTGAAACCCAGGCAGGTCTTGACTCCTGTCCATGCTTCTATGTTTACTTTGAATGTGAAGTGCGTTGAGTAGAGACGTGGCAGTCACCATATTGAGCAGAGTTGGTAGGGAAGCAGTATTGTGCTAACATAGAATTCAAGGACAATGTTTGGTTCATTGAATGTATTCCATTGGTTTGGTGATCTGTGGTGTCACATGACAGTGCCTAGCTCGCTACATTAGATTAACACAGTTTATCTAAGACGTTCTGCCCTGAATTTTCTAGAGTACTTAGGGGAGGAAACAAGGGTCCAGAAACCCAAGACTCTTCCACTAATGGTCATGTCCACTAAAGTACATAAACTAACATTAATGGAAGGTCTAGTCACCTTTTGGTGGATTAGTAGCGGTTTGCACACTTAAGTAACTTAAAGAACTACTATATCCAATATTTTACAAAAATTTTGCACATCAATAAATATAGGAGAATTGGTAATTATCTCAAAATCAAGACTACACATTACAACTTAAAGTTCATACCAAAGTTCATCCATGCAATCAGTAAACGTAATGATTGTCCAGAATTATGTGACTGGCAAGGAGGTGTGTTTGGGGTCGTTATCATGTTGGAATACTGCCCTGCGGCCCAGTCTCCAAAGGTAGGGGATCATGCTCTGCTTCTTTATGTCACAGTACATGTTGGAATTTATGGTTCCCTCAATGAACTGTAGCTCCCCAGTGCAGGCAGCACTCATGCAGCCCCAGACCATGACACTCCCACCACCATGCTTGACTGTAGGCAAGACACACTTGTCTTTGTACAGTACTCCTCACCTGGTTCCCACCACACACGCTTGACACCATCTGAACCAAATACGTTTATCTTGGTCTCACCAGACCACAGGACATAGTTCCAGTATTCCATGTCCTTAGTCTGCTTGTCTTTAGCAAACAGTTTGCAGGCTTTCTTGTGTATCCTTCTGGGACGACAGCCATGCAGACCAATTTGATGCAGTGTGCAGCGTATGGTCTGAGCACTGACAGGCTGGCTCCCCAACCCTTCAATCTCTGCAGTAGGGATGAGCCGAACACCCCCCGGTTTGGTTCGCATCCAGAACATGCGAACGGACCGAAAGTTTGTGCAAACATTCGAGCATCCTTAAAGTCTATGGGACTCGAATGTGAGAAATCAAAAGTGCAAATTTTAAAGGCTAATATGCAAGTTATTGTCCTAAAAAGGTTTTGGGGACCCGGGTCCTGTCCCAGGGGACATGTATCAATGCAAAAAAAAGTTTTAAAAACTGAAGTTTTTTCGGGAGCAGTGATTTTAATGATGCTTAAAGTGAAAAAATAAAAGTGAAATATTTCTTTAAATATTGTACCTGGGGGGTGTTTATAGTATGCCTGTAAAGTGGCGCGTGTTTCCCGTGTTTAGAACAGTCCCTGCACAGAATGACATTTCTAAAGGAATAAAAGTCATTTAAAGCTGCTTGCGGCTTTAATGTAATCTCGGGTCCCGGCAATATGGATGAAAATCATTGAAAAAAGTGGCATGGGTACCCCCCGCCCCAGACCATTACCAGGCCCTTTGGGTCTTGTATGGATATTTAGGGGAACCCCGCACCCAAATTAAAAAAAGAAAAGCCGTGTGGCCCCCAGGCCCTATATACTCTGAACAGCAGTATACAGGCAGTCCAAACAAGACAGGGACTGTAGATTTGTTCTTAAGTAGAATCTGTTTGTAATTTGGAACAGGTACATTTTGTAAGTATATCTCCAGCCAAAAAATCTATTTTTAAGCTTTTTGGAAAACATAGGGAAGGGTTATCACCCCTGTAACATTTGTTTTGCTGTCTGTGCACCTGTTCAGAAGATTTCACCTCACTATCTGTCCCAATGACAATTGGATTTAGAAAATTTGGGTTTTTTAGGGAAACAAGGATTGGTGATAAAGCATCAGGGGAGAGGAGACACCTTTTTCCCATATTAACTCCTACAGGAGAGAATTTCCCTTCCTAGGGGTAGATTTCCTCTGACTTCCTGTTGTCTCCCTCCGTTTGTAAGTACGATTTGTTTGAAAGTAGGGGCCTGCCCTATATACTCTGCAGAAATTTGGGCCTTAGGTGTTGGTGGTACCAGAAAACTGTAAGGCCTCACAGTTACTCTTGCTGGGCGCTGGAACGGGCCCTGCTGTGAAATATTATATTAAGAATTGTAATTACATGCCCTTGTTGAACAGGGTCAGAAAAATTGGGCCTTTGTTGGTGGTGTGGTGGGTGTTGCCACAACATTGTAAGCCCTCACAGTTACTCTTGGTGGGTGCTGGAACAGGCCCTGCTGTGAAATATTAGATCAACAATTGTAATTACACGCCCCTGTTAAACAGGGGCAGAAAAATTGGGTTTTTGACGGTGGTGTGGGGGTGTTGCCACAACACTGTAAGCCCTCACAGTTACTCTTGGTGGGTGCAAGAACGGGCCCTGCCGTGAAATATTATATCAAATATTGTAATTACACGCCCCTGTTAAACAGGGGCAGAAAAATTGGGCATTAGGCAGTGGTGGTAGTGCCACAACACTGCAACCCCTCACAGAAACTCTAGTTGATCACAGGAACGAGCCCTGCTGCAAAATTTTACAGCAAAAATTTTAATTACACGCCCCTGTTAAACAGGGGCAGAAAAATTGGGCTTTAGGCACTGGTGCTGGTGCCACAACACTGCAACCCCTCACAGATACTCTAGTTGAGTGCAGGAACAAGCCCTGCTGCAAGATTTTACAGCAAAAACTCTAATTACACGCCCCTGTTAAACAGGGGCAGAAAATTTGGGCCTTAGCCACTGGTGGTGGTGCCCAGAACCAAAATTATTCTTAGAAGCTATCAACATGAACATTGAGGAGGAATGGGATAGTCACTCAGCATAACAGGATAGTAACTCAGCATCAACATAGGCAGTCTTCAAGGGATCTCACATTCATAAAAAAAAAAAATTGGTTACATCAGCATCAGGTGCTTGGAACCTGGTGATCCAAGACTGATTCATTTTTATATAGGTGAGCCGATCAACCGAGTCGGTGGACAGGCGCACTCTGTGATCGGTTACAAAGCCTCCAGCAGCACTGAATGTGCGTTCCGAAAGAACGCTGGATGCAGGACAGGCCAGTAGCTCAATTACATACTGTGCAAGCTCTGGCCAGTGATCCATGCTCAAGACCCAGGAACCCAGTGGATTTTCGGTTGGAAAGGTCTCCAAGTCTGATCTTGCCCCTAGGTATTCCTGCACCCTGTAAATCAGATGCTGGCGATGGTTGCTGGAACCAATCAGACCTTGGGGCTGCGGACTAAAAAATTGTCTGAACGCATCGATCAGACGGCCACCTTCTCCTGTGTCCCTGTCGGAGGGCGGAGAGGAGGTTGGTGCCATTGTCGCAAACCACCATTCCTGGCTGAAGCTGGTGTGGCGTCAACCACCTCTGAGCCTGCCCCTGCACAGCTGACAGAATCTCTACCCCAGTGTGGCTCCTGTCCCCTAAGCACACAAGCTCAAGCACCGCATGGCGTAGCCCCTTGAACGCCTACGGAGCACCGCTGGTTCCGAGGACAAATCTATAGAGGAAGAGGCCATGGAGGAAGAAGAAGAGGAGGGGGTGGAGGAGAGGGGTGTGTCAGAATCACCACTAGTAGCATTTTGGAAGCGTGGTGGCGGAACAAGCTCCAACAATACTGCACCCTTTTCTGCATCCTTCCCAGCTGCCAGCAGAGTCACCCAGTGCGCCGTGAAAGATAAGTAACGTCCCTGTCCATGCCTGCTGGACCATGAGTCAGTGGTAATATGCACCTTACCGCTGACCGCCCTGTCCAGCGAGGCCAAGACATTTCCTTCCACGTGCCGGTAGAGAGCCGGAATCGCCTTCCGTGAAAAAAAGTGGCGTTTGGGAACCTGCCACTGAGGTATCGCACATTCCACAAATTAACGAAATGGCGCAGAGTCTACCAACTGAAAAGGCAGCAGTTGGAGTGCTAGCAATTTAGCCAAGCTAGCATTCAGCCGCTGGGCATGTGGATGGCTGGAACTGAATTTCTTTCGCCGGTTTAGCAACTGGAGTAGGGAAATTTGCCTGCTACAATCGAACGTTCGTGTAGCGATAGCAGATAGCAGATTGCCCGCCAGTACTTGCCACACCTAATTCTACACCTTCATTCCTCTCAGTGCAGGTTTCTGAGAGAACTGAAGGTATAGTGGGGTTGGAGATCCCAGCTGATGAGGAGCAAGGAGAGTTCCGCCTTGTTCTTTGGTGTGGGTCTTTTAAGTATTGTTGACAACGGACTGCATGGGAGTTCGACATATGTCTGGTCAAGCATGTGGTGCCCAAGCGGCTGCTGTTTTGGCCACGCTTGATACGCTTCAGACATATCTTGCAAACAGCAATGGTGCGAACTTTTAGAAAGTCAGCAGCGCCCTGCACATGCGGAGCTCTACGATGTGATGCAGTCGGTTGGCTGCTCTTAAAGGGGAGTTCCAGACTTTATGTTTAATAAAAGTTAGCAGCTACAAAAAGTGTAGCTGCTGGCTTTTAATAAACAGACACTTACCTGTTCCACTGTCCAACGACGCGGACGCCCAGAGCTTCACTCCTCTCCCCCCCTATCTGCCAGTGCCTTCATTCTAACTGTGGGAACCCAGCCGTGACAGCTTTCGGCTTTACGGCCGGGCACTCACTGCACATGCGCGAGTGGCGCTTGCGCTCCCTGAGTGGACAGGCGATCGCCTGGGACCTGTCACGTGTCCCAGGTGATCTCTTACAGGGAGGTGGCCGCCTTAGGCGATATGACGAGTCGCCTAAGCGGTCCATGGGCGGAAGGAGGAAGTGGGACAGAAAGTCCCACTCCTACTGAAGCCCCCACTCACCCCCCCAAAAAATGCCAAATGTGACATGTAAGGGGGCGAGGAGTGGTTTAAGCAGAAGTTCCACTTTTGGGTGGAACTCCGTTTTAAGCAGGCCCCTGGAGGGCATCCTGCCTCATTGGAGATGTGCCTCCTTCTCCTCCTCCTCCTCTCTCCTATTAGGCACCCACGTAGAGTCAGTGACCTCATCATTCCTTCCCTCCTCATCACTGAAGCAAACCTGGCAGTATGCTGCAGCTGGGAGAACATGACTGCCAGTTTGTTGTCCTTCTTGGGCACCACCTCTCTCTGGGCTCACGTTACTGCCTTCCTCAAGCTGGGTACCATCATCGGAGCCTTCAAAATGCTATGTATCCTCCTGCAGCATGTACCCAACACTGTGGTCGAACAGTTCGGGGGACTCCTCCGTGCATGATGGTGGGGCTAGGGAAGGAGTAACTAATGACCTAGAGCCAATGGAATTGTCCACTTTGGCAGCTGCATTGGCAGCCAAAGTACTCTGAGCCTGGGTGACAGGATGAGGAGGATGAGGACGGCTTGGTCATCCACTCTACCAACTCTTGTGCATGTTGTGGCTCAACACGGCCAGCTGCCAAAAAAAAAGGCAAGTGTGCCCCACGGCCACGTGCTGAGGATGCACCGTGTCCACGACCAGCACTGTTGGCTGTAGACACAGAGCCTGCTTGCCCTCTTTTAGTGGCCTGTGAGCGTCTGCCTATATTGTTGACCTTCCAGACATACTGTATTTGATGTATTTGTAATGTATTTGAATAGGTACACCAGGAATGGCCTGCAGTGAGATGTAGCTGCACAAAGCTGGGATGTATATATATATATATACTGCAGCTAACTGAATTAACTGCCTGCCTGTAGTATATTAGGAACAGAACAACAGGAACGGTCTGCAGTGAGATCTAGCTGCACAGGATACAGTACTGAATATACTGCAGCTAACTAAATCAATTGCCTGCCTGTAGTATATTAGGAAGAGAACAACAGGAACGGTCTGCAGTGAGATCTAGCTGCACAGGATACAGTACTGAATATACTGCAGCTAACTGAATCAACTGTCTACCTGTAGTATATTAGGAAGAGAACAACAGGAACGGTCTGCAGTGAGATCTAGCTGCACAGGATACAGTATACTGAATATACTGCAGCTAACTGAGTCAACTGCCTGCCTGTAGTATATTAGGAAGAGAACAACATGAACGGTATGCAGTGAGATCTAGCTGCACAGGATACAGTACTGAATATACTGCAGCTAACTGAATCAACTGCCTGCCTGTAGTATATTAGGAACAGAACAACAGGAATGGTCTGCAGTGAGCTCTATCTGCACAGGATACAGTACTGAATATACTGCAGCTAACTGAATCAACTGCCTGCCTGTAGTATAATAGGAAGAGAACAACAGGAACAGTCTGCAGTGAGATCTAGCTGTACAGGATACAGTATACTGAATATACTGCAGCTAACTGAATCAACTGCCTGCCTGTAGTATATTAGGAACAGAACAACAGGAACGGTCTGCAGTGAGATCTAGCTAAACAGGATACAGTATACTGAATATACTGCAGCTAACTGAATCAACTGCCTGCCTGTAGTATATTAGGAAGAGAACAACAGGAACGGTCTGCAGTGAGATCTAGCTGCACAGGATAAAGTATACTGAATATACTTATCAGGCGAGTACTCACCGAGGCCGAGATGCCGAGAGTGGTTCACCCTTGCACCCAAGCGCACTCCGCCCCCTGGAGGTGAGACAAGGAGAGGACGGCACAAGGGAGCACTGGCTACCAGCAGGTAGAGGTGTCTTGCTGGTGCTGGGTAGACAGAGAGCAGGCCGGGGGTCAGACACTAGGAGTAGGCAAGTTCAGGCAGGAACCAGCAGCAAATGAACAAAGTCCAGGCAAGAACTAGCAGCGGGTAAACAAGTCCAGGCAGAGACTAGAAGCAGGCTGAGCAAAGAGGTCCCAGGTACAGGCAGGGGGTCAAGGGCTGGAGACAACAGCAGATCCGAGTCACAGGCCGAGGGTCAAACACTGGGAGAGAGGTAGAAGTCCATAGAGCAAGCCAGGGGGTCAGGTGTAGGAGAGGTAGTAAAGTAGTCAATCCGGTCCGGGTCACAGCAGGAGATCAAAACTTATTTTTCAGGTACTAGGAACACAGGAACGCTGACAAACCAGCAACCAGACTGTGTCACTGAGCTTGTTTAAATAGGCCCGCCTGTCATCCTATTGGCGCGCCATTGCGCCGGCGCAGTTTTTCCTGCATCGGCGCACGCACCCGTGAACGCCGGAGCGACGTTCCACCGCGCACGCGCATTTGCCAACGCGCATGCGCGCTGGGCGCAGATTGGTGACACTAGGTGGGGAATTTCCCTGACAGTAATGCAGCTAACTGAATCAAATGCCTGCCTGTAGTATATTAGGAAGAGAACAACAGGAACGGTCTGCAGTGAGATCTAGCTAAACTGGATACAGTATACAGAATAATATGCAGCTAACTGAATCAACTACCTGCCTGTAAACTATTAGGAAGAGAACAACAGAAAACGGTCTGCAGTGAGATCTAGCTGCACAGGATACAGTACTGAATATACTGCAGCTAACTGAATCAACTGCCTGCCTGTAGTATATTAGGAAGAGAACAACAGGAACGGTCTGCAGTGAGATCTAGCTGCACAGGATACAGTATACTGAATATACTATAGCTAACTGAATCAACTGCCTGCCTGTAGTATATTAGGAAGAGAACAACAGGAATGGTCTGCAGTGAGATCTATCTGCACAGGATACAGTACTGAATATACTGCAGCTAACTGAATCAACTGCCTGCCTGTAGTATATTAGGAACAGAACAATAGGAACGGTCTGCAGTGAGATCTAGCTGCACAGGATACAGTACTGAATATACTGCAGCTAACTGAATCAACTGCCTGCCTGTAGTATATTAGGAAGAGAACAACAGGAACGGTCTGCAGTGAGATCTATCTGCACAGGATACAGTACTGAATATACTGCAGCTAACTGAATCAACTGCCTGCCTGTAGTATATTAGGAAGAGAACATCAGGAACGGTCTGCAGTGAGATCTAGCTGCACAGGATACAGTATACTGAATATACTGCAGCTAACTGAATCAACTGCCTGCCTGTAGTATATTAGGAAGAGAACAACAGGAACGGTATGCAGTGAGATCTAGCTGCACAGGATACAGTACTGAATATACTGCAGCTAACTGAATCAACTGCCTACCTGTAGTATATTAGGAACAGAACAACAGGAACGGTCTGTAGTGAGATGTATCTGCACAGGATACAGTACTGAATATACTGCAGCTAACTGAATCAACTGCCTTCCTTTAGTATATTAGGAACAGAACAACAGGAACGGTCTGCAGTGAGATCTAGCTAAACTGGATACAGTATACTGAATATACGGCAGCTAACTGAATCAACTGCCTGCCTGTAATTTATTAGGAACAGAACAACAGGAACGGTCTGCAGTGAGATCTATCTGCACAGGATACAGTACTGAATATACTGCAGCTAACTGAATAAACTGCTTGCCTGTAGTATATTAGAAACAGAACAACAGGAACGGTCTGCAGTGAGGTCTAGCTAAACTGGATACAGTATACTGAATAATCTGCAGCTAACTGAATCAACTACCTTCCTGTATACTATTAGAAAGAGAACAACAGAAAACGGTCTGCAGTGAGATCTAGCTGCACAGGATACAGTACTGAATATACTGCAGCTAACTGAATCAACTGCCTGCCTGTATTATATTAGGAAGAGAACAACAGGAACGGTCTGCAGTGAGATCTAGCTGCACAGAATACAGTACTGAATATACTGCAGCTAACTGAATCGACTGCCTGCCTGTAGTATAATAGGAAGAGAACAACAGGAACAGTCTGCAGTGAGATCTAGCTGTACAGGATACAGTATACTGAATATACTGCAGCTAACTGAATCAACTGCCTTCCTGTAGTATAATAGGAAGAGAATAACAGGAACAGTCTGCAGTGAGATCTAGCTGTACAGGATACAGTATACTGAATATACTGCAGCTAACTGAATCAACTGCCTGCCTGTAGTATATTAGGAACAGAACAACAGGAACGGTCTGCAGTGAGATCTAGCTAAACAGGATACAGTATACTGATTATACTGCAGCTAACTGAATCAACTGCCTGTCTGTAGTATATTAGGAAGAGAACAACAGGAACGGTCTGCAGTGAGATCTAGCTGCACAGAATACAGCACTGAATATACTGCAGCTAACTGAATCGACTGCCTGCCTGTAGTATAATAGGAAGAGAACAACAGGAACAGTCTGCAGTGAGATCTAGCTGTACAGGATACAGTATACTGAATATACTGCAGCTAACTGAATCAACTGCCTTCCTGTAGTATAATAGGAAGAGAATAACAGGAACAGTCTGCAGTGAGATCTAGCTGTACAGGATACAGTATACTGAATATACTGCAGCTAACTGAATCAACTGCCTGCCTGTAGTATATTAGGAACAGAACAACAGGAACGGTCTGCAGTGAGATCTAGCTAAACAGGATACAGTATACTGAATATACTGCAGCTAACTGAATCAACTGCCTGCCTGTAGTATATTAGGAAGAGAACAACAGGAACGGTCTGCAGTGAGATCTAGCTAAACTGGATACAGTATACTGAATAATCTGCAGCAAACTGAATCAACTACCTGCCTGTATACTATTAGGAAGAGAACAACAGAAAACGGTCTGCAGTGAGATCTAGCTGCACAGGATACAGTACTGAATATACCGCAGCTAACTGAATCAACTGCCTGCCTGTATTATATTAGGAAGAGAACAACAGGAACGGTCTGCAGTGAGATCTAGCTGCACAGAATACAGTACTGAATATACTGCAGCTAACTGAATCGACTGCCTGCCTGTAGTATAATAGGAAGAGAACAACAGGAACAGTCTGCAGTGAGATCTAGCTGTACAGGATACAGTATACTGAATATACTGCAGCTAACTGAATCAACTGCCTTCCTGTAGTATAATAGGAAGAGAATAACAGGAACAGTCTGCAGTGAGATATAGCTGTACAGGATACAGTATACTGAATATACTGCAGCTAACTGAATCAACTGCCTGCCTGTAGTATATTAGGAACAGAACAACAGGAACGGTCTGCAGTGAGATCTAGCTAAACAGGATACAGTATACTGATTATACTGCAGCTAACTGAATCAACTGCCTGTCTGTAGTATATTAGGAAGAGAACAACAGGAACGGTCTGCAGTGAGATCTAGCTGCACAGGATAAAGTATACTGAATATACTTATCAGGCGAGTACTCACCGAGGCCGAGATGCCGAGAGTGGTTCACCCTTGCACCCAAGCGCACTCCGCCCCCTGGAAGTGAGACAGGGAGAGGACGGCACAAGGGAGCACTGGCTACCAGCAGGTAGAGGTGTCTTGCTGGAAGGTCTAGTGGTGCTGGAGAGACAGAGAGCAGGCCGGGGGTCAGACACTAGGAGTAGGCAAGTTCAGGCTGGAACCAGCAGCAAGTGAACAAAGTCCAGGCAAGAACTAGCAGCGGGTAAACAAGTCCAGGCAGAGACTAGAAGCAGGCTGAGCAAAGAGGTCCCAGGTACAGGCAGGGGGTCAAGGGCTGGAGACAACAGCAGATCCGAATCACAGGCCGAGGGTCAAACACTGGGAGAGAGGTAGAAGTCCGTAGAGCAAGCCAGGGGGTCAGGTGCAGGAGAGGTAGTAGAGTAGTCAATCCGGTCCGGGTCACAGCAGGAGATCAAAACTTATTTTTCAGGTACTTGGAACACAGGAACACTGACAAACCAGCAACCAGACTGTGTCACTGAGCTTGTTTAAATAGGCCCGCCTGTCATCCTATTGGCGCGCCATTGCGCCGGCGCAGTTTTTCCTGCGCCGGCTCGCGCACCCGTGGACGCCGGAGCGACGATCCACCGCGCACGCGCATTCGCCGACGCGCATGTGCGCTGGGCGCAGATTGGTGACACTAGGTGGGGAATTTCCCTGACAGTACTGCAGCTAACTGAATCAAATGCCTGCCTGTAGTATATTAGGAAGAGAACAACAGGAACGGTCTGCAGTGAGATCTAGCTAAACTGGATACAGTATACTGAATAATCTGCAGCTAACTGAATCAACTACCTGCCTGTATACTATTAGGAAGAGAACAACAGAAAACGGTCTGCAGTGAGATGTAGCTGCACAGGATACAGTACTGAATATACTGCAGCTAACTGAATCAACTGCCTCCCTGTAGTATATTAGGAAGAGAACAACAGGAATGGTCTGCAGTGAGATCTATCTGCACAGGATACAGTACTGAATATACTGCAGCTAACTGAATCAACTGCCTGCCTGTAGTACAGTAGGTGACCGCAAGAATGTATTTCCATCGCGATCCCATCGCGCAGATTCTCGGCGACAGGGTGCCGACATCTCGCGCTCACTGCAATAGCGAGAAGGCTCAGGCCGTGTGCGACGCGACACTGTATTGAACAGGGATCCGACCAAAACCAGGCCCTGTGTTTGGTATGAATCCTGAGGAGGAACTCCACGCCAAATTTTAAATAAAAAAACGGCATGGTTTCCCTCCAGAAGCATACCAGGCCCTTCGGTCTGGTATGAATTTTAAGGGGAACCCCGAAGCCGAAAAAAGGGCGTGGGGGTCCCCCCAAAATCCATACCAGACCCTTATCCGAGGACGCAGGCAGGCCGGTCAGGAAAGGGGGTGGGGACGAGCGAGCGTCCCCCCTCCTGAACCGTACCAGGCCGCATGCCCTCAATATGGGGGGGCAGGTGCTTTGGGGCACCCTGCGGCCCCCCCACCCCAAAGCACCCTTCCCCCATGTTGATGGGGACAAGAGCCTCTTCCCGACAACCCTGGCCGTTGGTTGTCGGGGTCTGCGGGTGGGGGGCCTATCGGAATCCGGGAGCCCCCTTTAATAAGGGGGCCCCCAGATCCCGGCCCCCCACCCTATGTGAATGAGTATGGGGTACATCGTACCCCTACCCATTCACCTGGTGGAAAAAATTGTCAATAAAAAAACACTACACAGGTTTTTAAAGTCATTTATTAGGCAGCTCTGGGGGTTTTCTTCCGACTTTGGGGGTCTTCTTCCGACTTCGGGGGTCTCTTCTTCTGCTCTCTGGTGTCGTATCCGCGCTCTCTAGTTCTTCTCTCGCTCTCCGGTGCCTTTTCCACTCTCTCCGGTTCTTTCTGCCTTCTGCCGGGCGCCTCCGCTATCTTCTTCCAGCTCTTTTGATAGCAGGAACCCAATCTTCATCGTCGTCTTCTTCCCTCTTCTCCTCTTCGATGTTGACACGTCGGTTCCTCCCGCTGTAATGCCGGGTGCACGGTTCGCAACGATTTATATAGGCCTCTTATGACGTCACAGTGCCATCATGCTCCGGGTCCCAGAACCAGAGAGCGCAGAGACGACACCGGAGAGCAGAAGAAGAGACCCCCGAAGTCGGAAGAGAAATCCGAAGTCGGAAGAAGACCCCCGAAGTCGGAAGAAGACCCCCTGAGCTGCCTAATAAATGACTTTAAAAACCTGTGTAGTGTTTTTTTATTGACATTTTTTTTCCACCAGGTGAATGGGTAGGGGTACGATGTACCCCATACTCATTCACATAGGGTGAGGGCCGGTATCTGGGGGCCCCCTTATTAAAGGGGGCTCCTGGATTCCGATAATCCCTCCCGCCCGCAGACCCAATGGCCAGGGTAGTCGGGAAGAGGCCCTTGTCCCCATTAACATGGGGGCAGGGTGCTTTGGGGTGGGGGGGGGGCCGCAGGGCGCCCCCCTGCCCCAAGGCACCCACCCCCCCATGTTGAGGGCATGCGGCCTGGTACAGTTCAGGAGGGGGGCGCTCGCTCATCCCCACCCCTTTTCCTGACAGGCCGGGCTGCGTGCTCGTTTTTTCGGCTTCAGGGTTCCCCTTAAAATCCATACCAGACCGAAGGGCCTGGTATGCTCCTGGAGGGGAAACCATGCCATTTTTTTATAAAAAATTTGGCGTGAAGTTCCCCCTCAGGATTCATACTAAACACAGTGCCTGGTATTGGCGGGAATCCACGTCGGATCTCCGTCCACCGTCCTCAATGTCAGCAATGCTTGTCGCTCATTGCGAAAGGAAAAACAACATTTTTCCTTTCCCGATGAGGAGCCAGCTCGGCGCTGGCTCTCGCGACGGGGCTCGTAGGGTGTCAATCTCGCCGCTAAATTGGCGAGATTGACACAATATCACGGACACCTACTGTATATTAGTAACAGTAACACCAGGAACGCTCTGCAGTGAGATCTAGCTAAACTGTATACAGTATATATATATATATATATATATATATATATATATATATATGTACAAAGCCTGGAATGTATATATATATTGTGACAGCAGGAAGGTAAAGTCACCTGGTTGCATCCAGGGGGGTAGATATATTTCTCCCAGATTCAGGCTTTATGCCGACTTATACAACTAGGGAGTTGATGAAGCCCAGCTGAGGCTAGTGGGCTCATGAATGACTCATACCTCTAGGGAGAGTGCTGGGCGTCGTGAGGCAGGGAGTTGATGAGACCAGCTGAAGCCTGTCAGTTCGTTTAAGGCCTCTATAAAAACTCCCAGCTTCATCAGATGTTAGCTCATGCCTGGAACCAGACCTGTGTGGACTGTCTAGGGAGAGTGAACCCCTGTGCGGTGAGGCAAAGCCTGTGTGGCTATTTGTTTGGACTTTTACTAAACCAGGGACTTAGGGACTAGGACAGCACCAGGCTGATCCCAGTTGTTAGTTTAGGAAACCTGCATGTTTAGTCAGAGGTCAAACTGACCAGGATTTATTTTGTTTGTTTCTTTTTGGCTTTGCTGTGTTTTTGTCACTGTACATAGAGAAATAAACCGCACCTTTTGATTTTGAAAACCACAACCTCCGTCTGCTGGCCCTGTTTTTGTGTGGGGAGCCCAACCAGGGGGTCACACACACCCGCTACCGAGTTAACCCCCTCACAGTTGGTGGAGAACCAGTGGCAGTTTTTTTTTAAGCCAGCATGGAGGAGATACTGAAACAGCTGGCTCTAGCAAATGCCAATCAACAGCAGACAAATGCAGGTTTGCAAAGGAGCCTTGCAGCCCAGCAGCAAGCTCATCAACAAGCCCAGCAGCAATCTGAGGCCCGCTTCATAGACCTGTTACAGAAGCAAGAGCAGAGACTACAACAAATGGAAGCAGTAATGCAGCAACGTCCGCAGACCAGTGAGGAAAGCCGTCCCACTAATACCGCGTCCTTTGGGGTGAGTCGTTTATTGACAAAAATGACTGGAGAGGATGATCCAGAGGTATTTTTGACCACATTTGAAAGGACTGCTGAAAGAGAAAAGTGGCCTGAGGAGCAGTGGGCTGGACTGGTGGCTCCTCTGTTAACTGGTGAATCGCAGAAGGCTTACTATGACCTAGAGCCTGACCAAGCAAAAGACTATGTGATGCTAAAAGCTGAAATATTGGCAAGGCTGGGTGTCACCCTGGCTGTCCGGGCTCAGCGTGTGCATAACTGGACTTTCCAGCTTGGAAAACCCCCCAGGTCTCAAATGTATGATCTCATTCACCTGAGCAGGAAGTGGCTACAGCCAGAGACTTTGTCCGCACCGGAGATTGTGGAACGTGTTGTGATGGATCGTTTCTTGAGAGCTCTTCCTACCGCCATTCAAAAGTGGGTAAGCCATGGAGACCCAGAAACGGCCGGTAAACTTGTGGATCGTGTAGAGAGATACTTGGCTACAGAGAACCTGACGGCCTCTTCCAGAGACTCTCGGACTTTCCACCCTAAGACCAGACCATCCCCAGGGGCGGATAAGAGGATTCCAAGGGGTGAGGGTGGAGAGAGTGAGAGGGTGGGAGCTCTACCCCAAGTTTGGCGAGAACAGCCTGGGAAATCAGCGGCTCAAGAGGCCGCAAGAAGGATCGTTTGCTACCGCTGCCGGCAAGCGGGACATATTGCAGCAAATTGCCCGGTTGTGGAGGAACCCATGCAATGTGACTTTCTGATGGACAGACGTCAGTCGCTGTGTGCGACAGTCGCATGCACTGCCATTCGGGGAACTGAGAAACATTTATGCAAAATGTGTATTAATGGTAGAAATGTTGTGGTATTACTGGATTCAGGTAGCCTTGTGACCCTGATAAAGGCTGAATTAGTTAAAACAGAGGTCTCTGGGAATAGCAAGGTAGCTGTTATTTGTGTGCATGGGGACACCCGAGAGTATCCAGTGACTACAGTGTGTTTCGAGACCCCCAAAGGTACCCTCTCTCATCCAGTGGGGTTAGTATCTCAATTACCGCATGATGCCATTGTGGGAAGGGATTTTCCGAAGTTCTGGGAACTGTGGGATGATCCTGAGCCCCCCACTGGTGCCCCTATGTACCAGGAATGTGATAGCCAGAACTCCTCTGAGAGTGGTGAGGACTCTCCAGAATTTCCCTTGTCAGTATTGGCAGGGGAGACTCAAGAAACTGGAGAGGAGCCCACCTCCTCAGACGAAAACCTACCGTCTGTGGAGTTTTCTGATCTGGAGGTTCACAGGGAAAATTTTGCCACAGAACAGTTAAAAGACCCCGCCCTAATAAAGGCACGGGAAAACGTAGTGGAAATAGATGGCGAGTTAGTGAACCCAGATAATACCTGCACTTACCCATACTTCAGCGTAGAGAAGGACCTACTGTATCGGGTGGCAAAAAGGGCAGAAGAAACCGTTGAGCAGCTGGTGGTGCCCAAACCTTACAGGAAGTTGGTGTTGGAGTTGGCCCATGGGCACATTCTTGGAGGTCATCTGGGGACAGAGAAAACCCGAGAGAGGGTATTACAGAGATTCTATTGGCCTGGGGTGATGAAGGACATAGAAAATTATTGTTCCTCCTGCCCTGTGTGTCAGAGGTCGGCCCCGATGCCACATTTCCGTAGCCCGCTGGTCCCTCTACCCATCATTGAGGTCCCGTTTGAGAGAATCGCAATGGATTTGGTAGGTCCTATAATCAAGTCCGCTAGGGGGCACCAGTACATATTGGTTATAATGGACTATGCCACCCGTTATCCAGAAGCGATCCCTCTCAGAAATACCTCGGCCAAAACCATAGCCAAAGAGCTATCTCTTGTTTTTAGCCGGGTGGGTATTTGTAAAGAACTGCTTACGGACCAAGGTACACCCTTTATGTCCCGGGTTATGAAAGAGCTGTGTAAATTGTTCAAAGTGACGCAATTGCGTACATCTGTGTATCACCCCCAAACCGATGGGCTGGTTGAAAGATTCAACAAAACCCTAAAACAAATGTTGAAGAAAGTGGTGGATAGAGATGGAAAGGATTGGGACTGTCTACTTCCTTATTTGATGTTTGCTATTAGGGAGGTGCCCCAATCCTCTACGGGATTCTCCCCCTTTGAGTTACTGTATGGGAGACACCCAAGAGGGCTGTTGGATATTGCCAAGGAAACTTGGGAAAGTGAGAGTTCTCCCCACAGGAGTGTGATTGAGCATGTCGCCCTGATGCAAGATCGAATTGCACAGGTAATGCCCATCGTGAAGGAACATTTGGCCCAAGCGCAGTTGGCACAGCAGAGAGTGTACAACCGTGGAGCAAAGACCCGTACCTTTTCCCCGGGGGATAGGATATTGGTACTTGTCCCTACGGTTGAAAGTAAATTCCTTGCCAAATGGCAAGGCCCCTACGAGATAATGGAAAAAGTGAGCGAAGTGAATTACAAGGTCAGACAACCAGGAAGGCGAAAGCCCGAACAGATATATCACGTTAATCTGCTGAAAGCCTGGAGGGATAGAGAGTCCCTAGTCGCAGAAACTTGGTCACCAGCTCAAACTGGTTGCGTGATTCCGGAGGTTGGAATAGCAGCCACCTTGTCACAACCCCAACAACAGGAGGTTAAGGAGTTTGTGCTTCGCAACAAGGAGGTGTTCTCTGAGCTGCCGGGACAAACATCTGGGGTAGAGCATGATATTATTACCCCGCCCGGTGAAAGGGTGAAGTTAAAACCCTATCGGATCCCAGAGGCCCGACGGGAGGCAATACGGGAGGAAGTACAGAAAATGCTGAACTTAGGGGTGATAGAGGAGTCCCAAAGTGATTGGTCTAGTCCCATTGTGTTGGTGCCTAAACCGGATGGGAGCTGGCGATTTTGTAACGATTTTCGTCAGTTGAACAAAGTTACAAAATTTGACACCTACCCCATGCCACGTATAGATGAGTTGATCGACCGGCTGGGAACAGCCCGATACATGACGACTCTTGACCTCACAAAAGGGTATTGGCAAATTCCCCTGGCCAAGTCGGCCAAAGAGAAAACCGCATTTGTAACCCCAGACGGGGCGTTCCAATATAAGAGAATGCCGTTCGGGTTACAGAATGCGCCGGCCACATTCCAGCGGAAAATGGACCAGATGCTGAGGCCCCATCGGAAGTATGCTGCGGCTTACCTGGATGACGTAATTGTCCATAGCACAGATTGGGCCTCACATCTGCCAAAAGTGCAAGCAGTCCTGGACTCTGTTCGGGAAGCGGGGTTTACGGCTAACCCCAAGAAGTGTACCATTGGGCAGGAGGAGGCCAAATATCTTGGGTACACCATTGGCAGGGGAGTAATAAAACCCCAACTCAACAAAGTCGAGGCCATCCAGAGTTGGCCACGTCCCAACAGCAAGAAGCAGGTACGAGCCTTTCTGGGAATCGCGGGTTATTATCGGCGCTTCATTCCCCACTTTGCTTCTAAGGCTGTGCCCCTAACCAACCTGACGAAAGGGAAAGGGTCGGTCATGATTAAATGGACCCCCGAGGCTGAGGCAGCATTCCAATTCTTGAAACAAGCCTTATGTAGCCAGCCAGTGTTGTACTCACCCGACTTCTCTAAAGACTTTGTCGTACAAAGTGATGCGTCAGATGTGGGGTTAGGAGCAGTATTGTCCCAGGTCTGGAACGGGGAAGAGCACCCAGTCATTTACCTCAGCAGGAAGTTGAAGTCCCATGAGGTAAATTACGCCACGGTTGAAAAGGAGTGTTTAGCGGTGAAGTGGGCTCTAGATTCCCTTCGGTACTATCTGCTAGGTAGGCACTTTGACATGGTTACGGATCACGCTCCGTTAAAGTGGATGGCTCAAAACAAGGAGACAAATAGAAGAGTGAATAGGTGGTTCCTGGCCCTACAGGAATTCAACTTCACAGTAAAGCATCGCCCTGGCGTTCAAATGGGGAATGTGGATGCTTTGTCTCGAGTACATGAATGCCTGATTGCTGGTGTTCCAACCCCAAGGTTAAAACAAGAGGGGGGGGTATGTGACAGCAGGAAGGTAAAGTCACCTGGTTGCATCCAGGGGGGTAGATATATTTCTCCCAGATTCAGGCTTTATGCCGACTTATACAACTAGGGAGTTGATGAAGCCCAGCTGAGGCTAGTGGGCTCATGAATGACTCATACCTCTAGGGAGAGTGCTGGGCGTCGTGAGGCAGGGAGTTGATGAGACCAGCTGAAGCCTGTCAGTTCGTTTAAGGCCTCTATAAAAACTCCCAGCTTCATCAGATGTTAGCTCATGCCTGGAACCAGACCTGTGTGGACTGTCTAGGGAGAGTGAACCCCTGTGCGGTGAGGCAAAGCCTGTGTGGCTATTTGTTTGGACTTTTACTAAACCAGGGACTTAGGGACTAGGACAGCACCAGGCTGATCCCAGTTGTTAGTTTAGGAAACCTGCATGTTTAGTCAGAGGTCAAACTGACCAGGATTTATTTTGTTTGTTTCTTTTTGGCTTTGCTGTGTTTTTGTCACTGTACATAGAGAAATAAACCGCACCTTTTGATTTTGAAAACCACAACCTCCGTCTGCTGGCCCTGTTTTTGTGTGGGGAGCCCAACCAGGGGGTCACACACACCCGCTACCGAGTTAACCCCCTCACAATATATATATATATATATATATATATATATATATATATATACACTAAATATACTGGAGCTAACTGAATCAACTGCCTGCTCAATCTAGCTAACTGAATCACCTGCCTGCTCAATCTATCTAAATGAAACTAAATTACACTCTCTCTCTCTCAATGCCGCAACACACTACATAAGGCTGACGTGCAGGCTGGCTTAAATAGTGTGGGGAGTATACTTAATCCCCTGAGCCATAATTGGCCAAAGGCACCCTGCCTTTGGCCAATTATGGCTCTCTGTGCTGACGGCACTGTGATTAGCCAAAGCATGCGGGTCATAGTGCATGCTTGGCCAATCATCAGCCAGCAATGCACTGCGATGACGCAGTGAATTATGGGCCGTGACGCGTCGCACGAATTTGGCGCGAACGGCCCATAATGTCTGATTTTCATCGAACAGCCGATGTTCGAGTCTCGAATCTCATCCCTACTCTGCAGCAATGCTGGAAGCATGAGCACTCAGCTTCTTTGGTCGACCATGGCAAGGCCTGTTCTGAGTGGAACCTGTCCTGTTAAACTGCTGTATGGTCTTGGCCACCGTGCTGCAGCTCAGTTTTAGGGTCTTGGCAATCTTCTTATAGCCTAGGCCATCTTTATGTAGAGCAACAATAATTTTTTTCAGATCCTCAGAGAGTTCTTTGCTATAAGGTGCCATGTTGAACTTCCAGTGACCAGTATGAGAGAGTGAGAGGGATAACACCAAATTTAACACACCTGCTCCCCATTTACACGCAAGACCTTGTAACACTAATGAGTCACATGACACCAGGGAGAGAAAATGGCTAATTGGGCCCAATTTTGACATTTTCACTTAGGGTGTACTCGCTTTTGTTGCCAGCGGTTTAGATTAAGTGTTGAGTTATTTTGAGGGGACAGCAAATTTACACTGTTATACAAGCTGTACACTTACTCACTAAGTAGGTGTGGCGAGGTCACGTTTGTTAGCTCATCCCAGAGGAATTTTTTTGTTAATGCCCCGAGGATGTCACATTTGACGAAACGTGTTAGGCCGAGATAACGCATGTGACGTCGTCCTTGGATCGGTAATTTTTGTGAAGCATTGTTTGGAACCACTATCATGCATCTTGGGAACGTTATGCATACAAAGGGTGTATTGTTTTTATCCATGTGAGTAGTATTCACATGGATTAAATAGTGCAATAAAAACCTTTTAGACAGTTTTACACTTTGTGAATTCTTCCATTTTGACTTTATGTGGAGTTTCGTGCACTTATGGCTGCCATTGATGTTACCTGTACAGGGCAGATGGCAGACAGCGTGTACGGCGTTGTGTGGGTGAGCGGTTTGCTGATGTCAACTTTATGGATCGAGTGGCCCATGGTGGCGGTGAGGTTATGGTATTGGCAGGTGTATGCTATGGACAACGAACACAGGTGCATTTTATTGATGGCAATTTGAATGCACAGCGATACCGTGACGAGATCCAGTGGCCCATTGCTGTGCCATTCGTCCACGACCATCACCTCATGTTGCAGCATGATAATGCATGGCCCCATGTTGCAAGGATCTGTACACAATTCCTGGAAACTGAAAACATCCCAGTTCTTACATGGCCAGCATACTCACCGGACATGTCACCCATTGAGCATGTATGGGATGCTCTGGATCGGCGTATACGACAGTGTGTTCCAGTTCCTGCCAATATCCAGCAACTTTGCACAACCTGATCAACTCTAGGCGAAGGAGATGTGCTGCACTGGGTGAGGCAAATGGTGGTCACACCAGCTACTAACTGGTTTTCAGAACCCCCCCCCCCCCAATACAGTAAAACTGCACATTTTAGAGTGCACGCTCTCTCAAAACTTGCGACATCTGTGGCATTGTGCTGTGTGATAAAACTGCACATTTTACAGTGGCCTTTTATTGTGGCGAGCCTAAGGCACACCTGTGCAATAATCATGCTGTCTAATCTAATCTTGATATGCCACACCTGTGAGGTGGATGGTTTATCTCGGTAAAGGAGAAGTGCTCACTAACACAGATTTAGACAGATTTGTGAACAATATTTGAGAGAAATACGCCTTTTGTGTACATAGAAAAAGTCTTAGATCTTTGCGTTCAGCCCATGATAAATAGGGGCAAACACGAAAGTTTTGAGTTTATAATTTTGCTCAGTGTATATATATATATATATATATATATATATATATATATATATATATATATAAAATGTTTATCAAGTTGCGGGGGGGGGGGGGTTGGTGTTAAAGAGGTAGCAGTAGAACAGCTCTAACTTCCTCCTCCTCTGCTTCAAGTGACTGTGTTTGGGCCTGGTTATTGGTTGCTTAGACTCCAACACCTGGGAAGAGGTCATATGCCCGTCCATACTTAAAAGGACCTGGTATTGACCAAAGGCTCTGACACAGCAAAGGAGTGGCGGGGTGCACATTGAAGGTGAGTGTTAGCAAGAGAATGATTCCTATTACAAAAGAGCCTGTCACGTGGGCAAAATAGAGAGATTATTTAGTCAAAGCTGTTATTCCATGAATTCTCAGCTGTATAATTCCCGGAAAGGGAAACATTTTCAGCTTCACTGTGAGAGAAGATGAAAGACAGAGACTTTGTAAGACAGAGAATAGAAGCTACTATCAGAATTGTTTGGCATATGTTACTCAAAGACAATATAGACAGATATCTCACAGCCTGCAAATTAGTGGATAGCCAAAGTGTTCCTATAAGAGTAGAAGGGCAATCAAAGCTTTGCATTTGTCATTATTTCTCTCTTGCTGCATACAGTTAATTAAAGCTGAATTCCAGGCAGATATAAAAAAACACATGTTAAGGCCGCTCTGTATTCATTAATTCATCATACTGTGTGTGCCTTAAGATGACTTAGTATCAGCCTCCTGAAGACCCATCATTCAGTATATCCAAAACTCAAACAAAAAGTTTTGCCTTTGAGCTGTAATTGATGTCATCCACCTGGCTGTACCGTGTGATGAGCCTAAATAAATCTCAGGACTGGATGGACAGAAACACAAATCCTTTGGCAGGTAAAACAACTCCCGTATATGTATTTCATCTGCATATTTAGCTGTTTGCCTGGAGTTCAGATTTATTACTAATAATAATATATCTGCCTTTCACCAATGGGAACATTATGGCCACTAACACTGCTAACCTTGTTTATAGGACGTCCTGCCTGTGGGAGATAAGATGCCCAGCCACATTTGCTGCACACAATATAATCTCTGATTATAGGACTAGGTATAAATGCAAATATTCTAAAAATGCTTAATATGCAATCGCATTTTATACTGGGATTTTACAAGCTCTGCTGGCATACAGTATGAAATATTCAGCGTTCAATGTGTCATGTTTACAAAGTACACAATGCTTATTTACTGCCTCAACACTATTACACATCAGGACAGGAGGAATGAAATAAACAGATTTGTCCAGCTCAACTAAGTAAATAGTTGGGTAGATGCTCCGATGTTGAGTCCCGCTCCTTCCCCAGTGTTTTATATCTGCTGGAGACATTGGCTTCAGGTTCTGTGCAGTAAAAGTTCCTTTACATCTTTGAGGGTGTCAACTATTGTTTTTATGTGTTAAAGTGAACCTTGCGTTACATTACTTCCTCCTGTCTCCTTTCACATAATTGCAAAACTTTTTTTTAAATACCTTTTTTGATGTCCTGCACTTCTGGATTTCTTGTCTAAGCAAAAATGACATACCTGCAGCCTGCTCAGATACGTACATCATGCATCCCAGGAGGCTTTGGGGCAATCTTCAGCATATAACAATAGAAAACGTGGTGGCAGGTATATAAACAGAAAAAAACTGTGTAACAGTGGTAATTGTGTAAATTGCTGTGCTAAAATATGATAATATGTATGTAGCGACCTCACCCCTCTCACCCCTTCTCATTCTCAGCTTGTCTGTCTTTGTCTAGGGGTGTCAGTACCGGGGGGAGGGATGAGATACACCACGGCCCATGTCCTCCATAGTGAAGAGGTGAAGGCCAGACAGATCAAACTTTGTGTAGGTGTCCTAGGGTCAAATCCTCTCCTCGGATCCACTCCCCTTTGCTCCTAGTAACCAGAGTTCCACACACTGAATAGGTCCAACACAGTTTTATTCTTCTCAGCGGAAAAACATACAGCAGAGTCAAGTTGGGACCTTTGCAACAGTTCAGTATTAATGGGAGTAGGTCGAGGCACAATCCTTTAAAGTATCGCTAACCACTGTGGTGTCACCAGTGGCGAATAGTCACTGCCACTGACTATATGAGGTAGAACATGAATTACTTTTGCTAGCACAGCCCCTGTCAGGGGAATGATATCCGTCCAAGGGAGTCACCGGAGGCCTCTCTGTCACCAGAAAATGCTGCGCTGGACTCTCCAGAGAAGTCCCGCTCACCAGTCTCCTCGACCACAGACACGGGCACCCAAGGAGTTAGGACCCCCTCGGATTCCTCCTCCCTCGCGGAACTCAGTCGAAGGTACTGAGCCCCAGGCATCCGCCATAGTACCTCACCCCAGGCTAAAGGTGCCTGAGATGGACTCCATCTCACGCTCCGGCCAGGTCAAGGGCACCTGGGCCCGGAACTCCGGAACGCCAGCACCCAAGCTGAAGGTGCCTGGGTGCGGCCGCGTCCTCCGACTCTGAACCCCAAGGTCAGGGCGTCCGCCCCTTTTATCCCCTCACCTTTTGCGTCACAGCAGGTTCCCCGCCCCGCTGTACCAGCGCCAGGAAAGGACAAAAAGGAAGCAGTCTTGTGGTGTGGGTTCAACTCCAGCCAGGGCGACAATGCCACCTGCAGGCCGCAGGGAACCTCACACCACCAGAGTCCTCCAAGAACCATAAAAGGGTCTCGGATTCCCTAGCAATCAGTGCATCTGGGTTACACTACCACCCAGATGCCTCCCTTAAATTCAAATACCCGCTACATGTAATTAAAGTAAAATATAACATATAAAATATGAAAAATAAAACACATGTGCATATGTACAGTAAGTACTCCCAAACAAAATTAACGTCCTTTTTTTCCCACAAATAGAGCTTTCTTTTTGGTGGTATTTGATCACCTCTGCGGTTTTTATTTTTTGCGCTATAAACAAAAATAGAGCAACAATTTTGAAAAAAATTCAATATTTTTTACTTTTTGCTATAATAAATATCCCCCAAAAATATATAAAAAAACAATTTTTTTCTTCAGTTTAGGCCGAAATGTATTCTTCTACATATTTTTGTTTAAGCGCTTATTGATTGGTTTGCACAAAAGTTATAGCGTCTACAAAATAGGGGATCGTTTTATGTCATTTTTATTAATATTTTATTTTTTTACTAGTAATGGCGGCGATCTGCGATTTTTATCGTGACTGCGACATTATGGCAGACATATCGGACACTTTTGACACATGCGGCCATCGCGCCCGCCGTGCACTCGCATCGGCACCGGGGGCGAGCGCCTCCGGTGGCGTGTGCGTGCCCCTAGTGGTCACAGAGCAAAATTACGTTATATAACATGATTTTGCGCAGCCGAGCCAACCTGCCGCAGTAAAACTGCGGCCGGCGGTCCGGAACCGGTTAATACATCCCGTTATTTTAATGACTGCCATGTAGGCAATGGGGTTGATTTATGAACACTGGAGAGAGTGAAATCTGGTGCAGCTCTGCATAGAAACCAATCAGCTTGCAGTTTTTTTTTGTTTTTGTGCCAATGCCTAATTGAACAAGCTAAAGATAGAAGCTGATTGGTTTATATGCAGAGCTGCACCAGATTTTGCACTCTCCAGTTTTAGAACAGCAAATCCAATGTGTCTGCGGTTATGAGTCAGGCTATTGAAAAGGAGAGAGCTCCTAAAAAAAAACAAAAAACGGCAATGTGTTTTGGCAATTATGCAAGAAATAGGTTTACTGGATTTTTTAGCTCCAAACTCGGATACCAAATAGATTAATGTTTGATTGGGATGTCACTCATTTTTATGAGTGACTCTTGGTTTCTCTCTCTTGCAATTGTTGATGTATTCATTCTCCTGCCATGACAAGGACACATGTTCTCGCAATAAGATGTGGATGTTTATTGGATTATAAAGTTGTTTTACAGGATACTAGCTTGTGCATTGGATTCAAAATATCTCTATACTTATATATGCATAGCTATAGGTCTATGTAGTTTTATTTTATTTTACCTACATTTATGTATATACGTATGTATGTTGTATGTATCTTTCCTGATTATGCTGTTTTTTAGGATTGTTGTACTCTGGTATTTCGATATTGAAACTGTGTTTTGGCTGTGTATTGTTCTGTGTGTTGGAAGAACAGATCACTGATTGAACACAGCTGTATGTTTTAGGGAAGCAAAAGAGGATTTAAAAGGCCAACGTTTCTGGTGTGGTACCTATGCTGAAGCACCTCCGGCGTGAAATGCGCTAACATCTTCTCTCGCCTTGTGCTTTTGTAATGACTAAGCTCACGTGAAGTGTGTGAAACGCGTCTACTTAGCATTCTGGTTCTTGTAGTTTTGGGATGTCCAAATAAAAAGGATTTTGATCTACAGTGGTGTGCGGCCATTTCTTCTATTCTCATTGTGTGCGGAGGCGAGCCGTGGCGAGCACCTACTGGATCATTAGGCTTCCTGGTCTCACCTGAAGCAGCGGGTTTTCTTGTTCCATTGTGCTTTTGTGATGTTGTGACTTTTTTTTACTTCAATAAAGAAATTTGAGTTTATTGTGCACCAGTGTGCAGCCATCCACTTTTTTCCTTTAAAGACGAGCTGGACTGGCACATGATTCGTTTTTGGGGTACGGTTGGGTGGACCGACCTGGAGCAGTGTATGATGTGGACTTGTAGAAAACAATTGTTCATTTGTCAGGTTTTCCAAATATCCTGTCTTTTTGGCACCATAATACTAAATGGAACATTTATTTGTGATATAAATTCACACAGAGCTTCTATAGCCCAACAAAGAACTGAAGGGAATGGAAGAATATTTACTGCCAGTTGGAATCTAATAATTCACGTTAGAAGATGATGAGTTATGTACAACAAGAAATTCATTTTTTTCCTACAAAGGGAAGCATGTAATTCTTAGTGCTTCATTCATTTCCCCGCTTTTGCAATATTTATTAGTGGGAATGTGAGACGGAAGCTAATCAGAATAAACTGCATGATGTCTTAATAAAGTTCTCAGTTTTTTAAGCTAAAGTATTTCAGATATTTCCATCTTAAAAGAGATACACTGTCCGTTCTGAGAATTTATGTATTAACGCAGGTTAAGGATAAAAAAGAATGAGGATGCTTCTATCCAATATATAGTAAAGACTTCTTTTTGGCACAAACTTTAAAATTAACCACTTCAGCCCAGGAAGAATTTAACCCCTTCCTGACCAGAGCACTTTTTGCAATACGGCACTGCGTCGCTGTTGTGTTACACTATGTGATTATTCTTGCTCTGTGTCTTTAAGATCTGTCCCCTTCTTTCTAGCTGAACTCTCTCTCTCACCGTAGTTCTTTATATATCTCCTCCACTTCCTGATTCTGGTCATTACTCCTGTATATCTTCCATGTTAAACATCTTACATGTGGCTTACAACTGCAACGTTTTTCTACCTATGAATATCCATCATTAAACGGAACATTCGAAAGGATTCATCGTCTGTCGTCCTAACTGTGAGTTTATTCATTGAGTTAAGCTGCCTGTATCGATGCAAGGGATAATAGCAAACCAGCTTGAGTAAGGCCTACATCAACCTGGAGATGAACTTTATCGCTTTGTAGTTGAGACAGAACAGTAGAAAAACTGAGTTTCACAGCCTAATTACAAGATTTCTGCATGTCAGTACTGAAACAGACAAGATTTACTGCCCTCATAGCAAGACAGAAGGGACAGAGCAGCACATGGCAGCCTTATAGCCTGAGACAATCTGCACAGTGTCATATTTCAGCACACAGATCCTGCCTGCTTTCACAGTCAGTCTGCTATCATGAGTGACCAAGCTTCTGCATGTGAACTCACATCTCCTTCCTCACAAGTTCCTGAAGAAACTGAGTTACCCAAACACTCAGTTAAACCCACTTGGAAAGTAATGGAGAATTATGAAGCTTCAAGGACTGAATTGTCAAATAGCTTGGAATTAGTCTGGGAGAAAATCCTTGCTGAAGCCAATACAGTGTCTGTTGAACGTGAACTACTGACACTAGAGGGTGCCATTAAACAACTTTCTGCCTCATATGAGCTTTATCAGCTTACCAGCATCAAATTCACTAATGTCTTACAAAACATGAAGTCAGAAAATGCGATGAGGCAGTTAAAGCGTGTCAACATTCTTAATCTTGAAAGAGACAGTTTTATCCAGCAAACCAGATTAAAGGCAGAAGCAAAGATAAAGCTGTTACAGGACACTGCATCTCACAGATCTGTTTCCACCAGACGTTCTAAAAACTCGTCAAGATCCCATAGTTCAAGAATCTCAACACTCAGTGAGCGACTTATTAATGCCCGCGCTGAAGTGGAAGCCAGCAAGGTGCAGGTGGCATATGCAGAAAAAACAGCAGAGTTGGAAGCGCAGTCAGCACGTCAAAGAGCAGAGTTGGAAGCGCAGTCAGCACGTCAAAGAGCAGAGTCGGAAGCGCAGTCAGCACGTCAAAGAGCAACAATGGAAACCTTAAATGAACAGTGTAAACATGACACAGCTATGGCAAAGCTAAGGGTCCTACAGCAAGCTATCAGTGCAGACGAAGGTGCAAGTGAGAAAGACAGCATTAACCTAAACATAGCAGATATGGAAGACCCCCTCAAACGCACTAAAGACTATGTCCTAAGCCACTGCAGTGCACACTCCATTGTCTCCAATGCTCCCGACTACATAGAGACTCCTTCACAGCTTCAAGTTAAAGAGGTTCCAGCAACTTCCTGCACTCAAAATCACTCCACTGCATTTCCTACCTGCCTACCTTGCCTGCCTTCATACGTCACAGAGCATCAGCGCAAGCTTCAAGCAAGTCATCAATCTCCAGTCATCGGTACAGCCTTGAATCAACGTACCATTGGAACAAATGGCTTCAAGCAAGCAACTCACCTGGATGCATCTGCTGCACCATATTTCCCTGTGTCCTTTAACAACAATGTCAAAGATAACGCAATCAGCACCATACAGCCAACAGCATCTCACATAAAGGCGGAGACAACTGAGACAGAAGAGTTTGTGAGGTACATGCTTCGCAGAGAGCTCACAAAGACTGGTCTTACAAGTTTTGATGACCAACCTGAGAACTACAGAAGTTGGAAATGTGCCTTCAGAACTACAATCAGCAATATTGGCATTACAGCTGATCAAGAATTGAATCTGTTGATCAAATGGCTTGGTCCTCTATCTGCTGCACGTGTTAAGCCATTAAGATCGGTTTTCATGGACAATCCTACTGCAGGCCTCACAGCTGCATGGGAGCGACTAGAGCAAAGTTATGGCAGTCCAGAAGCTATAGAAAATGCTTTGTTCATGCATCTGGAAACTTTCCCAAAGATATCCGGTAAGGACAACAAGGAGTTCCAGAGACTGAGTGACCTTCTCCTTGAGCTTCAGCTAGCCAAGACAGATCCAAAACTACCTGGACTCAGTTACCTTGACACTCCAAGAGGGGTAAACCCAATTGTCTCCAAGCTCCCGTATGGTTTGCAAGAGAAATGGACTGCACTAGGGTCATCATACAAAAGAGAGAACAAGGTTTCCTTCCCTCCATTCTCTTTCTTCTGTAAATTCATCAGGAAAATTGCAGAGACCAAGAACGATCCAAGTTTTTCCTACGGTGAGTACAGCCTCTTCTCTCCCTTTCCTAAGAGTACCAGTCTTCAGGGCAACTATAGAAACCATAGAGGCCCAGTGTCCGTGAAAAAGACTGACATCCTTCCCACTCCTACCACAGTTCTGGCCACGAACAAACAGAGTAGGAAGATTGAAAACCCTAACAGAGAGTGTCCCATACACAAGAAGCCACACCCCCTCAATAAATGTATCGGCTTTAGGAAAAAGCCTCTGGAAGAGCGCAAGGAGCTTTTAAAGACATTTAGGGT
This sequence comes from Rana muscosa, assembly GCA_029206835.1. Lineage (NCBI taxonomy): Eukaryota > Metazoa > Chordata > Amphibia > Anura > Ranidae > Rana > Rana muscosa. Next base: position 442,764,063 of record CM055127.1, on the reverse strand, counting down.
ATGTTTCAGGTGCTGTGCTTCTACAGAACATTTTGCAAGGGACTGTAATGTGTCCATCAAGTGCATAGAGTGTGGCTCTGAAGAACATGTGCAAGCCCTCCATCCACTTGAGCCCAGCTCTGCACAACCTGCCAACACTCCTCCCAGGTTAACGCATGGCGGGGAGAATACAGACCAAGTGCCTAATTCTACCATCATTTCTTCATCCTGCACTGAAGTTTGTGGAGAAGACCGCTGTGGTAAGTCCTGTGCTAAGATATGCTTGGTGAACATATACCACAAGGATCAACCAGAAAAGTCTCTAAAGGCATATGCTATCTTAGACGATCAGAGCAATCGATCACTTGCAAAATCGGAATTGTTCAATCTATTTGAAATAAAAGGTGAAGCTCATCCTTACACCTTGGGTACCTGTAGTGGAACTATAGAGGTTTCTGGAAGAAGGGCTCATGGACTCATGGTATCTTCTCTCAAAGGTAACTTGCAATTACCCTTACCTACACTTGTTGAGTGCAATCAGATACCTGCTAACAGGGAAGAAATCCCTACTCCAGCTGCTGCTTTCCATCACCCTCACCTCAAGGTAATAGCAAATGAGATACCGCCGCTTGACAAAGATGCTCAGATCCTTCTTCTGTTAGGAAGAGACATTCTAAGAGTTCACAAGGTACACAGACAAGTCAGTGGACCCCCAGATGCCCCATTTGCCGAGCGCACGGATCTAGGGTGGGTCATCATAGGCAATGTCTGCATAGGCAAAATGAAAAAACCTACCAACATTTCGTCATTCAAGACAAATGTTCTGCCAAATGGCCGAAACACTTACTTTGAGCCATGCCCACATCACTACTGGGTGAAAGAAAAGATAGCCAGCCATGAATGGCAACATGGTATCTCAGGTGACACAAGCCCTTTCTCCTGCCATGATGGCTACTTCGGCTCTACAGTGTTTAATGCAACCAGTGAAGATGACATACTGGCTCCTTCAATGGAAGACAAAGAATTCATCAAGGTAATGGACAATGAGTTCTTTCAAGATGACTCCAATAACTGGGTAGCACCCCTACCCTTTCGTCTCCCAAGAGAGAGATTGCCCAACAACTTACAGCAGGCCATCAGTAGATTCTCCTCCTTAAAGCGAAACTTAAGCAGGAAACCATAGATGCAAAAGCACTTTGTGGACTTTATGCAAAATGTATTTGTCAGAGATCATGCAGAGCCTGCTCCCCCACTAAAGGAGGGAGAAGAATGCTGGTACCTTCCATCCTTTGGCGTGTATCACCCACGCAAACCAGACCAAATCAGAGTTGTCTTTGATTCCAGTGCTCAGCACGAAGGTGTTTCTCTTAACAACATGCTCCTTACTGGACCCAACTTGAACAACAGTCTAATAGGAATCTTGATTCGTTTCAGACAAGTGCCTGTAGCAGTAATGGCCGACATTCAACAGATGTTTCACTGCTTCATTGTCAGAGAAGACAACAGAAACTACCTCAGGTTTCTATGGCACAAGGACAATGACCTCAACAAGGAAGTTATAGATTATCGCATGAAGGTACATGTCTTCGGTAACAGTCCTTCCCCAGCAGTGGCAACTTATGGGCTAAGGAAAACAGCTCAGACTGGAGAAGTTGAATATGGATCTGATGCCCGTCAATTTGTTGAAAGAAACTTCTACGTTGACGACACACTTAAGTCCTTTCCAACTGCTAAAGAAGCAATTGATCTTCTCACCAGAACAAAGGAGATGCTGTCTGTAGCAAACCTTAGACTGCACAAGATTATATCCAACAGCCAGGAACTTATGAATGCATTTCACTCTGAGGACTATGCCACTAGTCTAAAAAACCTTGACTTAGGTACAGATGTGCCTCCTGTACAGCGAAGTCTGGGTTTGTTGTGGAACATCAAGCAAGACAAATTCACCTTCCAAGTGTCAACTTGTGACAAACCCTTCACTAAGAGAGGAGTCCTGTCCATGGTGAATAGCATCTATGACCCACTGGGTTTCCTTGCTCCAGTTACCAGTCAAGGTAAGATTTTACTAAGACAGTTGTCTACTGAGAACATAGACTGGGATACTCCCTTGCCTAGTGAGAATCAACACAAGTGGGAAAGGTGGAGATATTCTTTGAAGTCACTAGAAAAACTTCAGATTCCCCGTTGCTATGTTCCGGGTTCCATTTCAACTGCTAACCGGAGAGAGATTCATATTTTCTCTGATGCATCAGTTGAAGCTATTGCTGCAGTAGCCTATTTGAAGACCTCTGAACTGAATGGAGAATCACACTGTAGTTTTGTCCTAGGCAAGGCAAAACTCACACCCAAGCCTGCACATACCATACCAAGACTTGAACTTTGCGCAGCCGTGCTAGCAGTAGAAATTGCAGAGGTCATACGAAGTGAAATGGACACTACAATTGATTCTTTCACCTTCTATACAGACAGTGAGGTAGTACTTGGTTACATAAACAACCAAACAAAACATTTTTATGTGTACGTCAGCAACAGGGTTGAACGTATCAAGAGATTCTCTCTACCAAGTCAATGGCATCACGTTCCCACTTAACTCAACCCAGCTGACTGTTGGGACCAGAGCCGTGTCACCTGCCGCTCTTCAGGACAGCTTATGGCTGTCAACTCCAAGGTTTCTGTGTGAGGACTCTTACATACTCCCTATTGACACCACCTATGGGCTAGTAAACCCTGAAGATGATAAGGAAATAAGAACTGTGAACACCTCACTCCACACTTCTGTAAGTACAAAACAGAAGCTGCGGTCACACCGTTATGAGCATCAATGGAAGCAGGTGCAGCATCTAGCCAATGTGTTCTGGCATCGCTGGAAGAAAAAGTATCTTCACCACCTTCAAGGTCGTAACAAATGGCAAGCATCTAAGCAGAATCTTAAGGTTGGAGACCTCATCCTTCTAAAAGACAAGGAAGTTTGTCGGAATGAGTGGCCTATGGGTCTTATTACTAAAGTAATGCCCAGCGACGATAACAAAGTCCGGAAGGTAGAAGTCAAGGTAACCAAGGGAGGATCGACACAAACCTTTAGTCGACCAATTACAGAGTTAGTACTCCTTTTGCCAGGTGAGTGACTTGTGCAAGGACTAGCCATGCTGTTGGCATGCCGGGGAGTACATTGCTGCCATCTACAGGTTCTACTCAGAACTTTGGAATTATTTGAAGACATCATACTGTGACTTTATGTTCTTCATCCTGTTGAACTTACGTTTATTATTTGTTTGTTGCATGTTTTTCATTACAGGTTCCAGGACATTCGTCAGTATTGGCCTTTTTGAAAATATATATTTTAGTTTGAGGTTATGAAATCTAAAGATTTCAGACGGGGAGTGTTGTGTTACACTATGTGATTATTCTTGCTCTGTGTCTTTAAGATCTGTCCCCTTCTTTCTAGCTGAACTCTCTCTCTCACCGTAGTTCTTTATATATCTCCTCCACTTCCTGATTCTGGTCATTACTCCTGTATATCTTCCATGTTAAACATCTTACATGTGGCTTACAACTGCAACGTTTTTCTACCTATGAATATCCATCATTAAACGGAACATTCAAAAGGATTCATCGTCTGTCGTCCTAACTGTGAGTTTATTCATTGAGTTAAGCTGCCTGTATCGATGCAAGGGATAATAGCAAACCAGCTTGAGTAAGGCCTACATCAACCTGAACTTTATCGCTTTGTAGTTGAGACAGAACAGTCGCTTTAACTGACAATTGTGCGGCCGTTGCACCCAAACAAAATTGACGTCCTTTTTTCCCACAAATAGAGCTTTCTTTGGGTGGCATTTGATCACCTCTGCGTTTTTGTTTTTTTTGCGCTATGAACAAAAAAGAGCGACAATTTTGAAAAAAAAAGCAATATTTTTTACTTTTTGCTATACTAAATATCCCCCCCCCCCAAAAAAATAAAAAAATTCTTCCTCAGTTTAGGCCGATATGTATTCTTCTACATATTTTTGGTAAAAAAAATTTCAATAAGCGTATATTGATTGGTTTGCGCAAAAGTTATAGCGTCTAAAAAATAGGGGATAGATTTATGGAATTTTTTTATTATATATTTTTTTATTAGTAATGGCGGCGATCTGCGATTTTAATTGTGACTGCGACATTATGGAGGACACATTGGACACTTTTGATACTATTTTGGGACCATTGTCATTTATATAGCGATCAGTGCTATACAAATGCACTGATTACTGTGTAAATGACACTGGCAGGGAAGGGGTTAAACACTAGGGGGTGATCAAGGGGTTAAGTGTGTCCTAGGGAGTGATTCTAACTGTGTGGGGGTTGGGCTACCAATGACAGGGAGCAGTAGATCACTGTCATGTCACTAGGCAGAACAGGGAAATGCCTTGTTTACATGCATCTCCCCGTTTTGCAGGTCCGTGTCACGAGCTCGGGACAGCGGCGGACATCGAGTCCGCAGGATCCGCGGGCACGGCCACAGAGTACGTGGCGGGCGTGCGTGCGCCCCCCCATAGCCACGATTTAAAGGGGGCGTACCTGTACGCCCATTTGCGCAGCCGTGCCATTGTGCCGACGTACATCGTCGTGCGCTGGTCAGCAAGCGGTTAACCCATGAACACAATGTAGACATAGGTGTTGATTTACCAGAGGCAAAAATGCCATGCACAATGCGAGTACAGTTGCTCCAGAGCTCAGAAAATTGGGGGAAGCTCTGCTGACTTCCATCATCCAATCATGTGCAAGCAAAATGTTTTTGTTTTTTTCCTCGCATGTGATTGGGTATTCTTTGCAAAGTGAAGCTTTACCTCATTTACTAAGCTCTGGAGTAAATCACCCCCATAGGCGTTTACCAGAGTTTAGGAGCTACTGCGGTTAGGGGAGCTTCAACCTCCCTCTCTTGAATGCGGAAGAATCACGTTCAGGATAGGAACGTTTTGACCGTTGGCTGCCGGAAAATGATAACTGCATTTTTATGGAAGTAAATGCATTCCTTTACATAATGAGTTGGGTAGGGGTTAAAAGTCTCTTTCTATCTAATAGAAGGACAGTGCATTATCATTATCATTAAACTTCATATCTGAATATTTGCTTGCTACTAGTACTTTGTATGAGTCCAGGGACACACATTACTATTCAAAAAAGAGGAAATGTTAAGGTTTTTCACACTTGAATGCAACATGTTGCATCATATCATTTGGATATAAAGAAGATAGCATATTTTTTACCCCTGCTGATGGGAGGCAGCGCTTTAAATGTTCTGGGTAGACCAAGACTTTTAGGCCCATCCCTCCAGCTTCTGATCGTCAGTAGTTGACCTTGACCAGTGCGTGACAACTTGGTCTCAATTCTGGGGGTGCACATGGAGCATTTCCTAGAATAAGAGAGCAACATGTATATGCAGTGGGTGGGTATTAAGCACTTTAGGACCAGGCCTTTTTCTGACATTTGTTGCTTACAAGTAAAAATCTGTATTTTTTGCTAGAAAATTACTTAGAACCCCCAAAAATTATATATTTTTTTAGCAGAAACCATGGAGAATAAATGGCGGTCTTTGCAATATTTTATGTCACATCGTATTTGTGCAGTATAATGTCTGTATAATGTGAAAGTCAATGAAATGCTGAGTAAATAGATACCTAACATGTCATGCTTTAAAATTGTTTCTCGTGGAATAGCGACAAACTACGGTACTTAAAAATCTCCATAGGCAACGCTTTAAATTTCTTCACCTGTTTACAGTTACAGAGGAGGTCTTGCACTAGAATTATTGCTCTCACTCTAATGATCGCGGTGATACCTCACATGTTTGGATCTGAACAACGTTTACATATGTGGGCGGGACTTTCATATGCATTTGCTTATGCGCGCAAAATTGGAGGGATGGGGCACTTTTTTTTTTCTTATTTATTTTACTTTTTTTTTTATCATGTTTATTTCTATTACAAGAAGTGTAAACATCCCTTGTAATATAAATAAGAATGACAGGTCCTCTTTATTGAGAGATCTGGGGTCAAAAAGACCCCAGATCTTTCATTTACCTCTTAAAGAAAAAGAAAAAAAGAAATAAAAAATTTGACATAAAAAAACAACAACATCCTGTCAATCTACCCGAGGCCCGGAAATGATGTCAGAAGTCGCTTTGGTCCTCCAAGGGGGCTATCTTGCCTTCACCCAGATTGGTTTTGACTCCCGAGCTTACCGACGGCTCCGGTAAGCTCGGAATTGACCCTCCCCAAACTTCCGCCACATGGTTGGGAGTGAAAAATAAACTAAAATGCTTATGTATTCTGTATGAATATTACCCTTCATTGCAAACACTTGAACTCAATAATTTGAAGAAGTGTCCAGATACTCTTAGCCATAAATTAGGTGCGATGGTCAGGTGTCCAGAAACCCTTGGCTATATACACTATACTGCCAAAAGTATTGGGACACCTGCCTTTACATGCACATGAACTTTAATGGCATCCCAGTCTTCGTACGTAGGGTTCAATATTGAGTTGGCAATTTTTTATTTGAGAATCTTGCAAACAAGAAACACATTCCAACTTTTGTTTTATACAAAAATACTAAAAATAAATATATATATATTTTTCCTTTTTTTTTATTTTTATATATGCATAACATATTGTATACAAGACTAATAATAATAAAGGCATACTTAAACCTATAATATATGAACAAACGTTTTTTTCCACCAACAGAAATATCACTGCATTAAATTATACTATATATACACACACACACATCACTACAAGCACGGACATCTTCAAAAATACTACACATTACTCAACTTGATTAACACTCAGACCAAGAAACATAGATTATCATGTGTATGTAGCCTTTCTTCAAAAATGATGTGTATCCTTGAAAATCTAAGGGAGTGCCCAGAGAGAAAACAGGGAAAGAACCCAACACCCAGAGATCAACAAACAGCAGCTACAGGCCTGATATTCCTCCACGCCTTTATCCAGACCCTTTGCCGCCATCTGTCTTTCTCGAGACCCCAAATTTTCCCTACCTCACCAAGAATCTCACACACCACCACCGGAACAGGAAGGACTTTCTGCCGAAGGGATACCTGACACCGTGCATTCCAGGTGTAATATCGGACTACTAAGCTGACTAAAAAAAGAGTGTCCAAATCAAATCCCTTGCGATTCTGCAATGCTCCATACACCCACTCAGCATAAGACTAGGCAAGAAAGGAATATTTAGAGCCCTCCCCACCTTTTTATAGACTTCTATATTGAAAGGGCACTGAAGCAAGAAGTGGTCCATGGTTTCCACTTCACCCTGACACTCCGCTCTTGGACAACCACGATTGTCCAAAGAGCGGCACTTCACGTTCCACCTCACATAGAGCCTACTGTGGAAAGTGAGCCAGGCCTGGTCCCTAAATTTCAAGGGAATCCGCTCAGAATTTATTAAACGTAAACCTTCCCTCATAATATGACCTGGGCAATCCCTTAAGGCCAGTGGCGCATGAAAGACAGTACCCACGATCTTCTCACCCAGGAGTCTCCTAGGGAGGGACCTGATATCCTCCGCTGTCACATGCCACCGTTTAAGAATTTTCAGGCACGGGGCAACATAAGTCGGGAGCTTACCATGCTTGATCCTTAGGCTTTTCACTGGCCCGCCACTCTACCAACAGCCCAGAAAAGGTCTAAACCAAATCTGGAAAATACCTACCCATCCAGGCGGTTTCTCTGCTAGCATGTTACCAAAATTGTGTTTCAAAAACATCAGAGAGAAGAACACAACCGGGTTGACCATCCCTAGGCCACCCTTCCGCCTTGATAGGTAAGTCACATTCCGCTTCACAAGATTCAGCCTGTTCCCCCATAATAATTGGAAGAAACAACTATAAATCCTGGTATAGAAGGACTCTGGCAAGATGCAAACAAAGCTGACATACAGAAAGGTAGGACTCAGGTAGGTCTTAATCAAGTCCACCCTTTCCCTCAAGGAGAGCCACCACCCCTTCCAGCATTTCACCTTGACATCAGCATCATTCAGCCTGGCTTCCCAATTTGACTTACTGTCATCATCAGGGCCAAACTCGATGCCTAATATTTTGACTTTCTGCTGAGGCCTCGGGAAGGTGTCCGGAAGTGCAAAGCTCTCACCTCCCTCGCTCATCCAAAAAACTTCACTTTTATCACGGTTGACCTGGGAGCCCGATGCCTCGGAATACTGTTCTATAACTGAGACCACCTCCTGCGCCTCCTCTGTCCCAGAGATAAAGACAGAAACGTCATCAGCATAGGCTACAACCCTCAAGGGCGGCTCACCAGTAATGCCCACCGGCACCCCGCACAACGGTCCGCTCTCTAGCCTTCTGATGAAGGGGTCGATTGCGAACACATATAGCAAAGGGCTCAGCGGACACCCCTGGCGCACCCCAGATCCAACCCTGAAGGGTCGTCCAACCCAACTGTTAACAAGCATGAAGCTCTCTGCCTCTCTGTATAAAGTCTTAAGCCATCAAATAAACCCACCCTCCAGGCCATACTTGTCAAGGAGAAGCCAGAGGTACTTATGGTTGACACGATCAAAGGCCTTCGCCTGATCCAATGCCAGCAAATACTTTCCCCAGCCTTCAGCCCTGCAACGTTCCAGAGCCTCCCGGACAGCTAACACCGCTGAAAAAGTGCTCCTGCCCTGGACCGAACAGTGCTGCTGACGAGAAAGCAATCTGTCTGCTACTGACGACAAGCGCCAGAAAATTATCTTCGCCAGAATTTTTCTATCGACATTGAGAAGGCTAATGGGGCGCCAATTCTCAATCATCGAGGGATCCTTGCCTTTTGACAACAGAATCACAGCAGATTGTCTCATGGAGGGAGGGAGCGAACCCTCTTGCAGACAGCCATTAAATACCTCCACAAGATAAGGTACCAAGCTGGATTTGAAAGTCTTATAAAATTCAGCTGTCAATCCGTTTGGCCCAGGTGTTTTCTTAATAGCCAGACCGTCTATAGCTTTGACTACCTCTTCTGCTGTGATTTCCCCCGTCAAACTTGCCAGCGGAATGTTATTTCCCAGACCTGGTGTAGAATCCAGAAAACTTGACATCTTTGCCCGATCGAGGTACTTCTCCCCCAGAAGATCCACATAAAAAGACCTTGAGACCTCCAGGATCCCTGACCTGGATTTCGTCAAAGAGCCCGTACTATCCCTTAGCCCAACAACCATCTTAACTGCTGCGCTTTGTTTGCAGTTCTGATAAGGGTCGGGCGAGTGATATTTCCCGTAGTCCCTTTCCAGAACCAAAGAAGCATACCGATCATACTGATACTTCCTAAGGAGAAGTTTTACCTCAGAGATTGCCCCTGAATCTCCACCACTCGAGACAAGGCGATCAAGTTTTCTCCGCAGCTGCTGGTAGGCAATGTACCTACCAAGCTGTTTCCTTTTTCCTATGGCCTTGAAAAACCCACTAATCCGGCTTTTGGCAAGCTCCCACCACTCCGACTTACTGCTGCAGAAATCCAGGATGGTTACCTGAGCCTGAAAAAAATCCTCCAAAGATTGACTTACCTCCTCGTCATCCAGCAGAGCAGAATTCATCCTCCAAATACCCTTTCCTTTAGGTGGCATATCTGAAGCATTGAGAATAACAGACAGCATAAGGTGATCAGAGAACTCCACCATACGACACTCAGGAGCCGAAAAGGCAGAGTCCCCCTTAAAAAAAAACCTGTCTATCCTGCTCTCACAACTGCCTCGCTTAAATGTGTACCCCGTGCTATCTGGGCAACGCTTAATATGCGCATCTTCCAGACCTGCTTCCCTGGCTATCGTATTAAGAAAGACGCTATCATATCTCAGGCTGTCAGTGGAGCCTTTCCTGTCTTTGGGCCTAGTAACGGTGTTAAAATCACCTCCAAAGACAACTTGCTGAGATGTAAAAAGGAAAGGCTTAATCTTTGTAAAGAGGCATTTCCTCTCCCATCTAGTTTGTGGTCCATAAATATTTACTAAACGTAGATCATGCCCCTTCACAGAGACGTCCAGGACCATACACCTTCCAATCTCTACCTCGATTACCCGCCGACACGTTACCATGCCAGTAAAAAGTACTGCAACTCCGCTGTAAGGCTCGGCCGCAAGAGACCAGAAGGAGGGCCCACACCTCCACTCCCTCTTTGCCAGGTGGACATCAGCAAGGCTATTTAGCCGGGTCTCTTGCAAAAATAAAACATCAGCATCCATCTCGCTGACCAAAAATAAGGCCATGTTACAAGCTCCTACAGATTTTATGCTGGCAACATTAATGGTTGCCACCTTTATTGGAGTGGGAACTGCCATCAGGATGATCGAGGTAGGCGTTTCTTAGCCTGAGCTCCCTCCCCCTTTACTGGAGACCTTGACCTCTTTAGTGAGCACTCTACCTCATCCTCCTCCATCTGAGACACGGAATTAGAAGACTCCTCCTCCCCCTCAGATAAGGACCCAAACTTGTTTCCCAGAGGTAGATCATCTACCTCTAAAGATGAAACCGAGGAGGCAGAGGTCAGGACTACCTTATTCCTCCTTCTGCCCACCTTGGTCCACTCTCCCTCCTCCCCTGAAACATCACCCTGAAAGGCCTCATCTACATCATTAGCAGTGGCAACTTCCCCCTTTTTCCCCTTAGAACCTCCACTAGAGGTCTTACGTTGCCTCAGGGAAGGCCCAGGTGAAGCTGCCACCTCAGATCGGCATGAATCTGCCCCTTTAGCAGCCTCAGCCAATCTGGATGAGTTATTTACACCTGGAACACTGGGCACCTGAAACACTGGGGAAGAACACACAACAGAAGTAGACACTGACACAGTAGGGAGCACAGACAGGGGAGCAGACACAAGAGGGGTCACACCTTCAGATTGGGAAACTGACACCTGGGGGGCCCCCGCAGGACTAGCTGAAACAGCTCCACCAACCCCTTGCTGCCCCCCACGTTCCTCCTCCTCCATCCTCAGCGGTTCTTCCACCACCTCTGGCTGATTATGGAGGGCTTCAGGGCAAAGGCTATAGGGGTGACCTAACTTGTTACAAAGATTACAACGAATACTATTGCAGTCCTTTGCAACATGCCCTGAGCCCTGACAGAGGGAACATTTCTGCGCAGAACATGAGCTTGAAAAATGGCCCTTTTCACCACAGCGATGACAAAGCTTTGGTTGCCCTGCATAAAAGGTAATAATCCTGTCACGACCTATAAAGGCAGACGAAGGGATGTGCTTAACAACATTACCCGTGACATGTAGTTTTAATAACACTGTCCATCCTCCTGTCCATATCCCCCTGTCATCTACAACTTTCCTCAAGGGGGCTTGGACATCCGCATATCTCCTCAACCACACCACCAGATCCGCAGCAGGAATGGACTTGTTACGCACTAGAATGGTGACGTTCTTGTATAATGGCTGGCGGGAGACTACTTTAGGTGACAAACCTGCCCATCTTGGGGACTCCTTACACCTCTGCTCATACCTCTCGCAAAAGACATCTAAACCTTCCGCCTTGACAAAGGAGAGGTCATATTCATATGACCCAACTGGGCTGATAAGGGCAAAAATCTCCTCTGCTTTAAAACCCATCCCCAGAATACGGTCCACCACATCTCTCCTATTTGGGGGGGGGGCCTTCTCCAGTCCACCTCAATTGGACCACATTGCGGCATTTAAAGGAGCTACCAGATGGTGTCAGATTGGCCTGACCTTCACTCACATCACTCCTAGTGACCGCAGAATAACTGGCCCTACTCACCCCGGGGACAGGTGCAGCCAGTGCTGCAGCATGGGAAATAACCGCACTCCTTGCAACATCAGGCACATCACTTTTAGTAACAGACCCTTCTTTAGATAAAGTATTAACAACATTATTGTCAGGAACAGATGGAGCAGAGACTTCTGACACAGAAATGTCATTTACATTACCCTTGGTAATTCTTACTTCATTACCAGCAGTAGAGATGTCTTTGTCAGCACTCTTCTCAGCAGAGTCTGCACTGGCTGGCTGTACACAGGTGGAAGTTTCAGCCAGGAGATGAGCTTGCTCTCCGCTGCCCTCTACTGCACCATCCATAGGAACTACACCTCCATTACATTGTACATTCAAGTCATGACCAAAAACCTCTTTTTCTTTCACCCGTTGTTTCAAAGGTTTTGGGGGGACATCAACATCCTCTTCTTCATCCTCAGATGATCCAGACACTGAAAACTTGCGACCATGCAAAGGTGATTCCATTTCTGATATAAAGTTCAGCATACCTGCTCCCTCCACAGGCTCAGATGGATCATCTTGCTCCATAGCCTCTTGCTGCGGTGGTAAGGGCACAGAACTTCCTTGGCCCGATGACATACTGCCAGTCAAAACACCTGACTGCTGATCACCCGCAGCCTGTGTGACAGAGCTTTCTCCACTTTCTGCAGGCATACTGATAGTTGGCTCGTGATGCAAAGATTTTCCAGCGTGCTGGCCAGAAACACAATCCGAGCTCACAGAAACTTTTTTGCTTTGCACTGACCTTTGCTTCTCGCACTCTGATGATGCCTGCCCTCCACTGGCCTCTATGGCCCCTCTGCGCATTGCACGGAAGCGATCATCGTTGCCATACTTCTCCTTGAAAGCACCGCTGGTTTCTTTCAATGTGGCCACCAGCAGACTCTGCTTTTCCACTTTGGCCTCCAAAGCCATTAACTCAGGCCGCATCTGTTTCCTCTTAGAACTGTGAAGCCGGTCACTTGCAATTTTTTTATGCTTGAAGTCAAACTTCAACTTCGCCAGTACTTCTTCCTCCTTAGCGATTCTCGCAATCCTAGCACAAACCTTCTTTCTGTAGGTTGCCAGGCTTTCACCTTTAGCTGGGCCATTTCCCAGGTCCTCAAACACTGGTATGGGAGGACCAGTACTCTGGCCATCCGGGGGATCCTCCCCTGGGTCCACCCCAGGTTCCTGCATCCACCCTGGGTATAGGGAGTAATCAAGCTCCCTGGATCAGTAGGCCTCACTGGAGCTCAGGAGATCAGCAGTAGTGCAGCCACACCCTTTGCAGCTATAACAGCTTCAACTCTTCTGGGAAGGATGTCCACAAGGTTTAGGAGTGTGTCTATGGGAATGTTTGACTATCCTCACAGAAGAGCATTTGTGAGGTCAGGCACTGATGTTGGACAAGAAGGCCTGGCTCGCAGTCTCCGCTTTAATTCATCTCAAAGGTGTTCTATCGGGTTGAGGTCAGGACTATGTACAACATCAGTGCCTGACCCAGGGGCGGATCCAGAGTCTTGTCTTGGGAGGGGCACTGCAGAAAATATGTTTTTTTTGTGGCCAATTTATCGGGGAAATGGCTGGTGTTGGTGCTTCAATCATCACGGCGCCATGGTTGTTATGGTGTCAGGATGATTGAAGCGCATTATTTCTATTATTACATTGTAATATAAAATGAAATGGTTCAACTCATCATAATGCAGAATCAGTGGGAGCCCTGAGCGTGTCACTTGCCACCGTCGCCTGCCACACGTTGCGGATTGTCACTTGCCACCGTCACCTGCCACCAGATGCAGATTGTCACTTGCCACGTCACCTGCCACACGTTGCGGATTGTCTCTTGCCTGCCACCAGATTCAGATTGTTATTTTCCACGTCACCTGCCACAATTTGCAGATTGTCATTTGCCACATCACCTGCCGCACCTTGCGTATTGTCACTTGCCACGTCACCTGACACACCTTGCGGATTGTCACTTGCCACGTCACCTGCCACACCTTGCGGATTGTCACTTGCCATGTCACCTGACACAATTTGCGGATTGTCACTTGCCACGTCACCTGCCACACCTTGCGGATTGTCACTTGCCACACCTTGCGGATTGTCACTTGCCACGTCACCTGCCACAATTTGCGGATTGTCACTTGCCACATTGTGACAGGGGTCACTTTGGGCACAGGGTGAGCAAGAAAATAATGGACATTAAGAATATGTCTTGGATTGCTTCAAAATGGGACAGTGATATTTTTCCACAATATTCCCAAGGATACCTGTAAAGAACTATTTACTGTTTGATTATGAACTCAACAGGTTAACTGAAAAGTGACTCCTTCATGATGTTGAGACACATACTGCTAGATGCTAATGTCATCACCTCCAGCCCCTGCCTGTGTGATGTAAATGAATCTAGGATGGCTTCTGAGGCTCTTTCATTGTGATAATACTTGTGTGTATTGTAAACAGACAGTCTGGGGAACACAAAGGTTATGCGTAGTCATTTAAGATGTAAAGGGATTAGCTAACGAACCCACCTATTGTCTCTTAAGAGATGTCAAAATAATGTGTATTGGGAGACATTGGGGCTGGCCTGGATGTCCTGTGTCTGAGTCATCAGCTGGAGTTGATAGGCTCATGTGGATTGGGTCTGGTCAAGGGTGTATTATGAGAGGAAAATCAGAAGCTTCTCTCTGTGTGCATAAAAGTTGTAGTGTTTTTGCAATAAAGATTCATTCCTGTTGGAAAGATACAGAGCGTTTTGTCTCGTATGTCTGGAAGGATTAATCCTATGGGAAGCGGTCGCCTGACTGTGGAGGATCGGCAGTGGATGTGTGTCCAGAGAGGGAATATCTTAAACGGCGTTAACCCCTTTCATACTTGGGGTGCCGTTACACACGTCACCTGCCGCACCTTGCGGATTGTCACTTGCCACACGCTGCGGATTGTCACTTGCCACGTCACCTGCCACACCTTGCAGATTGTCACTTGCCACACGCTGCAGATTGTCACTTGCCACATCACCTGCCACACCTTGCGGATTGTCACTTGCCACGTCACCTGCCACACCTTGTGGATTGTCACTTGTCACGTCACCTGCCACAATTTGCGGATTGTTACTTGCCACGTCACCTGCCACACCTTGCGGATTGTCACTTGCCACACCTTGCAGATTATCACTTGCCACGTCACCTGCCACACCTTGCGGATTGTCACTTGCCACAATTTGCAGATTGTAACTTGCCTGCTAAGTGTTTTGCTTGTTTCTTTCTGTGTCCCAGACTCCCAGAGTCAGGCAGCAGAGAGATAATATAATCTCTCTGCTGCCCATGCTGCCTGCACAGTGAGGGTGGAAGTTACTGCAGGGATGCAGGGCGGGCACAGGCGGTGAGAGATGATCTCATCTCTCTGCTCCCCCGCCTCCCGGTGTAGCTGATTGGTCAGTTGCCCGCTCACACCGAGGCTGCTCTCTCACTCTCATCTGTCCACACACTAAGCCACCCGGCAGCCTGGCCTGCCCACAAACTGCACCGCCAGCCCGCCCACAAACCGTGCCACCCAACCTGCCTGCCCTGCGGAACCGCCCGCTATCTCGCCCGCCCGTGAAGCCGCCCGCTCTCTTACCCGCCCGGCCCGCAACAAATTTTTTTGGGGTGGCAATCGCCCCATTGCCCCCCCTGCATCCGCCCCTGGCCTGACCTCACAAATGCGCTTCTGGAAGAATTATCAAACATTCCCATAGACACACTCCTAAACCTTGTGGACATCCTTCCCAGAAGAGTTGAAGCTGTTATAGCTGCAAAGGGTGGGCCAGCTCAATATTGAACCCTATGGACTAAGACTGGGATGCCATTAAAGTTCATGTGTGTGTAAAGGCAGGCGTCCCAATACTTTTGGCAATTTAGTGTAGATAAATGTTGTGTCCTTTGAGGTTGTTTGTCTCATATATACCATATATACTGTATATAGTCAGTATTTCTTTTTTCTTTTAGAGAAATTAATAAATTAACATAAATAGTGAATTAAATTACTTTTAATAGCTTTTGGCAAGTGCGAAGTTATTTGCATTTTAATGACCTCCTGACAGTTATAAAGTACAACCTACAGATTAATTAAATACAATGTGAATCATTTTAAATGAAGCGTAGAGGGATATGTTCACAGAAAACTGTCAGCCCCGGAGAACAATGTATATTTCAGGAACCGGCGCAGCTCTCGATCCCGGCATGGTTCAGATGACAACGTTGATAGAGAACGAATGCGTTGACATCTAATATTCACATCAGCCTCCGAATGTAATGGGGGAAAACTGCACCCTGTCAATCTGTCAGGCCGACTACAGCCCCCAGCAAACAGATGCTTGTACTGAAATAATAATATTGTAATAGATAGCTTAGGATGAAATATTATGACAATAAATTGTGTTCCTCTGGAAAAATTACAAAGATGTTAGGTGATTTATAGGATTTGCATAGGTTAAGGCTCGGTTCACACTGCAGCGATGCAGGAACCTTGCGAATCCAATCCAATTGAGCTCAAACAAAGCTACACGTAATACACTGGAGCACATCATTGGAAGGCTACATCAATGAGTCAAAGAATCAGACTGCATACAGCCTGTTCATTCTAAGTTTATATTTCAATATACTTCATTAAAATACAATAGAGTGGAACCTTGGTTTACGAGTAACGTGGTTAACGAGCATTTTGAAAGACGAGCAACTTTTTTTTTTAATTCTGACTCGGTTTGCGAGTGTTGTCTCGCAAAACGAGCAGAATTTAAGCTAATGGGGTGTGCAGTACCGCATTTGGCCAGAGGTGCGGGGGCGCCGGTGACACATGGGACGGTTCGGAGCCGTTCGGAGCTGTTAGGAAATACTCTGAATCACTTGGAAATACTCGTAATTTCTTCGTTCCCGAGTGTTTCCGAGCCTTTCTGAGGGTTTACGAGGTCAGCCGAGCTGTCCCCAAGCTTTTCCGAGGCTCTCCGGTGCCCCCTCCCACCTCTGGTCACATGTGGTATTGCATGCAATTGAAGTCAATGCGGAACAAATTATTTTCGTTTCCATTGACTTCTATGAGGAAACTTGCTTTGATATGCGAGTGCTTTGGATTACGTACTCCACTGTACTTCATAGCCAGATAAAGACCTCAGGTTGAAATGCAAAACTCAGTGGGGTTGATTTACTAAAGGCAAATAGGCTGTGCACTTTGCAAAGTGCAGTAGCACTTTGCAAGTGCAGTTGCTCCAAAGCTTAGTAAATGAGCAGAAACTCTGCTGACTTCCATCATCCAATCATGTGCAAGCAAAAATACTGTTTTTTTATTCTACTTGCATGTGATTGGGTGTTCTTTGCAAAGTGAAGCTTTACCTCATTTACTAAGCTTTGGAGCCACTGCACTTGCAAAGTACACAGTCTATTTGGCTTTAGTAAATCAACCCCAATATATCACAAACCCGTTTTGTAATTTTGGAGAAAACAATATAGCATATGGAATTCTGGGAAGATAGGAGGTGCTTTTTAAAATTATGAAGGTTTTTGTGCTCTTTGGAAGGAAGATGTTGAAGCTGAACTATATAATATACTATATAGAAAAGACACAAAGTACTGCAGCTATGTATTAATACACTTCTAGGTCCTGCTCAGATTCTATGCAAGTGACTTCCCCTCTGTACACTGACCACAGAGAGTTGCCTGCTCTGTACCACTGCCATTCATAGAATGCCTTTTCATTTTTAAGTGAATTCTCTGATTGGTCATGGTGCAGTTGTGTCATGATCTTCGCCTTGCCCAATCAGAAAAAGCCTTGTATTTATTGTAAAATACACAAGACGCTCTATGGCAGTGGTACCAAGCAGGTGACCCCTGTGGTCAGAGGGTAGGTGGGTGCAGTCTACTTACTCCACTGCAGGTAGCGCTCAACTGCAGCAGCATAGCAGGGGGAGAGGAAGTCAGGAAGAACGTGGTTCCTTTATGGTTTATAGGGTCACTGGGAAAGCTATCCGATTGGTGCTGCCACCCCATGTGACCTTAACAGCTATCTAGGGTCAGGCAGAGCCTATTTAAGGCCTTGGTTCCAAGTTTTGACATGCTTGTTGGTAGTGCAGGGACAGGTCATCCATCTGTCAGGGACAGTATTACCATCAGAACGGTTCCAGAGGAGAAGGGAAAGCTTAGGGCTTGCAATCTCCTTGGATATCTTACCATTTAGGTATGGAACGGCCAAGACGCATTCCGCCCCTACAGATAGATGCTGTCAGTGCATCTCATACCTGCTCCGCTACACGCTGTTGGCCCTCGTAAGTGTTCGCAGTTGGACCTTCTCCCACAGGGTTTGTTGTTTCATCCAATGGCACTTGGACTATGTGTGAATTATTGCAACCCTGCACCAACCCACAAGTGTGCAGAGGGGAAGATACTCACACAGAATGGAAACAGGACCCGGAAGATTACGGCTTTCACTGTAGTAGAGCACACTACTAAAGTGATTTCCAGCTTCTTCAGTGGTCCAACCGGTATCAGGCATGCATACTTACATTGTACTAAGGTGGGACCAATGTAACTATGTATAACAAATCATTCCCGGAGTTCAGCTTTAAACTACAACCATATAAATACTTTTAATTTCCCTATTTGCATTGCGTTAAAATGACTCGTCCTTATTACAGCGGAAACAAAAATTAGGCTAAACTTGTTGCATAGGATCATAGACAAAAACAATT
Organism: Rana muscosa; assembly: GCA_029206835.1. Taxonomy (NCBI): domain Eukaryota; kingdom Metazoa; phylum Chordata; class Amphibia; order Anura; family Ranidae; genus Rana; species Rana muscosa. The sequence goes on along the minus strand of CM055127.1, from coordinate 442,745,588 downwards.
ATACATCAATCAATGAATGAACTATTTTTACATACATTGGTTTGGGCCTTTAGTTACCAGGGAAATTGAATTAGACAATAATTGCAATACTTTATATATTTGCAAAGAAAAGAAGTCTCTACCACACTAGACTTGTAATTACAACAGTTATTGGGAGAAGAATTTACTTATTTTTGGACTGGTAAAATCATTAGTTCCAAGCAATCAGATAAAAAAACAGGGGGGCACAAAGAGCTTTTAAATTGCTATTAATGTTATTTTAAAACAGGGTAACATAATGATTCCTAATGTGTAAACAGGCTTTATTTTGTGTTGCCGCAGTTATATATAATATGTTATGTATTATTATTTTGTTTGGAAAGTATTCATATTAAAGTGGAATTGAACTTAAAAGACCCTGAAAAATCTACTTTTTGTTTTGAATTCTTCTTGTAAAATATTAGTGCATCTCTTGTAACTTGGTTCTTAAGAGCCCATTCACACAGGGACGACTTTGGATCCGACTTCAAGTTGCCCCAAGTCGCCCCTAGTCGCCTCAAGTCGTGCTGCATGAGAAAATCAATGTAAGTGAATGGAGCCGTCTTAATGCACACTACTGCAGTCGCTCCGACTTCAAAAAAGGTTCCTGTACTGCTTCAATCCGACTTCTAGGCGACTTGTACCCATTGATTTCAATGGAAGTCGCCTCTAAGTCGGATCCCCTGTCTTAACTGAAGCAACTTTATAGGAAATAAAAATAGTTTTCTCTACAAACCCCTACCTCACCCCTCCCTCCCACAGAGCTGATTACTCTTTGATTGGCCACTGGCAAAGTCCCCTGTGCTGGAGGCGACTTTAGTCGTGTTGTAAGTGTCCCCAAGTCGCACTGAAGTCGCCCCAAGTCGCGCTGTGATTCAAACTCAAGTCGCGTCCAACTTGCCTCCCAAAGTCGCGCTGGAAGTCGTGTTGCCCCTGTGTGAATGGGGTCTTAACCACTTAAGCCCCGGACCATTTGGTAGCTAAAGGACCAGAGGTGAATTCAGAATTTTGCACTGCGCTGCTTTAACTGTAAATTGTGCGGACATGCAATGTTGTAACCAAACAAAATTTGCGTCCTTTTCTTCCCACAAATAGAGCTTTCTTTTAATGGTATTTGATTGCCTCTGTGATTTTTATTTTTTGCGATATAAATGGAAAAAGACCGAAAATTTTGAAAAAAAATGATATTTTCTATTTTTTGTTATAAGAAAAATCGAATAAACTCAATTTTAGTCATACATTTAGGCCAAAATGTATTCAGCCACATGTCTTTAGTAAAAAAAATGACAATAAGTGTATATTTATTGGTTTGCGCAAAAGTTATAGCAAACTAGGGTACATTTTCTGGCATTTACACAGCTTTAAATTTATGACTGCCTATCTCATTTCTTGAGGTGCTAAAATGGCAGGGCAGTACAAACCCCCCCAAATGACCCCATTTTAGAAAGTAGACACCCCAAGGAAATTGCTGAGAGGCATGTTGAGCCCATTGAATATTTTATTTTTTTTGTCCCAAGTGATTGAATAATGACAAAAAAAAATTACAAAAAGTTGTCACTAAATGATATATTGCTCACACATGCCATGGTTATATGTGGAATTGCACCCCAAAATACATTCTGCTGCTTCTCCTGAGTACGGGGATACCACATGTGTGGGACTTTTTAGGAGCCTAGCCACGTACGGGACCCCGGAAACCAAGCACCGCCTTCAGGATTTCTAAGGGCGCAAATTTTTGATTTCACTCCTCACTACCTATCACAGTTTTGAAGGCCATAAAATGCCAAAATAGCACAAAACCCCCCCAAATGACCCCATTTTGGAAAGTAGACACCCCAAGCTGTTTGCTGAGAGGCATGGTGACTATTTTACAGCTCTCATTTGTTTTTGAAAATGAAGAAAGAACATATATTTTTTTTTATTTTTTTTTTAAATTTTCAAAACTTTGTGACAAAAAGCGAGATCTGCAAAATACTCACAATACCTCTCAGCAAATAGCTTGGGGTGTCTACTTTCCAAAATGGGGTCATTTGGGGGGGGTTTTGTGCCATCTGGGCATTCCATGGCCTCCGAAACTGTGATAGGCAGTGAGAAGTGAAATCAAAAATTTACACCCTTAGAAAGCCTGAAGGCGGTGATTGGTTTTTGGGGTCCCGTACGCGGCTAGGCTCCCAAAAAGTCTCACACACGTGGTATCCCTGTACTCAGGAGAAGCAACAGAATGTATTTTGGGGTGTAATTCCACATATGCCCATGGCATGTTTGAGCAATATATCATTTAATGACAACTTTGTGCAAAAAAAAAAAAAAAAAAATTATTTTTTCTGCAGCTTGTGTCAACATATAAAATATTCCATGGACTCGACATGCCTCTCAGTATATAGCTTGGGGTGTCTACTTTCCAAAATGGGGTCATTTGGGGGGGTTTTGAACTGTTCTGGCATTTTATACACAACATTAGGAAGCTTACATCCACTCTTCTAACCACTTGAAGACAAAGCCCTTTTTGACACTTTATGTTTACATGAAAACATTTTTTTTTTTGCAAGAAAATTATGTTGAACCCCCAAACATTATATATATTTTTAAAGCAAAGGCCCTACAGAATAAAATGGTGGGTGTTGCATTTTTTTTTTTCTACACAGTATTTGCGCAGCGATTTTTCAAACGCATTTTTTTGGGAAAAAATACACTTTTTTTAATTTTAATGCACTAAAACACACTATATTGCCCAAATGTTTGATGAAATAAAAAAGATGATCTTAGGCCGAGTACATAGATACCAAACACGACATGCTTTAAAATTTCGCACAAACGTGCATTGGCGACAAACTACATACATTTTTAAAAGCCTATAAAAGCCTTTACAGGTTACCCCGTTAGATTTACAGAGGAGGTCTACTGCTAAAATTACTGCCCTCGATCTGAACTTTGCGGTGATACCTCACATGCATGGTGCAATTGCTGTTTACATATGACGCCAGACCGACGCTTGCGTTCGCCATTGGGCAAGAGCAGGGCAGGACAGGGGTGCTTTTTTTTTTTTATTATTAATTTTGCTTTTTTATTTTATTTTTAAATTGTTCCTTCCATATTTTTTTTTTAATCATTTTTATTGTTATCTCAGGGAATGTAAATATCCCCTATGATAGCAATAGGTAGTGACAGGTACTCTTTTTTTGAAAAAACTGGGGTCTAGACCCTAGATCTTTCCTCTGCCCTCAAAGCATCTGACCACACCAAGATCGGTGTGATAAAATGCTTTCCCAATTTCCCAATGGCGCTTTTTATATCCGGGGGGGACATTCCCTCCCACTGCTTGTAAAAGCAGTCCAGAGGCTAATTAGCCACTAGGATTGCTTTTACATGAAAGCCGGCCGCTGGCTGAAAAGAATGATACCAAGATGATACCTAAACCCGCAGGCATCAATCTGGTATAACCATTCAAAGTCCAGCAACATACCAGTACGTTGCTGGTCCTTGTTGGACATGTATTGTAATCTTTTTTTTTTTCATGCAGCCAGGTGGCTGAACGAAAAAAGAGATTGATCGGTGGGTATGCCCACCATTAGAATACCACCCTTCATCCACCCACTTCTAATGATGGGCATACATGCACCATTTATATATGCCGAAGCATGGGGGCATCCTCCCGCAAAAAAGTTATGCCGCACACACATGGTCGGACTTTTCCACGGGCAAGCCTCCATCGGAATTTCGATCGTATGCACGCGGCATTAGGAGCAAAATCGCTCCTCCGCCCCTGCTGCCCCAATGCTTCGGCATATTTGCTTTTTTTTTTTAACTGTGGTGGTGAAATCACCTCCTACAGCACTGGAGTCGCAGGGATCAGGCCTGTCTCTGCAAACGCTGCAGTTATGTGTGTTGTGTTTTGTAAGTGACAGTGATCGATCGATACTGCACTTGGGTGGCCTGGGCTGGACGGAGGGGCAAAACGCAGGTGCTAGCAGGTATCTGGGCTGATCCCGCTAACCCGCTTTTGGGAACCCTAAACTGCTGGGGACGCTAGTATAGATCTGATCAGATCAGATATTGATCTGTTCAGATACTATACCACTAAGGGAGGTGTATGCTTCACGTGTGGGTGTTAGCATTACTGGCACTAACCTGACGCTGCCTGGGGTGTGACGCAGACCCTCTCTGATGCTAAAACCTAATTGATATCACCCGCCGGGCGATCAGGGGGTTAAACCTTTATTGGGTTATATACGGCGGGTGCCCTGACACTATAAAAAGCAAACTAACTAACCAGCGTCACCCGTAACACTTATATGATGATCACTGGTGAAAGGGTTAACTAGGGGCAATTAGGGGGTTAAAACCTTTATTAGATAATATATGGGGGTACCTGACGCTATAAAAACCTGCGGCGAACCTAAAAAAAATTACTGGCTACCGATCTGCATCACCGACGCTAAGACAGCGATCAGAAAAATGATCGCTTAGCGACAGTGGTGATAGGGGGTGAAAGGGTTACCTGGGGGGCGATCAAGGGGGTTAAACCTTTATTAGATAATTTATGGGGGTACCTGACACTATAAAAACCTGCGGCGAACCTAAAAAAAATGTACTGGCTACCGATCTGCATCACCGACGCTAAGACAGCGATCAGAAAAATGATCGCTTAGCGACAGTGGTGATAGGGGGTGAAAGGGTTACCTGGGGGGCGATCAAGGGGGTTAAACCTTTATTAGATAATTTATGGGGGTACCTGACGCTATAAAAACCTGCGGCGAACCTAAAAAAAAATACTGGCTACTGATCTGCATCACTGACGCTAAGACAGCGATCAGAAAAATTATCGCTTAGCGACAGTGGTGATAGGGGGTGAAAGGTTTACCTGGGGGGCGATCAAGGGGGTTAAACCTTTATTAGATAATTTATGGGGGTACCTGACGCTATAAAAACCTGCGGCAAACCTAAAAAAAAATACTGGCTACCGATCTGCATCACCGACGCTAAGACAGCGATCAGAAAAATTATCGCTTAGCGACAGTGGTGATAGGGGGTGAAAGGGTTACCTGGGGGGCGATCAAGGGGGTTAAACCTTTATTAGATAATTTATGGGGGTACCTGACGCTATAAAAACCTGCGGCGAACCTAAAAAAAAAATACTGGCTACCGATCTGCATCACCGACGCTAAGACATCGATCAGAAAAATGATCGCTTAGCGACAGTGGTGATAGGGGGTGAAAGGGTTACCTGGGGGGCGATCAAGGGGGTTAAACCTTTATTAGATAATTTATGGGGGTACCTGACGCTATAAAAACCTGCGGCGAACCTAAAAAAAATTACTGGCTACCGATCTGCATCACCGACGCTAAGACAGCGATCAGAAAAATGATCGCTTAGCGACGGCGGTGCTAGGGGGTGAAAGGGTTATCTGGGGGGTGATCAAGGGGTTAAACCTTTATTAGGGGGGGTTAGGGGGCTACACTGGACCTAAAACTAAATGTAGTGACACTTTTACAGTCACAAATGTCACTGATTGCAGTGATCAGTAAATAAATGGTCACTGCAATCAGTGACACTGTGACTGGGGGCTGGGGGGTGATCTGGGGGGCCTGGGGGGGCGATTTATGTGCCTATGTGTGCTGGTGTTAGTGTAGTGTTTGTGCACTAACCTTGATGTCTTCTCTTGTACGGCGCTCGGTATATGTGAGCGCCGCACAGGAGATGACATCACTTCCTCCTGCTTCCTCTGTCTGTGTGTATATTCGACAGACAGAGGGGGCATTTCCATTCGCCGGGAGCGATCGCGGGGGGGTGGCCGGAATCGAACGGCCGTCCCCTCATGTCGGATCGCTCCCCAACGAATTCCGACCGCTCACTGTACAGAAGGGTAGTCCGATCGGACCCCCCAACTGTACAAAGGCAATCACGTATGCTCTACGTGATTGTGCCTGTCGGTGCCATTGTGCCGACGTATATATACAGTGAGCGGTCGTTAAGTGGTTAAGGGGAACTCCACTTTCATGGGAAAAATAGCAAATAAAAATAATATAGCATATATAATTGCTATACAAATCTTTTTATAAATGAATGTTAATAAAAATGACCCTTTGTTTTTAATCTGCAGCTCTGTAATTTTCTGCAATATGCAATGCAATAGGGCAACATAAAGGTGATGTAATTTTGGTGAGCTACTCCCAAAGGGAAATTAACCACTTAAAGCGGAGTTCCAGTCATATTTGTGTTTATTAAAAGCCAGCAGCTATAAAAAAGTGTAGCTGCTGACTTTCAATAAACAGCCACTCACCTGTCCCACGGTCCAGTGGTGCACTCACTGGTGCTGTGTTGTTCCCGTGTCTTCCCTCGGCGGCGCGGATATCTCTACTATGGGAACCCGGCTGTGACAGCTTGTGGCTTAACAGCCGGGTGCCCACTGCGCATGCACAAGCGGTGTTGCGCTCCATGACTGGTCCGAAGTCTTCTAGGACCTGTCATATGTCCCAGAAGACTTCAGGAAGGAGAGCTTCTGCTTCCGGTTGCCTAGGCTGAACGGAAGTGGGAGCAGGTACCTGTCAAATTCGGGTACCTGCTGCCCCCCCTCCTCCCCAAAATCTCAGTTTCACAAACAGAAAGTTCCACTTTTGGGACCGAGCGATCAGCAATACACTAATGCACGTAATATGTGTGAACAAACATTAATCACAAAAAAAGTGCAGCGTTCTCCTTCAATAAAGTGCAATAAAATTATAGTGCATAAATAAATATCTGAAAACAGTGTAAAAATCATCTATATATAATAAATCTACGTGAGTTCATCTTTCTTTTAAATATATATATACAGTCCATAAATAAATGATTCAATGTTCGTGAAAAAAGTGCAGTCCCTTGCACCAGAAACTCTTCAGAAATTGCCTCTGATCACCACAGTGCCCTTCACTCCACCTATGGGTGTGGTCTCGCCTGCTTGAATGGACCTCACTAATTACAGGGCTTTGCAGTGTTATAAATGGCACCACTCCCACAGGCTGTACACTCCAAATCTGTGGCTCTCAGCAGCTCTCAGTTTGGTGTCAATCATATAGGAGGCAAGAGGAAAGAACCATAGTGCAAATCGTTAATAAAACATATTTATTTCCATATAAAAACCCACTCACATTTCAGAAGTAAAAAATGGGCATTTCACAATACAATCTTCAGCATACAATCCTAGTCCCAGCGTGATAACGTCACCGTCCACCTCACGCATAGCACCCAATGGACTTTCTCAAAGGTTCAGGCTCTGAAACTTTGCAGGGTGGGAACTGGTTAATAAACAGAGGTTTTGGTTGCAATCATATGTGAAATCACCTTCTGTTATAGGCAGTCCAACACCTGCCTGAAAAAAGTACCGGTCTCCAACCTCCCCTCATAGCCGTTACAGAACAAGCCTGAAAAAAATATCAGCCTCCAACCTCCCCTTATAGCCAGTCCAACAAAAACCTGAAAAAAATGCCAGCCTCTAACCTCTCCTCATAGCCAGTCCAATGTATGACTGAAAAAAGTACTTGGACAACCAATCTATGGAGATACTTTGATGGGGGGAACTGATATATGAGGGCACTGTGAAGGAGAACACTTGATGTAAGGGGGTACACCGATGAGGGTAATTAATCTATGTAGTTGCTCTGTTAGGGGCAACTAATATATGAGGGTTTTCTGATTGGGGTTCTTGATTTATGGGGGTACTCTCATGTGAACAGCTTATGTAAGGGGACCCTCTCTTACTGTATGTGAGAGGGCAGCTGATCTGAGATTGGATTTTATTGTGGTCAGACTGTCCTGAATTATCTCTATTTTATTTATGAGCTCATTGTACCTGTACTGTCTCCCTTTATATTGTAAAGCATTGCGCAAACTGTTGGCACTGTATAAATCCTGTATAGTAATACATATGAGGGGGGCGCATGCACGACTTCTGAACATGGCGGATATGTGAGACTAGAGCTCCATCCCCCGCCGCCTTCCCGGGACTCCCGATGAACGATACACAGCTCTACTAGCCACGGAAGTCGCCTCCTCAGTCTTCTGCAGCGGCGATGCACCCCATGGGCAAGATTGGTGACCAAAGGCAGACCTACACCGCACTTATCAAGCCCCGGGCCTCTTCCACCATGGATTGCTTCATGCATAGGCCCTCTTACACGGCCTCGAGTAGCCAGGACGACGCGCTGGACTCTCCGGAGTGTTCTGAGCCTGAGACAGATACTCTCTTTGATATTGCCCCCACGCCTCCACAGGGGTCACCCCCCACTAACGGCAGAAGTCCTTGATGCCAAATTACAATCCCTACTCCAAGCCATCCCCCATAACATCGCACAGGAGGTGGGTAAACTTGCTAAAGAACTGAGAGGGGAAATAGGCCAATTAGGAGAACGCACTGACACACTGGAGTCTAAGTTTGATGAACTGGTGCAGTATGTTCAAGTCCTTGAGGAGGACAATGCTGCCATGAAACAGTCAGTCACCCAGCTACAGGCACAACAGGAGGACCTTGAAAACAGAGAACGCAGACAGAATCTGCAGATCAGAGGTATCCCTGAAGCAGTGGAAGACAGAGACCTCCGCTCCTATCTCCTAAGTTTGATTAATTGTGGTAGCCCCTAACATCCCTGACATTGACTGGCGTCTGGACAGGGCCCACCGATCCCTTGTCAGATTTCACTAGTACGATAGCTAAGAAGTGCTCACACATGCTACCAGCAACCAATCCAGGCTGGACTTCAAGGGGTCTAAGATTCAGATCTACAGTGATCTCTCACCTATCACCCTGGCCAGACGGAGAAGTTTACGCCCGCTCACACTACATCTCCAGACCCACAAAGTCATGTATCACTGTGGGTTCCCATTTCACCTCTCTGCATCCTGTGAAGGCATACAGTACTCCCTACGTGATATCCAAGAAAGTGATAACTTTCTGCGCAACTTGGGCCTACCTCCTCTCCCTAGACGAAGATCCTGTGCCGCTACTCCCAAGCCGCCGACAGCTCCGGGTCTCATCTGGACCCCGGTGCGACAGAAATCCTTTAAATCCAACTCCACACCTGTTTGATCCATCTTTTTCTTTTTAGTGGGTCCATCCACCCCCTTTCCCATGGGGTGCGCCGCCTGTTGTTTTTTATGGCACCCTGGCTCAAAAGTTTGTTTGTTTTCATGGTTTCTATTTTGTGACCCAGGCCTTGATACTCTGGAAGGCGGAGGGGGGCCGTCCCCCCCCCCCATCTTTGGAGGTCCTCATGCTCTCCTTCCCAGCCACGGGTTTAGACCTGGGCTTCCTGGAGGCGTCCGGCCTTCCAGGTTTCTCTCTGGATACAGTAAGAGCCCATTCACACAGGGGCAACACGACTTCCAGCGCGATTTTATGAGGCAACTCAGACACGACCTGAGTATGAATCACAGCGCGACCTGGAGCTATTTACAAGGCAACTCCAAGTTGCCTGCAGGACAGGAGACATTCCAGTGGCCAATCAAACAAGAATCAGCTCTGTGGGAGGGAGGGGGGAGAGAGAGTTTTGCCTGATAAATGTATGTTTTCTTCCTGGAGAGTTGCTCCTATTAAGACAGTGAGAGGCGACTCCCATTGAAATGAATATTTACAGGTCGCCTAGGAGTCGGATTGAAGTAGTACAGGGACCTTTTTTGAAGTCGGAGCGACTGCAGTAGTGTGCATAAGGACGGCTCCATTAACTCACATTGATTTCTTCAGCCAGCGCGACCTGAGGCGACTAGGGGCGACCTGGGGCGATTTGGAGTCGGATCCAAAGACGCCCCTGTGTGAATGGGCTCTAAAGATTTTCATTTTCTCTCCCTTGTTTTTTTTTCAAATTCTATTTTTTTTTGTTTTTGTTTTTTTTCTGACCTGAGGCTGATACACCTTATAGACTGGTTGTGTTCCTGTTACAATGCTACTGCTATACTGAATGTTGTTATTCTACTTTCTACCCATTATGTGAACCCTGCATCATGGAATCTTTCACCTAATGTATGCTACGCAGTTTATCTTATGCTTGTTCATCAGGTTAAGTTGTTATCACATTGAAGTTTTTTACTTGTAACGTTAAAGGTTTAAACTCTATACAAAAGAGATGGCTGGCTTTGAAGGAGTTTAAAGCTTCCAGAGCTGACGTGATTCTGGTCCAGGAGACTAATTTCCGCCCTGGGGGATCCCTTAAATTTGCCAGTAAACATTTCCCGACATCCTTCATGGCTTCTGACCCATCTGGGAAAGCGATCTTAATTAGTCGTTCTTGTCCTTTATAAGTCAACTCCACACACCCCCAGGGCAGATTTATTATCCTAGACTGTATGTTCCTTACCCAGTCCCTTACTATAGTTAACGTTTATGCTCCTAACTCTGGCCAGATCAATTTCCTTACCACTGTGTTTGATGCTCTGGACAAATTCTCACAACTTTTCTGGTGATGGGCGGGGACTTCAATATGACCATGTCTCCTAGCAAAGACAGACACATATTGTTCCCATCCACATCACCATCAACTTCTGAACGCCTCTCCAATTCCTTCCATAAGCTCATCAGAGCTAAAAAAAACTCCTGGACATCTGGAGGATTAAGCACCCCACGCACAAACAGTACACGTTCTATTCACACCCTCACAAACTTTACTCTAGATTGGACCATTTCTTTATCTCTTCACTCCTCGTGACATCGACGGTCTCTTCTGAAATGAATCCCATAACCTGGTCGGACCACTACTCAGTGCAACCAGATATTTCCCTTTCTTCCGCTTCCCCCAGAACTTGTCATTGGCCCCTAATGAGACCTTTCTCTGCATCCCTAAAACTAGGGACCTCCTGTCCAACAGCCTAATTGAGTACTTTGAACTTGGGAGGCTCACAAGGTCGTCTTTCGGGGACATTGCATAGCCACTGGTTCTCGCCTGAAAAAAGATGCAGCGTTCCAACGCTCCTCTCTTCTGTCCAAACTCTGCAAAGTTGAGAAACTCTTGCTGTCCTCCCCCACGGTGGCTGGGCTTCGAGCTGTTGTTTTCCTGCAAAATCAACTGAGAACATTAGGTATGAAAAAGATTGACAAATCTCTCCTATGGTCCAAGCAGAAGTTTTATGAGTACTCCAACAAGCCCCACAGACTGCTAGTGAATAAATTAAAACCTTGCCCTTTTCTTTCATCTTCAGATTTTCTTAGGCAACCTGACGGTACTTCCACTTATTGCCCTCTCACCATGTCCAAAGTTTTTGGTGAATTCTATCACAAGTATAATTGCTTACCACCTGACACTAATTACAATTTTACGCTGGAAAAATTTGACTCTTTCTTTGACTCACTACACCTACCCGAACTCTCCCCCGATCATCATCTAGCTCTGAACTATGCAATCACTCCTGAGGAATTAGCTGAAGTGGTAAAAAACCTCCCTACTCAAAAATCCCCTGGCCCAGATGGTCTGCCGTATTCCTACTATAAAACGTTCCTACCAATTTTAAGCCCACATTTGATTTCTCTTTTTGCCTCCTTAATTCAAGGTACCGAACCTCACCCCCAATTCCTTAATGCCGATATCTCTGTGATCCCGAAACCTGGTAAGGACTAGGCTTGTGCAATTCGTTTCGTAACGAATTGAAATTCGTCCGAATTTAGCAACTTTCGGACATTCGGAAGCATTCGAATTTCCGAACAAAGCAATTACGAATAAGACCGAATCCGAAATAAATTATACCGCAAATAGCGAATGCCCGAATGTCTTCGGCATAATTCGTTATGAAAAAGTTACGAATGTACGAATCCATACGAAGCACAATAACACTCACTCTGCTCTGCTCTCTGCTTCTCCCACACCGTGCTGAACTCCCTCTCAAAATGGTGTACAGGGGCGGAGGTTATAGCCGCATGTAAAAAACGAAAGTAAAATACGAGATTTCGAATCCATTCGAAGCACAATAACACTCTGCTCTGCTCTCTGCTTCTCCCTCACCGTGCTGAACCCTCTCAAAATGGTGTACAGGGGCGGAGCCTATAGCCGCATGTTAAAAACGAAAGTAAAATACGAGATTTCGAATCGTTACAAATAACCGCAATGTATTTAGAAAAGTACAAATCCATTCGAAGCACATTAGGCATAATAGGCAGCGTCGTTGTGAGAGAGACACGGAAAATTACGAATCAACGAACCCAAAAAAAGTTACGAAAGTAGGAGTTGTGTCCAGAATCAACGAAAAACAACGTACTCTACCGAAAGTACGAACCCAAAAAAAGTTACGAAAGTAGGAGTTGTGTCCAGAATCAACGAAAAACAACGTACTCTACCGAAAGTACGAATTATAAAGCAACAAAAAATTCAACGAAAAATGTCGCTTGCAAAAATACGAATGAGTCCGAACACGAAAAATCCCGTCTAGCAAAATTACGAATGATTACGAATCAACAGGACCGGAAAGAAACGAACCGAAACGGAACTAATTTTTCCGTTGTGCACAAGTCTAGTAAGGACCCCTCCCTCCCTGACAATTATAGACCCATAGCTTTACCTAACTCAGATTACAAGATATTTAACAAAATCCTAGCCAACCGACTCTCCCACTTAATACCCAGACTCGTACATAAGGGCCAAGTAGGCTGTGTGACAGCCAGACATGCTGGTGATAACTAGGGTTGAGCTGCGAGTTCGAGTCGAACCCATGTTCGACTCGAACATTGCCTGTTCGGCTGTTTGCCGAATTTTGAACATTATGGGCAGTTTGCGCCATATTCGAGTGGCACGTCACAGCCCATAATTCACTGCGGCATCACAGTGCATTGCTGGCTGATGATTGGGCAAGCATGCACTATAACCCGCATGCTTGGCCAATCACAGCACCGTAAGTACAGAGAGTAGGTACACGCCCCACACTATATAAGGCCAACGACGTGGCGGCCTTGTGTAGTGTGTTGCGGCATTGGTTAGAAGACAGAGAGAGAGAGAGTGAGAGATAGTGTAATTTGATTCGAGTTAGATAAAGCAGGCAGGCGAGTCGGTTAGCTGCAGTTACAGTTTGTAGAGGATATATATGCATCCTAGGTTTTGTATATATATTTACACACTGTATTCAGTTTAGCTAGATTGCGTGATTGTGCTAGCTGCAGTATTTTCACTTAGTGTACTGTGTCCTTTGCACAGCATGCACCTAAAGGTACCTGAATACAATTGGTGGTGTTCTCATACTAATACCACTGACAGGGAGCTGCATTATTTTCATTTAGTGTACGTTGTCCTTTGCACAGCGTGCACCTAAAAGGTACCTGAATACAATTGCTGTTCTCATACTAATACCACAGGCAGGGAGCTGCATTATTTTCACTTAGTGTACTGTGTCCTTTGCACAGCATGCACCTAAAGGTACCTGAATACAATTGGTGGTGTTCTCATACTAATACCACAGGCAGGGAGCTGCTTTATTTTCACTAAGTGTACTGTGTCCTTTGCACAGCGTGCACCTAAAGGTACCTGAATACAATTGGTGGTGTTCTCATTCTAATACCACAGGCAGGGAGCTACTTTATTTTCAATTAGTGTACTGTGTCCTTTGCACGGCGTGCACCTAAAGGTACCTGAATACAATTGGTGGTGTTCTCATACTAATACCACAGGCAGGGAGCGGCTTTATTTTTACTTAGTGTAATGTGTCCTTTGCACAGCGTGCACCTAAAGGTACCTGAATACAATTGGTGGTGTTCTCATACTAATACCACAGGCAGGGAGCTGCTTTATTTTCACTTAGTGTGCTGTGTCCTTTGCACAGCGTGCACCTAAATGTACCTGGATACAATTGGTGGTGTTCTCATACTAATACCACAGGCAGGGAGCTGCATTATTTTAATTTAGTGTACTGTGTCATTTGCACAGCGTGCACCTAAAAGGTACCGGAATACAATTGGTGGTGTTCTCATACTAATACCACAGGCAGGGAGCTGCATTATTTTCACTAAGTGTACTGTGTCCTTTGCACAGTGTGCACCTAAAGAAGGTCTCTTTTGAAGTCTCTGAAGGGAAAAGTCAGAGTCCTTCTCCAAGTCGAGGTAAGCCAGGGGGAGAGACTTTGTTACAGGCCCCTAGCCCTGGGGATTCACATGCTAGTGAGTTGGCCAGAGGGGGTGAATCGCCCTTCACCAGGAATTACTTCCCTGCGGAGGAGTACGATACCTCTGACCTAGAGTCCGTCTCAGATGCGGGTGATGATGCCGCGATTGACAAACTGTTTGAGAGAAAGGGATGTGATAAGATGCCCCTGTCCTTGTTCCGTAGGCCTAGGAACCCGCCCATGTCTACTGGGGAAAGTACACCCCGGGTGGTGGCCACTGAGCCTGAGGAGGGATCTGTCCCCTTGCCTGCCCTTCCACCATTGGGAGCACCTGCTTCCGCCACTACCACTACTGCTAGACCGGTGTCACTGCGGGCCCCTGCAACTGGCCCAGAGGCAGTTAAAGTGCCTCGACACCCGGATGCTGTTGTTTTGCCTGGCGCAGGAGATCGCGCCACTATGCCACCGTTGTCCCACTTACAGAGACTCTTTAACCAGAAGGTTGCCAGTGAATATGGGTGAGAGTACCCATATCTACCCAAAGAACTTTTGTTTGAGGTTGAGGCCTGTAGAGATCGGTGGTACTCGGAGTTTGTGTGGACACACATTAAGGTACCCCAGGCCAGAAGGTACTTTTCGTGTTCGCCTGCCGCAACTCTGCGGTTCAAAGATTGCAAAGCTGCTTGGATGTTGGGTCGGCACATTCATGCGGACAAAGTCCTTACCTGCAGAAAGGATAAGGACAATGTGGAGTATCACAGAGATACCTTCGATAGACGTTGGAAGCCCTTGGTATTGCCCGATCCACACTACTATTTGTGAGAGACCAGACTCTTGTGTTTGCGCTTGATTTTTTTTTCTTCTCTTCAGGAACTTTGCCCATGTTAAAGGGTATTTTGCTCTTTGGAGGAGTGGGAGTTGTTGCTGTTGTTCTCCCTTCTCTTCCCACCACAAAGATAACCAGGACTTTGGGGTTGTAGTTAGTTGAGGGCCACAGTTCACAGAGAAGAGAATTTCCTTGTCATCAACAGGTGTTCTGACCGCGGCACTACCACTAGGTGGCGGTGTTGCGCAACGGTTACATTGAAGGCCTTACATTGCACTTACTGTTAGAGCGAGCAGGTTTTTCTCTAGGGAGGAACCTGTTCATTCTAAATTACATATTGTTGGATTATGTGTTTTTTTTCTTCCTCTGCAGGTGAACGACAAGCAAGACTGCTGAGTATGGGGTGGGTCTTAGCGAGTTCTGCAGGAGGAAATTGTACATTTTTACTGTGAAATTTGAGTGATCTTAAAATGTTTTATATACATGTACACCCTTATTCCCATCTGTGTTTCTTTCTTTTCCCATGTTGGGTTTCGGCACAAATGAACAAAATTTTAAATTGTCAATTTTTTTGGTATGTCTCTGGATCTGGCTTATGTTGACTCAGGTTGAGGGGGCATAAATTGGTTTCAGACACTGGGGACCAGTGTTCACAAGTGAGGTGGATGTGTAGTGGCAGTTACATTTAGGTGGAAGCATCCGAGTAGTAACCAGGCTCAGATGTACCAATTGTTAGGTCTCATGGACCATTTCTATCCCTGGGAGATAGTACTGGTGTGTAAGTTCACTGGGGCCTATGGGTGGCGCTGTTGCCTTGGGCCCGGGTTGAACTGCAGTACGAGGTTGTGTCCTTTTTGTCCCCTCTCAGCAGCAGTACGGTGGGGCGGGGAACCTGCTGTGCCTGTCGGGAGAGGATATAAAAGGGGGGCGGCCATCTTCCAGAGGGGTCGTTGGTTCCGCGCTCAGGCACCTTAAGCCTGGGTGCGTGTGTGTCGCCTCCGGGTGCCCTAGGCCCGGAGGCCTGTCGGGTTGTCTCTGGGTGCCTTAGGCCCAGAGATGGAGCTGCTATTCCATCTCAGACACCTTCAGTCTGGGGTGAGGTACTTTGGAGAAAGGCCCCGGAGCCCAGCGGCCTTTGGCTGGGATCCGCCAGGGACCGAGACTCCCAGGGATCTGCCTTGCGAGGGGACCCGTATCCGGGACGAGGAGGCCATGGAGGTGACCCTTTCTGAAGACCCAGCACAGAGTCGTGGTGACAGATGGGGCCTCTGGTAACTCTCCGGAGGGATGTTCTTGTCCTATAAGGGCTAGTTCACTAACGAAAGGAAGTGCGTGTTCTTTAAGTCACAGTGGCAGTGATACTACGCACCCAAGATCAGTAGCAGTGACTTTCACCTTTTTCACCCGGTCAGTGGCAGTGACCAACCTCATGGTCTGTGGCAGAGACCGTGCGCCAAGCCTGTTTGTGCTGATCAGAGCAGGAGAAATCCAAATTCAAGTGTGTGCCTGGACCTCCTCCCACCTTATCTGACCTGTGTTTGTCCCAACCCGTCTGCTCTTAAAGAGACTGTTAATTGTGCTGAGAAGAATAAATAAGTGTTGGACCTTTCAGTTGGTGTGGACAGTTGCTTACTGGGGAGAATTAAAGGACTTGTTTCTGACTACTGCAGAGACGAGGTCAGCACTGGAGGCGTTTTTACACCAGCTGCAAGCAGGCCCGAGAAACTAACACCGCTCAACCTCCCTATTCAGGAGGGTACGGGCTTGTGGTGCGGTGTGCCTCATTCTTTTCCTGCGGAGGAGCCAAGCAGAAGAAAAGCAGGTAAAGTCTGGGGTTGGTGCGCTACATATATATTGCACAGTGTGCTTGCAAGAAGTTTTATACAGAACCTACATTGTCCTACTACAGTATGCACAATTAGGCAAAGACAATTTTCCAGTTTAGTATGCCTTTAAGGGGGATCATCAATTTGCTGAACACGGGCAGATCGCAAATCCCATGCTGGCTATTATCACTGGCTTGCTAGAAAGACACGTAATTTTTTTTTAAGATCTGAACCGTGCTGTGAAATAAAGGTCAGCTGTGTAAGAAAAAAGAAAAATCATTTCTAACATCATGTATAGAAGACGCAGCATTCGGGAACATCATTTGCAAAACCTTGCAGGACACATCCCAGTTTGAACACTCCATAGCTGGAAGCAGCTTGTCTTGCAGCTACCACCTGGAAAATAAATATCACTTTCACTATCATCTAAAGCTTGACCTTTTCTGCTGAAATAGCACCAAAGACTCAACTTGGATTGTGCTACAAAAAACTAGTACACTGAACAATGATTTTCTGACAAGTCAAGTCACACAACCCACCCTCAGGACAGAACCGAAGGTTTGTGGTATATGAATCCATTCAAGGTGCTTTTTTAGCAGGCTGATAGCAAAATGCTAAAATGACTTTCGTCAATGGAGCATAGAGTCATCCAGAAATAATTGCACTAAAATCTAAACATAACAAGGGTAAAAAGGGCATTTCCCATCAGGATAGAGACCTATAACATCCAACCTCAGAAATTAGTCTGGAATGGGATAAACTTTAGCCTGAAAATTTAGGTTTAGAAAGCCTATAAACCCAAATTGGGATTTTGGTTTCAAAATAGAACATATTATAATGACCCAGCTACGTAAAACATATAACATTTTTATTATCTTATTGAGTAGATAAAACGTTAGAAATCTCACAAATGCAAATCACAATGTCTCATATAAAACAAGAAGACAGTATAAAAAAAAAAACACAATTATAATGTGAGTATGTCATAAACTTCTCTAGGAAGCTTACTGCACATTATGTTATACTAGACATTGTTAGTTACGCCATTCATTTCCTCAAAGAGCTAGAGGTCCAAGAGTATTACCATCACTGTATCTATTGTAAACCTTTCATGGCATAGCAACAACTCAAAGCCAGAGAGGGAAATTCCTGGGACTGTGGGGGGCAAATGTATAGGGAGGTCACATTTAACATAGGAATTATAGGTCAACCGTAGTGATGAGCCGAACACCCCCGGGTTCGGTTCGCACCAGAACCCGCGAACGGACCGAAAGTTCGTACGAACATTAGAACCCTATTAAATACAATGGATGCGAACGTTCGAATTCTAAAGTGCTAATTATAACAACTATTATGCATGTTATTGTCCTAAAAAGGGTTTGGGAACCCGGGTTGTGCACCAGGGGACATGTATCAATGCAAAAATAAGTTTTAAAAACGGTCGTTTTTCGGGAGCAGTCATTTTAATGATGCATAAAGTGAAAAAAAAAAAAAGTCAAATATTCCTTTAAATATCGTACCTGGGGGGTGTCTAAAGTATGCCTGTGAAATGCCACGTGTTTCCCGTGTTTAGAACTGTCCCTGCACAAAATGACACTTCTAAAGGAAAAAAAAGCCATTTAAAACTGCTTGCGGCTTTAATGTAATGTCTGGTCCCGGTAATATGGATGAAAATCTTTAAGAAAAATGGGATAGCTACCCCATGACCCCCCCCCCCCCCCCCTACCCCAGCCCATTACCAGCCCCTTTGGGTCTTGTATGGATATTAAGGGGAACCCCGCACATAAAATAAAAAAGGCCCTATATACTCTGAACAGCCGTATACAGGCGGTGCATACAAGACAGGGACTGTAGGTTTGTTCTTATGTAGAATCTGTTTGTAATTTTGAACAGGTACATTGTTTAAGTGTAGCTCCAGCCCAAAAATCTATTTTTAAACTTTTTGGAAAACATAGGTAAGGGTTATCACCCCTGTAACATTTGTTTTGCTGTCTGTGCCCCTGTTCAGAACATTTCATCTCACTTTCCGTCCCAATGACAACTGTTTTTGAAATGTGGTGTTTTTCTTGAAACAAGGATTGCTGATAAAGCATCAGTACAGAGGAGACACCTTTCTCGCATATTAATTCTTACAGGAGAGAATTTTCCTTCCAAGGGGTAGATTTCCTCTCACTTCCTGTTGTCTTCTTGCGTTTGCAAGTAGGAGTTGTTTGTAAGTTGGATGTTTGAAAGTAGGGACCTGCCGTATATACTCTGCAGAAATAGGCCCCTTAGTTGTTGGTGTTGGCACAACACTGTAAGCACTCACAGTTACTCTTGGTTGGTGCTGGAACGCCCTGCTGTCAACTATTATATCAGGAATTTTAATTACATATAATTGTTGAACAGTGGTAGTAAAAATTGGGCCTTTGATGGTGGTGCTGGTGCCACAACACTGTAAGGCCTGACAGTTACTCTTGGTGGGTGCAGCAATGGGCCCTGCTGTGAATTATTAGATCAAGAATTGTAATTACATGCCCCTTTTGAACAGGGGCTGAAAAATTGGGCCTTTCGTGGTGGTGGTGGTGGTGGTGGCGTTGCCACAACACTGTAAGCCCTCAGAGTTACTCTTGGTGGGTGCAGCAATGGGCCCTGCTGTGAATTATTAGATCAAGAATTGTAATTACATGCCCCTGTTGAACAGGGGCTGAAAAATTGGGCCTTAGGCACTGGTGGCACAACACTACAACCCCTCACAGATACTGTACTTGGAGCACAGCAATGAGCCGTGTTGCAAAGTATTGCTTCAAAAATTGTAATGACACGCCCCTGTTAAACAGGGGCTTGAAAAATTGGGCCTTAGGCACTGGTGCCACAACACTCCAACCCCTCACAGATACTGTACTTGGAGCACAGCAATGAGCCCTATGGCAAATTATTGCTAAAAAAATTGTAATTACACGCCCCTGTAAAACAGGGGCTGAAAAATTGGGCCTTAGCCACTGGTGGCGGCACCCATAAACAAAAATGATCTTCCAAGCTATCATCATCAATCGTATCATTGAGGACTCGGAGGAGGAGGATAGCCAGTCAACATAACAGCACAGGCACTCAGCATCAGCATCAGTCTTGAAGGGATGTGACATGTTAAAATCAATTAGTCTGTTATATCAGCATCAGGTGTGTGGTAGCTGGTGGTGATCCAAGACTGGTTCATCTTGATGAAAGTCAGTCGATCAACCGAGTCGGTGGACAGGCGCACCCTGTGATCCGTGACAAATCCTCCAGCAGCACTAAATGTGCGTTCCGAAAGAACGCTGGATGCAGGACAGGCCAGTAGCTCAAGACCCAGTAAGCCAGAGGATTTTCGGTGGGGAAGGTGTCCAAGTCTGACCTTGCCCCTAGATATTCCTGCACCATGTTTATCAGACGCTGGCGATGGTTGCTGGAACCGATCATACTTTGGGGCTGCGGACTAAAGAATTGTCTGAACGCATCGGTCAGACGGCCACCTTCCCCACCGCTCCTTCTTTGACTGGCCGAAGCCTCAGCAACTCGTTGTCCAGGACCAGGAGTTTGTAACCTCCCAGTCTCTGGGAACGCGTTGCACAGACCTTTCTGCAAGGCCTCCCGGAGTTGTCTCATCCTCTGCTCCCTCTGCGACGGTAACATAAGGTCCGCAACCTTACCCTTGTACCGTGGATCAAGGAGAGTGGCCAGCCAGTAATGGTCCCTCTCCTTGATCCGAAGAATACGAGGATCCTTCCGCAGACTTTGCAGGATCAGGGAGGCCATGCAGCGTAGGTTTGCTGAGGCATTCGCTCCGGAGTCCTCTGGGTCACTAAGGACGACATGATCCGCAGCCACCTCCTCCCAGCCACGTACAAGTCCACTGGTTTCTTGGGACTGTAAATCATCCCTAAAAGACTGCTGCTGATGATGCTGAGTGCCAGCCTCCACCTCCATGCTGACACAATCCTCCTCCTCCTCCTCCTCCTCGTCCTCTTCCTGTGCGATGGGTGGGACAGAAGGAACACTGTCTGGGTAAAGGGGGCCTTGAGAGGCAAGGAAGTCCTCCTCTTCCTGCCTCTGTTCTGCCTCAAGTGCCCTGTCCATTATTCCACGCAGCGTGTGCTCCAACAGGTGGACAAGAGGTACAGTGTCACTGATGCATGCACTGTCACTGCTCACCATCCTCGTGGCCTCCTCAAATGGTGCCAGGACAGTGCATGCATCCCTGATCATGCCCCACTGGCGTGGAGAAAAAAAAAACAAGCTCCCCTGACCCTGTCCTGGTGCCGTAGTCGCACAGGTACTCATTGATGGCCCTCTGCTGCGTGTGCAGCCGCTGCAGCATGGCCAACGTTGAGTTCCACCTGGTGGGCATGTCACATATAAGGCGGTTCTTGGGCAGGTTCAACTCCTTTTGCAGCTCAGCCAGGCGAGCACTGGCATTATAAGATCTGCGGAAATGCACACAGACTTTCCTGGCCTGCCTCAGGACATCCTGTAAGCCCGGGTACCTGCCCAAGAACCGCTGCACCACCAGGTTAAGGACGTGAGCCACACAGGGCACATGGGTCAGTTGTCCCTGTCGGAGGGCGGAGAGGAGGTTGGTGCCATTGTCGCAAACCACCATTCCTGGCTTAAGCTGGCGTGGCGTCAACCACCTCTCGGCCTGGCCCTGCAGAGCAGACAGGACCTCTGCCCCAGTGTGGCTTCTGTCCCCCAAACACACCAGCGCAAGCACGGCATGGCATCTTTTTGCCTGCGTACTTGCGTAGCCCCTTGAACGGCTACGGAGCACCGCTGGTTCATAGGACAAACCACAGGAAGAGGCCATGGAGGAAGAAGAAGAGGAGGGGGTGGAGGAGAGAGGTGTGTCACAACTAGTAGTAGCATTTTGGAGGCGTGGCGGTGGAACAACCTCCAACACTACTGCACCTTGTCCTGCATCCTTCCCAGCTGCCAAAAGAGTGACCCAATGGGCCGTGAAAGAAAGGTAATGTCCCTGTCCATGCCTGCTGGACCATGAGTCAGCGGTAATATGCACCTTACCGCTGACCGCCCTGTCCAGCAAGGCCAAGACATTGCCTTCCACATGCCGGTAGAGAGCCGGAATAGCCTTCCGTGAGAAAAAGTGGCGTTTGGGAACCTGCCACTGAGGAACCGCACATTGCACAAACTCACGGAAGGGGGCCGAGTCTACCAACTGAAAAGGCAGCAGTTGAAGCGCTAGCAATTTAGCCAAGCTAGCATTCAACCGCTGGGCATGTGGATGGCTGGGAGTGAACTTCTTTCGACGGTCCAGCAGCTGGGGCAGGGAAATTTGCCTGCTAGAATCGGACGTCGGTGTACTGCTAGCAGAGTGGCCGCAAGTACTTGGCTGTGACACACCTAATTCTACACCTTCATTCCTCTCAGTGCATGTTTCAGAGAGGACTGAAGTTATAGTGGGGTTGGAGATCCCAGCTGATGCGGTGCAAGGAGAGGTCCGCTTTGTTCTTTGGTGTGGGTCTTTGAGGTAGGCTTGCCAACAAGCTGCATGGCAGGTCAACATATGTCTGGTCAGGCATGTGGTACCCAAGCGGCTGATGTTTTGGCCACGCGATATACGCTTGAGACATAT
This sequence comes from Rana muscosa, assembly GCA_029206835.1. Lineage (NCBI taxonomy): Eukaryota > Metazoa > Chordata > Amphibia > Anura > Ranidae > Rana > Rana muscosa. Next base: position 442,723,266 of record CM055127.1, on the reverse strand, counting down.
GTTGCAAACAGCAGCTGTGCGATCTGATGCACTAGCCTCAAAAAAGGCCCACACCAAATAACTTTTTGAATGACGGGCAGAGGCAGCGCCCTGCACAGGCGGAGCTCTGCGGTGTGATTCCGTCGGTGTACTGCCCTTACGCTGGCCACCAAAGGGCATCCTGCCTCGTTGGAGATGTGCCTCCTCCTCATCCTCCTCCTCCTCCTCTCTCCTATTAGGCACCCATGTGGAGTCAGTGACCTCATCATCCCCTCCCTCCTCATCACTGGAGCCAATCTGGCAGTATGCTGCAGCTGCTGGAACATGACTGCCAGATTGGTGTCCTTCTTGAGCATCCCCTCTGTCTGCTCTCACGCTACTGCCTTCCTCTAGCTGGGTTTCATCATCAGACCCTTCGAAACGCTGGGCATCCTCCTGGAGCATGTACCCAACACTGTGCTCAAACAGTTCGGGGGACTCCTCAGGAGGAGGACATGGTGGGTCTAGGGAAGGAGTGACTGGTGATGAGTCTGACATTGATACCAGGGAAGAGGACGCTTTGGCAGCTGCTTTGCCAGTACCCTGAGCCTGGGTGAGAGAGGATGAGGAGGAGGAGGAGGGCTTGGTCATCCACTCTACCAAGTCTTCGGCATGATGTGGCTCAACATGTCCAGCTGCCGAAAAGAAGGACAAGCGTGTCCCATGGCCATGTGCTGATGACAATGCACCGCGTCCACGACCAGCACTGTTGCCCCCAGACACAGAGCCTGCTTGCCCTCTTTTATTGCCTCCTGACTGTCTGCCTCTCCTTGTTTGCCTTCCAGACATTCTAATAGATGGCCTGCAGGGATATGGGAAAAAAGCAATAAGGGCTACCTTCAGGTGTCCTTCTCTGTCCCTTTACTTAAGGATTTCTAAATATGGTTGAGGATGATTGCTTTTGCACAGAATAGCACAACGACAATTTCCCTGACTGTCCAAAAAACAAGGATTTCAAAGATGGTTGATGAGGAATGCTTTAGCACACTATAGCACAAGGAGAATTTCCCTCACTGTCCTTCCCTGTCCCTAGAAACAAGGATTATCACAGTGAAAGAAACTGACACTCTTCCTACCGATAGTTTTCTGTCCCTAGAAAAAATGTTTTTTTAAAGCACACTATAGCACAAGGAGAATTTCCCTCACTGTCCTTCCCTGTCCCTAGAAACAAGGATTATCACAGTGAAAGAAACTGACACTCTTCCTACCTATAGTTTTCTGTCCCTAGAAAAAATGTTTTTTTAAAGCACACTATAGCACAAGGAGAATTTCCCTCACTGTCCTTCCCTGTCCCTAGAAACAAGGATTATCACAGTGAAAGAAACTGACACTCTTCCTACCTATAGTTTTCTGTCCCTAGAAAAAATGTTTTTTTAAAGCACACTATAGCACAAGGAGAATTTCCCTCACTGTCCTTCCCTGTCCCTAGAAACAAGGATTATCACAGTGAAAGAAACTGACACTCTTCCTACCTATAGTTTTCTGTCCCTAGAAAAAAATGTTTTTTTAAAGCACACTATAGCACAAGGAGAATTTCCCTCACTGTCCTTCCCTGTCCCTAGAAACAAGGATTATCACAGTGAAAGAAACTGACACTCTTCCTACCTATAGTTTTCTGTCCCTAGAAAAAATGTTTTTTTAAAGCACACTATAGCACAAGGAGAATTTCCCTCACTGTCCTTCCCTGTCCCTAGAAACAAGGATTATCACAGTGAAAGAAACTGACACTCTTCCTACCTATAGTTTTCTGTCCCTAGAAAAAAAATGTTTTTTTAAAGCACACTATAGCACAAGGAGAATTTCCCTCACTGTCCTTCCCTGTCCCTAGAAACAAGGATTATCACAGTGAAAGAAACTGACACTCTTCCTACCTATAGTTTTCTGTCCCTAGAAAAAATGTTTTTTTAAAGCACACTATAGCACAAGGAGAATTTCCCTCACTGTCCTTCCCTGTCCCTAGAAACAAGGATTCGCACAGTAAAACACACTGACACTCTTCCTACCTATAGTTTTCTGTCCCTAGAAAAAATGTTTTTTTAAAGCACACTATAGCACAAGGAGAATTTCCCTCACTGTCCTTCCCTGTCCCTAGAAACAAGGATTCGCACATTAAAACACACTGACACTCTCCCTACCTATAGTTTTCTGTCCCTAGAAAAAATGTTTTTTAAAAGCACACTATAGCACAAGGAGAATTTCCCTCACTGTCCTTCCCTGTCCCTAGAAACAAGGATTTGCACAGTAAAACACACTGACACTCTCCCTACCTATAGTTTTCTGTCCCTAGAAAAAATGTTTTTTTAAAGCACACTATAGCACAAGGAGAATTTCCCTCACTGTCCTTCCCTGTCCCTAGAAACAAGGATTCGCACAGTAAAACACACTGACACTCTCCCTACCTATAGTTTTCTGTCCCTAGAAAAAATGTTTTTTTAAAGCACACTATAGCACAAGGAGAATTTCCCTCACTGTCCTTCCCTGTCCCTAGAAACAAGGATTCGCACAGTAAAACACACTGACACTCTCCCTACCTATCCTTCTCTTTCCCTAAACTAAAGGAATCCAGGTTAAGCAAGAAAAAATAAATGTCACTGTCCCTGCCTATGCTTCTCTTTCCCTGCTCCGGAACACACTACACTAGGCCGCCGTGCTGGCGGCCTTTTATAGTGTGGGGCGTGTACTAAACACCCTCAGCAATAATTGGCCACAGGCATCCTGCCTGTGGCCAATCATTGCTCTCCTCGCTGCCGGCGCTGTGATTGGCCAAGCATGCGGGGTCACAGTGCATGCTTGGCCAATCACAGCGCCTGGATGACACTGCGATGGCGTAGTGCATTGTGGGCCGTTCGCGTCACTCGAATTAGGCGCGAACGGCCCAAATCGTTCGATCTTCGTCGAACGATCGAACAGCCGATGTTCGAGTCGAACGTATGTTCGACTCGAACACCGAGCTCATCCCTAGTCAACCGGAAACAACACATAAACCTCAATGGTATACAGTACAGCGCTAAATAATTGTATTGCAAGTAGATATCCCAGACTCCATGTAACTTTATGTAAAGCAAATAGTCCCTTCAACTCCACAGAACATTGATAATAAGAATAGCTTCTCTTGGATTAATCCCTGTGTAATCCCTATCCCAAGCTCCATCGGAAGATCAGAGTTCAGGAGACGTATAAAAAGGAAAGGATCACCCATTCTCCCGACCATCCCAGGTGAATAAATTATAAGAAGAGACCTTAGCCTAAATGTCTCCACCAAACCACAAACTCTGATGCATTTTGCCTCACCCCACTTAGTTGTAGGCTCCCTATGACTATCCCTGTTGGGTGGGGCAAAAAGAATCCGGGTGTGTGGTGTGGTGGGGCCATGTAGGCTGAGGCTGCTCCTTATCATTTATTCACCTGGGTGGGTCGGGAGTAGCGGCGATCCTTTCCTCTTTACACTTTACACTAAAGCAGAGCGGGAAAAAAACGTTGGGTTGAACAAAAAAAAACATGTCAGCTCCAGTCCGAGCCGCTGTACTAACCATGCAAGTTTAGTTCAGCAATCTCCCCCACTGAGCTATTGTGTTCTGACAAGGGGATGACCCCCCTGACAGAACACTCCGACCAGTGCTCCCTGCCATTGGCTGAGAGCGCTGATCGGGCATCGGTCTGATGCTGGTTTCCCAGCATGCATGTTCAGCTGGCTTCTGTCGGATAGACCGACTTACACACAGACCGAATGGAGGCCATTTTTCTCCCGAGGGCTTTAGGTTGGCCTTACATTATACAATTTTCTTGCACAATTTTCCTTTTGATTTACCAAAACCATATAATATGAGATCAAACCTAAACACTTTCAATGTATATATAATCAGGCAGGACTTTGCACTACATAGTCAAAGGTAAATCTAAAGGAAATGGAATAAGAAAATTGTATGTATCAGGTGCTAGCCGGCACCTCTGCCCCCTCTCTACATTTCCCCCCTGCATTATGGAGTAGTGACAGCGGGCCCTCCCCCTGCTTAATCCGTCACTCGAGAGAAAACAGGCAGTGGAGCTGAGACAGGGGTGAGGCAGCTGCGGGCTGTCAGAGTGTTCCCCCACTCACCCCACCCCCCCTCTTCTCCTGTCAGAAGCAGATGTGAAGACAGGATAGCTCTTACCAGGTTAGCTACCCACTCTCCCCCCCCCTTCTCCTAGTACACCAGGGACATAGTCCCAAAGAGAGAACTGGCCATTGGAGCAGGGCAGCTCTGGACTACACCACCAAAAAACTGTGGGAGAGAGGGAGAGTCAGAGCCACAGTAGAGCCACTACTGTGGGGAAAGACCAGAGAGCCCCACAATGTGATC